>JARQOC010000006.1:25877564-26345677 GCA_033576535.1 Allobates femoralis
TCCCTTTAATTCCATGTCTGGAGGAGCACACCGCCTTAGGAAGGAGCACACCGCCTTAGGAAGGAGCACACCGCCTTAGGGAGGAGCACACCGCCTTAGAGAATTGCTGCTGTCCTTTTCCTTTCTATAATTACAGATCCTATATAAATCCCATTTGTCTACTCGGAGTTTCCACAGTGGGATCAATGCATATATGAAATATGGGCATGTCATATGATCTAAGGTTTAACGAAACAGGAAATAATCATTTGAGTCATAGTGTTGTAAAGGGTTAAAGGAAAGGGAAAGTACGTGGCAGAGCAAAAGCCGGTATAATCTCATGCCTTCATTCATTCATTGTGAGGATACGCTCAGCAATGGACATGAAGATCACAGATGAAGAAGCAGCACTGACCTCTAGAGAAGAACTGGGCGCCGGGCACGACCCCGCGGAGCCCCCCACTGTCCGGACACACGGTAAGTGGCTGCCTACATATAATAGTCAGGGTGAGGTCCAGGTCTGAGACTTCTGCCTTATACTGTGGGGGGGAGACATGTGTTTAATTTCTGGGATCAATTAACCCTTTAAAAGTGTTGTAAGGAGTTTATTAGGATGGGGATCTTAGTACAATGTGTGACCGCCATTATCCAGCTGCGCCATACTCTGTTTTCTGAACTGATCCTAGATAGTCACCAGTGCCAGATTTATCTTAATACATAGGCCTGATGGGCACTTACACTAGGGCCCCACAAGGAGAGGGGCCCCTGCTAATCTCCTGTGTTAATCTATGTTAAAGTGTAACTAAACTTTTGGACAACTTTACACAAAAAGAACGTCCATCTTTGAGCATTTCTCATGCTGGTGACCTAGTGGTGCGCCTCCTCCTGTAAACCTCAACACCAGCAACATATATCCTGGAAAACGAGAGATTTTATCTCCAATAACAGAAGTCAGATAAGATCCCAACAAAACCTCACAAGTGGGGAATCCGGGGAGATAAAAAAACTTGTACCTTCCCTGTCCTCATACACTATAAAGCTCTGCTGCCACTGCAGTGCTAGTATCTTTAGAGTGTAGAGTACAGGAAGTGTGGTGGGGCGCGGCCGCCGGCTCCATGCCGCATTCCACCAGACATTAAAGGGTGAATAGAACATTGATTTATTCATCAACTTATTTCAGGACTCCCTGGCCTCTTCCTCAGGAAAAATCAATATCATGTTTTCAGGGAGTCCTGAAACTGATTGACTAATAAATCAATATTATATTCACCCTTTGATGTCTGGTGGAATACAGCAGCATCCGTGATCTGCTTTTAAAGTGGTTGTGACTCTCACAACCACACAAGGTGAAGCCTCCGATACCTATTTAGATCATATTTTATCTCTCAGACCCTTCATCCTCCCTACTTTAATTTTCTGAGATAATGACCTTTGAATTTTCATTAATCATCAACATTAACATAAATAAACACATGAAATAGATCCCTCTGTGTGTGATGACTCTATATAATAGATGTGTGTCACTTTATGTATTGAATTACTGAAAAATAATATTCTGATGATATTCTAATTCATTGAGATGACCCTTTATATTCTAATGAATTTTTTTGGGATCATTAACATATTTATGTAAATTTACATTGACTAGTATACTTTAATTTCAAAATACATGCTGGGCATTGCCTGATACAAAAAAAACCTCACATATACAGATTTGTTATCATTTCTCCACATTTCTTTGTGTACTTTAATCAATTGTGTTAATATTTTTTGTTTTTATATATATATATATATAATATAATATTTGGCTTGTTTCTGTGTTCATTACGGTTTGGTTGTGTCTATAGGAAGGTTCCAGTATTGGTGTGTATGACTTTGTAGGTTACTCGCTGCACAGTTCTTGTGTTGATTTTATCCATTTCATCCTTTTTCTGTAGGTCTAAACCAAACCAGTTTTTTACTGCTGATTGTTCTTATGATCTTCTTTTTTTTGGCGACTACATTCTGTACTTTGTGGTCGACTCATGCAGTGAATGGTAAGAATCGGGGATGTATAAAGTCATGTACATGTATGATTTATCAACATTCTATCTACTTTTGCCAAGACAAACCCGGTCCATACACACTATAGATGTATACAGAATTTGATTATGTGGACGGCGGGAGGAGCGAGGTTCATTATATGAACAATTATGTATGGATAATGAGTGATAGGTGTGATCCCACCAGACAATAGCTGTTGGCCTATGGGGAGGATAGACAATCCTTCCAAAACTGAACAAAAAGTAGTTTCCTAGTGATTGAACGTATGTTTATAAAGATCAGCCAAACGGAAGAGGCATAGATACAATGTCCTGAACCAATGAGAAGAGAGGGGGTGTGTCTCAGACTTTATAAGACTCACTGTAGGCATTGCAGCCAATCAGAAGAGGGAGAGCTGCAGCAGGGTGGAGATCAGTTTCCTGACCAATGAGAAGACAGGGGGGTGTCTAAGACTTCCTTAGCCACACTGTAAGCATTTCAGCCAATCCGAAGATGCAGAGCAGCAGGGTGGAGTTCAGCTTCCTGAACCAATAAGAAGACAGGAAGTGTGTCTCAGACTTTCTTAGCCACACTGTTGACACTGCTGCCAATCAGAAGTGAAAAAAATGCAGGAGGGTGGAGATTAGCTTTCTAAACCAATGAGAATGCAGGGAGTTTGTCTCAGACTTCCTTAGCCTTACTGTAGATACTGCAGTCAGACTGTAGTCACAGATCACAGTTCTGCCCTGATGATGCTGAGCTAGAAAGTAAGTGGGCAACAGCAAACTATAAGGCAAATAGTAGATCAGCATCCACTATAGGTATATATTTATTTCCCTAAAGAATATCCCCTTTAAAGGAAAACTGTAAGGTCAAAAATCCATATGTAACTGCTATCATTTTATTATTCCTCGCTTTAAATTTTCTATATTGATGTGTTTTTTTATTATATTCCCCTCCTATCTTCTGTAAACTTCAAATAAAGACATTCATTCCATCTGTCACTCACAGTGAATGATCCACTTAGTTCTCTGCTGTCCACCCCCCATAGGATGAATATGCATGTCACATATTCACACCACATCACTGCACAGGAGATCACTGGGGGGGCTGTATTCTCCTCTCTGCTCTCTGAGTCTGCAGCATCACAAGAGGTCAAATACAACACAAACACTGCCACAGCAGGGATACCTGCTTAGAGAAACAAATGGAGTCTAGATAAGGCAGATCTGTAATAGCTCTCTCCCTCCGTGTCCGCAACAGAACAGAAGCTACTGAAACCTGACACTGCACTGTCTGAGAGCAAAGGAAGGAGGGAGGAGGGAGGAGGGAGGAGGGAGGAGAGAGCCGCTGAGAGGGAGTGCATAATTACATGACAGTTTATACAGCAGCTGGACTATTCCTGTTTGCTTATAATGGAGAGGACTAATCCAGGAGCTCCCTGCAGGGTCTGACAATGCTGATAACATGGAAACTACAAAGGGTAGAATAATGATTTTACATGTTTTTTTTAAAAGGTCTGCTCAGGCCCTATTCAAGGGTAATATTAGTATCATACTGAGAAATGACCTAACAGCGTCCCTTTAAGTCCAGTCAAGCATTTTTGCCCCTTGTCTGCCTTCACTTCATGCAGATTTTGCCCTTTAGTGATAGCCTAGGTAATAGGATTTGCTGTCTGACAACACCATTAAAAAGATCATTGTTATCAGGCAGTTCATCCTTTTTAAATTAAATGTGTAAGTAGATAAATTACCTTTTGTTTAATATAGAAAAAAATAAGGACCACACACCTTTAATTATTTATTATTGTTTGGGAACAATGTGCTGAGCATTGACCATTTGTTGAAATCAGATTTTTATGGACATTAGCTGCAGTAGAATTATTCAGATCCTGTTGCATGCAATCACCAAAGGTCATCATCAGTTTGTATTCCCAGACTCTCTTGTCTGTTTGGGATTGGAAATGACCTTTGAATACTAGGTCTGGGGAACTTGCCATCTACCTTATGGAGAGGAGTTTGCCTGCAACCATAAGAAGACAGTTAAAGGGAACCAACCATCAAAAAATACCTATCTAACCTCTAAATATCTGTCCCTGGGGCCCTAAGTGACTATTCTAACCATCCCTGACTGACTAAATCTAATTAACTACAGGCACAATAAATTACTTTTATACTTACCAAATTCTTGTCGCCTGGGCGTTCCTCCAGGGTCTCTGTCAGTGAGGCGGGTCTCCTCGCAGCTGTCCGTCTTCCTTCCAGGGCGGCATCTTCTTCCTACGGATTCAAAATACCCGCCCATTGTGTCCTCGCAATGAGCGGGTCACGTGCTGCAGGCCCCGCGTCACTTCTGCCTGCCGCGTCGCTGGGACTGTGACGCGCCCAGGCCGGCTTCAGCATGCCATCTGCGCATGCTCAGAAGCCGGTCTGAGTGCACCAGTGACCCGGCGGGCGGAAGTGACGCGGGGCCTGCAGCACGTGACCCGCTCATTGCGAGGACGCAATGGGCGGGTATCTTCTTCCTACGGATTAAAAATGCCGCCCTGGAAGGAAGACGGACAGCAGCGAGGAGACCCGCCTTGCTGACAGAGACCCTGGAGGAACGTCCATCCGACAAGGATTTGGTAAGTATAAAAAGTGATTTATTGTGCCTGTAGTTAGGTAGATTTAGCCAGTCAGGGATGGTTAGAATAGTCATTTAGGGCCCCAGGGACAGATATTTAGAGGTTAGATAGGTATTTTTTGATGGTTGGTTCCCTTTAATTAGGTGAGATTTAAAGCCGCATCCCTCCTCTAGGAAATATGCAAATTATCACTTCAAATTTGCACTTTGGGTTCTGGTCTGGCACAAATCCTGAGTCATATTAAAAGGCTTGTCAGAAAGTCGATTATGACTTTGAGGAGCTACCTAAGGTGGCGCTGGAGTTCATCCACTTCCTTACTGAAGTGCAAATTTGCATATTTCCTAGAGGAGGCTTTAAATCTCCTCACCTACTTAACTGTCTTCTTATGGTTCCAGGTAAACTCCTCTCCATAAAGGTAGATAGCAAGTTCCCCAGACCTCGTCTTAGCCCACTCACTCTGCCAGATCAGAATATCCCACACAGTACACTGATGAGGGGCAGGTACCCCGAAACGCAGCGTCTGTAGTTTGGGGTTCTGATCTGGCACAAATCCCTTCGTCATATTTAAAAGCTTGTTGGAAAGCAACTATGACTTTGTGGAGCTGCTTAATGGTGGCGCTGGAGTTATTCCACCTCCTTACTGAAGTGCAAACTTTCAGTACTAGTAACTTCATATCCATTATGGTGTGATCAGGGCTATAAAATGATTGGCCACAGGCAGATCTGTTCTTTTTTCTTTGTGTGGCAAAAAGAGCGATGAGAAAATACTTGTATTAAAAGGTCATTTCAAATCCAAAAGAGAAAGGAGAATCTGGGAATGCAAACTGATGAGACCTGTGACACATTCAGAGCAGGAATGCATGTGTCACATGCAGTAGCGTAGCTAGCGGGGGGGCAGGAGGGGACGAGCGCCCCGGGCCCCCCCAGCATGAGGGGCCCATTGCCCACCCCCTGGGGGGCCCCGTGCCCCGTGCTGCTTGCACAGTTCTGCCCGCCCCTCCTCTCCTCCTCCTTACAGCAGACGCACGGCGGCCGCGGTGAGTGTGCAAGGGCCCCCCCCGGTCCTCAGATGATGGGGTGGCATGAGAATTCTCTGCCAGCACCCCTTGGTCCTCCCCCCCCCCCCTTCATTTGTGCATATATGTGTGTGTTCAGAAGTTGTGTCATTAATAGCCTGATAAAGAGTCCTTAGAGTCTCGAATTCTTGCTATTATTTACCATCTTTTCAATTAGCCATTAAAAGGTATCAACCACTGAGGACTCTCAGATTATAATCTTTTTCTATATGGAAGAGTGAGTGTGAGTCTAATATTTACACACCTAAAAGCCAATGTATAATTGCAAATTTTTTTCCCAAATAGACAATTATATAAAAATTAAGAATTGAATGACACAGTCAATAGTATAAAAGAAATAGTTATAAAAAATTGTCAGTCTGCATAGTCATTATTGGAAAACCCTCCATGTTTCTTTGTGTGATGGTGGATATGGTGGCTCATATTTTACTTTATTTTATTATTATTATTATTATTATTATTTATTTATTTAGCGCCATTGGTTCCATGGCGCCTTACATAAGAAGTAGGGGTAACAAGAACAGGTACAGTACATATGAACAGTCAAGGCTTGCTGATACACGACGGGAGAGGACCCTGTCCACGAGGGCTCACAGTCTACAGGGGTGGGGAAGAGGACACGATGGGGGGGGGGAAGCGCCAAGTGTGTGGTGGTGCGGCGCGGTGTCTCGTCATAGGTTGTAGGCTTGTTGGAATAGATGAGTTTTCAGGTTCTTTTTGAAGCTCTTGAGGGTAGGTGAGGTCTGACGTGCTGGGGGAGAGAGTTCCAGAGTATGGGGGAGGCGCTGGGGAAGTCTTGTATGCGGTTGTGGGAGGATGAGATGAGGGGGGAGGAGAGGAGAAGTTCTTGTGAGGAGCGTAGGTTGCATGCAGGTTGGTATTGGGGAGACCATGTCAGAGATGTGGGGGGGGGGGGTGGACAGGTTGTGGATGGCTTTGTAAGTCAGGGTTAGGATTTTAAATCGAGATCTTTGGAGGGTGAGGAGCCAGTGAAGTGCCATGCGGAGAGGGGAGATAGGGGAGTAGCGAGGAGGCAGGTGGATTAGACGGGCAGCTGAGTTTGGGATAGAGCGGAGGGATGCAAGGGAGGAGGCAGGGAGACCGGTGAGTAGTAGGTTGCAGTAGTCAAGGCGGGAGATGATGAGGGCATGGACGAGAGTTTTGGCAGTGTCCTGATTAAGAAATGGGTGGATACGTGAAATCTTCTTGAGTTGGAGTCGATAGGAGGTGGCGAGGGCTTGGATGTGGGGCTTGAAGGAGAGGGAGGAGTCGAGGGTGACCCCGAGGCACTTTGTGTGGGGGACTGGGGAGAGGGAGCAGTGGTTGACTAGGATTGACAGGTCTGATAGAGGGGGAGGGCAGCTGGGGGGGGAAGACGATGAACTCTGTTTTGTCCATGTTCAACTTGAGGAAGCGGGCAGAGAAGAAAGCTTTTTACAAAAGCTTTGTTGTTGCTATTCTGTGTTTACTCATTATACTCCAGAGGGTCTGATAATTGAATTATTGTGGACATGCCCTTACTTGGTCATTCTAGTCCTCTGCCTGTAAATGTATGCACTACCCCCCCGGAGTGTGTCAATAGACCTGGTTTGGTTATTGGGAGGTGGTTGGGGAGAAGTGGGAGTAAGATTTGAGTCTTTCTGAGGACAGGCAGTGTGATTTAGTCTATGTGTGGGACGCTGAGTTGAGACCAGCTCCACATAGGGACTTTGGTACCATCACACGGGGCGACGGTTGCGGCGATGTTGCTGGCGATGCGCGGGGAGCGCGCATCCCTGGCAACATCGCCGGGGAGATGTCACACGGAGCAACTTACCGGCGATGTCGCTGGCTAGTTGCCGGGCTATCGCTTGCTGGGTTGCCCAGCAACCCAGCGAGCGGTAACTCGCAATGTTGGAGATAGGCGGTGTCGCCCGCAACATTGAGGTTGCCGCGTTACACAGGGCGATCAGGCATGATCGCCTCTGCAACATCGCCAGGTTTCCCAACATTGTTGGGAAACCTGGCGATGTTGCTCAGGCGATTCATCGCCTGATTATCGTCCTGTCACACGCGGCAATTCGCCGGCGATGTCGCCACACTTAGGCCACGCCCCTGTGTTCCCGGCAACATCGCCGGCGATGTCGCCCCGTGTGACGGTACCATTAGAGAAACCTGGATTATCTGGAGATACAACATATTGCTGGATTGTTTTTATGGATTTTTATGTTTTCAAGCAATAATGGTTCTTGGGTTGTTCACACATCTCTTGCTCTGTTGATTGTGGGATACCAGAGAAGGACCCCGTGACACTTTCTGTAAATATATTTTTATTTTCTCAGGAAAGAATATAAATCTAATGTCAGTAAATTGTCTCTCCGACCCTTGTGAGGATGACTGGATCTGGTCAAGAAGAAAGTGTTACTATTTTTCCTCTAATATCAGTGAATGGCAGACGGGTCAGGATTTCTGCGCCTCCAGGAACGCTTCTCTCGCCCTTATAGACTCCATCGAAGAACTGGTGAGCGCACGGTGTACAAGATGGAATGGGAATTGGAGATTTTCCAAATTTTGGCTTATTTTCATGGTGGATTTGGTCTCCATGAGCCAAAGAGACATTCCATGTGCATTGATGACCACAACCTTTAGAAGGCAAGATCAATTCTACCTAAATAATTGCTACCTTTATTAGGTGGCATTAGAGTTTTTCACTTTCTAACTGAAGTGACAATTTGCATACGCAGTTTCCCAGAGGAGTATTGCTGCTTTAAGTCTCCTCATTGCCGGCTGGCAGAAAAGTCTCTACAAGGAGAATGGCTGTTACCCTAAATTATACTCATTGAGCCAACTGACTACAAATGCTGCAACATATAAGGTGGATTGGGGTCTTGTAGTGGTGGTGGCTGTAGATATAGTTTTTAAACTTTGCAAAGTATTCTTACACTGTCCAACAGACGCTAAGTGAGTAAATTTAGATTTATAGGATTAGAATGTAAGGTTGTAAATGAAAAACTGGTACCCGGAGAGTTGTGGTGAGTGAAGGCCACCTTCAAATCTTTGATGGTTAGTGGTGACCCCCAAAGTTCATCCAGCTATGTAATACCATGCAGTCTATGATAGATGTTTATAAGTTATAAGCCAACTTTGACAAACTAAGTGTTTGGGCGTTCTCTTTTCAGATGACGTTCAATGTAAAAAAATGTAAAGTTGTGTATCTGGACTCTAATAACTTGTGGATACTATATGTTCAAGGAGAAGGAAAACTAGGAGAGTCACTGGATATCGGTGTGACTGACAGCACAATGTCAAGCTCCTAAAGTACGGTGCTAACATCTACTATATAATTTTCTAAGGGTTTTTTGAGTGTGTCTGTCGCCGAAATCGCTCGCCACACAGAGGCAGCTCATTGGCCGCCGCCGAAGGCGGAGCTCAGAGTATGCAAATAGCGCTTGCTGAACATTCGAATTTCGCGCCAATTTGCAGCCCGGCGGAAGCGGCGCATGAGCGTCATTTCCCGGCTGGCGAGCCACTGAGCTCCGGTCTAAACTCCGGTCAGCAGCGAGCTAGCCGGGAGATGACCGGCGTCAGCAGTGGTGCCCTTCGCGGCATTCAAACCGCGTGCCAAGCCGCATTCTTACTCGTGGTGACCAATCAGAGAAGTAGCGCGGCTCGGCGCACGGTTTGAATGCCGCTCATCTGATTAACCAATCAGAGGAGCGGCTCGTGCCATGGCGCCATATTGTATTTGAAATATGGCGCCATGACGCGCGCCGCTATACTGATTGGTCAGCGCCGACCAATGAGAGAAGCGGCGCGCGGTTTAAATGAGCTCAGAGTATGCAAATAGCGCGTGCTGAACATTCGAATTTCGTATCCAATTTGTAGCCAGGCGGAAGCGGCGAGCCAGCCGGAGGCTACCTGTGGCACCAATCAGAGAAGTAGCGCAGCTTAGCGCGCAGTTTGAATGCCGCTCCTCTGATTGGTCGATGCTGAATGCAGCGACCAATCAGAGGAGCGGCTCACACCATGGCGCCATATTGTATTTGAAATATGGCGCGCGCTGCTATTCAGATTGGTCGGCGCTGAACGTGGTGACCAATGAGAGAAGCGGCGCGCGGTTTAAATGCCGCTCCTCTGATTGGTCGGCGCTGAACACGGCGACCAAACAGTATAGCGGCGCGC
The DNA here is from genome assembly GCA_033576535.1 of Allobates femoralis. Lineage (NCBI taxonomy): Eukaryota > Metazoa > Chordata > Amphibia > Anura > Aromobatidae > Allobates > Allobates femoralis. Next base: position 25,887,426 of record JARQOC010000006.1, read on the forward strand.
GCCATGGCGCCATATTTCAAATACACTGAGTACAGTGTATTTGAAATATGGCGCGCGCTGATATCCTGATTGGTTGGCGCTGAACGCGGGCGGCCAATCAGCATAGCGGCGCTCGCCACGGCGCCATGTGTAAAATCCACCCATGACTTAAATATGGCGTCGTGTCGAGCACCGCTATCCTGATTGGTCGCCGCGTTCAGCGCCGACCAATCAGGATAGCGGCGCGCGCCATATTTCAAATACACTGTACTCAGTGATAGATATCATGTATTACTTGCATTATTGTTAAGTTTCCATAAATAAACTATATACATATTCTAGACTACCCGATGCTTTAGAATCGGGCCACCATCTAGTGTATTATAAAAGGCCTGGACTCACAAGACAGGGACATATTACGACCACTTTACAAAGCATTAGTGAAACCTCATCTGGAATATGCAGTCTGTTCATAGAAAGGAGGCCCTGGAGTTAGAAGAGGTGCAAAGAAGAGCCAGAAAACTAACCTCAAAGACTAAAAGAATTTCACTTATTTATTCTTGAAAAGAGACATCTAAGGCCCTTTCACTTCTGCAATTTGTGTAATTCCCAGCAGACCCAGCAGATGTCGCCACATCTACCGCATAACGGTCGACCTGTGGCACCGATCCGGAAAGCCCCATTTATTCTCTATGGGGCATGCAAACAGGTGCAGCAAGTGCGTCTTTTTTACGGTGCCACAAGTGCCAGATTCGGCAGTATCACACTTGCCGCCCCTGACTGCAAGCCTCAGACAATGAATGGGCTTACCGGATCGGTGTCACAAGTCGGCCGTTATGCGGCAGATCCGGCGACATCTGCCGGGAATTACACATAAACGCAGATGTGAAAGGAGCCTAAGGAGCAGCATATGTAATATCTTCAAGAACATAAATAACCCATGCAAAAGCCGCACTGGCACTGATGGTAAATCAGCAAGGCAAGGTTAGGTTGGCACAAATGGTATGACAGTGGGACTAGGAAACTGACACGGGCTAGGTAAGGCATGGGACAAAGGAACACAAAGGGTAACGGGGACCTGACAACTAGCAGCGTGTCTCTAGCCATAGACCACCTTGCTCAGGCACTTCCCAAATGGGAAATATGCCTTAAATACTTTGTGCCTTCCCGGGTAGGTCATGCTGGCCCTTTAAGAAATGTGGGCATGTCACGCATGTCATCTAAGCGTGTTCCCAGGAGACCTGTGTGACATGTACAGGCCCCGGGACTAGTAGACAGCAGACAGAGCCCGTGACACTGCAGGACCGTCAGCTAAGGAGATACCGTCGCCACAGCGGGTGCTACACTGTATAAAATCCCCTGCGACCTCTAAATTCTAATAGTAACTTAAGAATCTAAATTACAACATTGAGTGACAGTAAAGGAGACCTTCGCTGAGTCTTTCTGATGTTGGAGACCTAATATGATTATTTTGCTTTGTTTTGCAGAATTTTCTGGTGAGATTCAAAGGTTCTTCTGATCATTGGATCGGCCTGTCGAGAGAACAAGAGGGACGGCCGTGGGTGTGGACAAACGGATCTTTATATAGCAATGTGTAAGTTACAAAACTATTGTTCACCACTTGGTGGTCGTTCATGGGACAAGCCCTGTTAGTGTGGAGCCCCTGCGGTCTGGTCGCCACAGAGGTACTGCACCTAAGCTATAGGTGTGGTATCCCACTCCCAGGTAAGGAGGGGACACAAATCCGAGACACACAAAGACCCGCACCCATCCTAACTCCAGGCCAGGGGATCTTGGGCGGATCCTATTGAGAAAGGGCCCCATCTACTGGCTGGGGGAGGGAGTAAGTAGAGGGGGTGGGAAGAGAACAGTTCAGAGAGGAAGAGGAGGAGTCAGTGAGTTGGAGGGAGTTGAGTCTGAGAGAGGGAGTCCTAGGGGACACGGGAGTGGAGGATCCTCCCGGCGTGGGTCGGGCGGATGGACTGGTGGCAGGAGGGGTCCGGCCCCGATCTAGTAGGAATGCTCCAAGGTTCCACCAGGAAACCGGAGCCTGCTGCACCTGTACGGACTGCACCTTCTAACCGTGCATATTCGCTGAAATGATGGGTAGACCTAGGGTCAGGGAACGGGTCGCCCGTTGCCAAGCAAGGCCCAAAGCCACCTGCTTGGGACACTGTGCATGAAGACGCAGGGCAGGAGATGCGAGTAGCCAGAGAGGGAGATTCAACCAGGAGAGGCTTACGTCAGGGTGTCTCAGAGAAGTGGACCCAAGCTGCCTGGGAGTTGGCTGGATTGCAGACCCGGAGGACACGGTGCCCTGCTGGGCTGGACTGCTGAACTGAACTGTGAGTAAATGTTTGAGAACTGCAACCCCGATGTCCTGCAGTTCTTCCCCGCGCCCTCCTGCACCATTGCACAGTCGCCATCATGTCCCATAGACTGTTACACCATCCCTGGGGCCCTCCTCCACCTGTGGGGAGTGATACCATCCCAGCTCCCGCACCATCTGCCCCAGAGGTCCGAAATCTGCAGCATCGGCCACCCCTGGCCGAATACCACAGGTGGCGTCACGAAATAGACTACTAAACTCCCCTGTAAATACCCCCTTCACTGCATGGCCAGGGCCACAGAGCTAAGCCACAGCCACCGTGACCTCCCTAAGACAGACGACCGGCCCGGCTACCGAGTACCCCCCGGCCCTTACGGCCTGTTGCATTAGTAGATATGGACACCATAGTAGAGGGTCTCCAATTTGAGCTCTCCTTTTACATGCTAGAACAGATAGCAACTTTAACTTAAGATTCCACCCACACATGACATGATAAAGAGTAGACAGGTAAAACAGGAACATTCCGTCCACAAACGACCGTAACCGACGAGAAGATCTGATTCCCCCAGGACAGAAGCTTCGTAGTCTGTGTATCCACAACATAATCTGGTGTCAGAGCCGCGAGTCTAACTGGATGCAGCAGAGCCCAGACTGTAATAATCATCACTATATCTTGTCTTTTTTTTTTTTTGTTATTGTGAAGCTAAAGCTGCTCTGACAGTTCTATTATAATGACTTTATCCATTATCTCCAAATACCCAAATACAGTCCTGTGGTAGAATCCTTCATGCTGCCATTGGTTTACAACGACAGATTCTCTGTAAAGTTCCAATGTAATGTATGTGTAATGTATGTGTCTGACCCTACAGGACATGGTCTGATCATACCACATCTCCTGTGCTGAGAATCTTATATATGTGTCCCTGCTATGTACTGTGTAATGGTTGTGTCTGACCCTACAGGCACATGATCTGATCATACCACATCTCCTGTGCTGAGATAATCTTATATATGTGTCACTGCTATGTACTGTGTAATGGATGTGTCTGACCATACAGGGCCATGGTCTGATCATACCACATCTCCTGTGCTGAGATAACCTTATATATATGTCCCTGCTATGTACTGTGTAATGGATGTGTCTGACCGTACAGGGACATGGTCTGATCATACCACATCTCCTGTGCTGAAATAATCTTATATATGTGTCCCTGCTATGTACTGTGTAATGGTTGTGTCTGACCGTACAGGGACATGGTCTGATCATACCACATCTCCAGTGCTGAGATAATCTTATATATGTGTCCCTGCTATGTACTGTGTAATGGATGTGTCTGACCATACAGGGACATGGTCTGATCATACCACATCTCCTGTACTGAGATGTTATATATGTGTTCCTACTGTGTACTGTGTAATGGATGTGTCTGACCGTACAGGGACATGGTCTGATCATACCACATCTCCTGTGCTGAGATAATGTTATATATGTGTCCCTGCTATGTACTGTGTAATGGATGTGTCTGACCGTACAGGGAGGACACACAAGTGTATACAGACCTCTGTTCTGCTGTCACCCAGCTCCTATCAGCTGTCTCAGTCCTGGACACTGCCCTCCCCATGTCTGCGTAGGCCTGGGTTCATCCAGTGGTCCCGTAGGTCCACCTCCTGACGCTCGCCCTCCTCGCCCACTTACCTAGTTTGGTAGGTTTCCCTTGTTTACATTTATTATTTCTCTTTTGTCCCCATGTGCACGTTTTATGTTTCCCCACCTGGGGTTCCCATCAGTGGTGTAACTTCAGGCCCTGGGGCCCCCAATTATTGCAAATCTTTAATAGTATTAGTCTTTTTCTATGGGCCAAAGGGACTTTTGGGGCCCCCCTAGGCTGCAGGGCCCGGGTGCGATCGCAACCCCTGCACCTGTTGTAGTTGTGCCCCTGGTTCCCATCTATCTCTGCATTCTTGCCCTATTTTGGTTTGTAGTGTTCAGCAATCTTCTCGCTAGTTCCCCAGGAGGTACAAGAAACAACTCGACGACCTTCTAGGCAGACAGGTCCAAGTTGTAGCATTTTAGTTGTGGGGCTATGGATATTCCAGCCTGTGCAGGAACCATTAGGATGTTATCTAGCTGGAGATTTTAGTCTATACAGGAACCAGTGCATTGTGATAGCTTTATTCCCCCTTTACCCATGTTTGAAGACGTAAGTACTTAAAAGTATCGCAAGTTAATGTTCTTGTAACGATTGCTGGAACCGGCGTGCAGAGCCAAATACTGATAGTGGGTACTTTACACACCACCAAGAGGTGACAAGCTGCAGGGCTTGCCCAAAATGTACTCAGAAGTTGACAACCCCTTTACCAACCCTGATTGCCTCTTCCACCGTAAAAAGAATATGTCATTCCCAAACTGCAAATTCAGTTTTGCTCCCATAAAAAGCATGCCAGTAAATTACATTTTAGTTATTTAGTTGCAGAAAATGTTATTTGTAATCCATAAGCAAGTAAGGGCACTATGGTGCACCCTAGGTGTGGCCAAATGCCTTAGTGCACCTCTGGTTTGCATGGTTGAAAGTGTGTGTTTTCTCACAGAGAACCCTGCCCAAACTCATTCCCTGTTTCTGTGTGTTTACACTGTTCCTGGAAGAGTACAGCAGTGCACGAACATGTTAACAGTGTCAGGTTGGGCGAACACTAAGTGAGGGCACCCTCTGTTCTCTGGCTCCTGTCTGAAGCCGCTCGCGCACTACACTTCCGGAGATCAGAGCATGCTTGCAGCCACACTGAGTGTGCACCTGCACTGACACTGTCAGTGTGTCACCGGGCTCCTCTGGTGTCGGTGTGCAAGACCAGGGATGAGAGAACGCAAGCTCTGCCTATGAAGCTCAGGGGCAGTGCTATACATGCAAATCAGAGGGCACAATGGCGCACCGAGCTATATGGACACGCTATGAGTGCCCTCATTTGCATGGGGATGTAAAGTTATTTTTTTTGCACATACATAATTAACTACATATAACTTAATGTTTTTCTATGCCACCAATATAAAGGTCCAAATAGCTGAACTTGCATTTTAGAGGCAACAGACTGCTTATAAATATTATTCACTGTCACTAATTCCTTATCCCTTTTGTAGTATAAAGTTTTCATTCCCCATTCGCTTTGTTCCCGCAGGTTCCACATTCATGGAGTGTCGCAGTGTGTGTTCCTGAACAGCGGACGCGTCTCCAGCGCATCGTGTTACTCAGACAAATACTGGATCTGTAATAAGCCGGACACACGGACTGTAATGCGATCACTCAGTGATGCTCTCTGACACCAGCGATATCTGCAGGAGCATGTTATGTCTAGAACATCTTACCTCAAGTATTCAGATCAATTGTCAATTGTGGACAAGATGTAGAATCATCACCAGAAAGTTCTATCTTCGTCTCATCAGACCACAGAATCTTATTCCTCATAGTCTGGGATCCTTCATGTGTTTTTATGTCTTGCACTGAGAAGAGGCCAACTGGTGGAGGCTGCAGTGATTGTTCACTTTATGTAACTTTCTCCCATCTCCCTACTGCATCTCTGGAGCTCAGCCACAGTGATCTTGGGGTTCTCCTTTACCCCTCACCAAGGCTCTTCTCCCACGATTGCTCAGTTTGGCTGGACGGCCAGGTCTAGGAAGACTTCTGATGGTCCCAAACTTCTTCCATTTAAGGATTATGGAGGCCACTGTGCTCTTAGGAACCTTGAGTACTGCAGAAATTCTTTTGTAACCTTGGCCAGATCTGTGCGTTGCCACAATTCTGTCTCTGAGCTCCTTGGGCAGTTCCTTTGACCTCATGATTCTCATTTGGTGTGACATGCACTGTGAGCTGTGAGGTCTTATATAGACAGTTGTGTTTGCCTTTCCAAATCAAGTCCTATCAGTTTAATTAAACACAGCTGGACTCCAATGAAGTAATAGAACCATCTCAAGGAGGATCACAAGGAAATGGACAGCATGTGACTTAAATACCAGTGTCTGAGCAAAGGGGCTGAATACTTATCACCATGTGATATTTCAGTTTTTCTGTTTTAATAAATTTTCACAAATTTCTACATTTCAGTTTTTTCAGTCCAGATGGGGTGCAGAGTGTATATTAATGAGAAAAAAAATGAACTTTTTTTAATTTACCAAATGGCTGCAATGAAACAAAAAGTGAAAAATGTAAAGGAGTCTGAATACTTTTCGTACCCGCTGTAGAGATATTCAGCCGAACGTCTTTACATAAGAGAAGCGGTTGGGCTGTGCAGCACTGAGGCCCTCTAGGGGGCAGTGTAAATTAATTAAAAAAATAAAAAAAAAGTTTTTTACAAATATGAAAAAAAAAAAAAAAAAAAAAAAAAAAAAAAAAACACAAAACTTCAAATCACCCTCCCTTTTGCGCTATTGAAAATATGATGAGGTGTGTTCAGATCTCCTTTACTGGATGCTACCGGAGGGTGAGGGTAGGGCCTGAACACAAACCATCGTGAAGGACACGTTGGCGAAGTTCACCGGTGGATTAAGGGGTGCAGCAGCATTGGCAGCTCCCCTGACAATTTTAACATTTAAAGGAATAATGGAGTTTAAGTATTCATTAACTGCAGTGTGCATGTGTATGTTTCACACCATGGCCTACAGATGCCTAGCATGCGACACAACACAAAAAGGAGCAGCAGAAATGGAATTGAAGGAAGGCCCTGATGATAGGGAGAGGGGGGTAAGCTCCTGACACTGACCTGAGTCTGCACTCTAAACTCCCTAACGTCCCTATGTGGGTCCTCCTACTCTCTGCTCCTTTTGCTGTCACATGCCTCGGCCCTCGCTTGCCCTGGACTCACCCTGGCTAGTATATAGGCTGGCGAGGACACTAGTCTAACCACTGCAAATACTACAACACAAGGAAGGGAGACAGAGAGAAAATGAACAAAAAAGGAAAAACACTCTAAACTCATCCAATACAGCAAAACACCGGAGCTGTAATTGTCACGACTGCTCAGCTTCTTCCAGAGATTGCCTCCTTGCAAAGTAATCAGCATAGAAGGATATTCTAGAACCAGCATCAGATGGTAAGACATTTTACTTTTTATAGCGGAGGGGAGTGGTCACCAAAACTACACCTGAGATTACAGGCCACAAGAAACACCCAGCAAAGAGAGAGTTGCTAACTCCTGCAGCACTAAAAGAAATTAGATTAATTTAATCACAAATTATAGACCTTCTAATCTCAGCCCCACCAGAGGTCTCCACGTGGGGGGATGACACTATGTCTTTACATTGGTCACATTTTTTATTTTTAATATTTTTTTACTTCACTTTTTAGTCTGCTCAAGTCACTTTAACCTGAGATCTTTTGATGTTTTCTACTATATTTTGCATTACATGAGACCTGTGTCCCCACTGAAGGTGATGTCTCTATTCTCCCTTTGATTACATTACCAAGACTTATAACATTTATTAATAAACCTGAGGAGTTATACAACTTTTTATAACAAATGAAGTAATGTAAAAAATGTGCAGTTAGAAGATTAGCCACAAGGTGGCAGCAACACAGAGTTCTCTAATACAGGAACCTGCCAGGTGATAACAGAGAACAATAGATCATTGCAAGGGAATGAAGCAAGGATCATATACAAATACATGGGAATAATTGTACAGCCAACAAGATTCTGAGAAAAGGAAGGGCGTTGTTACAGGTATGGTTATGTGTCTTTAGCACGGTTTTGATCATTCTAATATGGGGTGTTGCAAAAAGGGGCAGGTATATTTTTTTGGGACATTTCTGCTACAAAAATTGTGACACAAACTACATAAAAATGTAGAATTTAGAGGCTGAAAATGCAACAACTCTACATGAAAAATAAGACTTTTATAAACACAATCCCAATATGAGCATTACAGGAGCATTTGTTTAAGTGAATCGGAAGCTTGTTATCATCAGACACTAAAGGGGATTGTTATGTGAATTATTGCACAGGAATTGCACCAAAAACCATATACTGTATACTTATATGTATCCTTGTTAACTCCTTCACTGCCAAACGATTTTCCCTTTTTTCCTCCCCTTCTTCTTCCAAGAGCCATATTTTTTATATTTTTACATCAATATATGAGGCTTGTTGTTGTTGTTGTTTTTTTTTGGGACGAGTTGTACTTTTGAATGACATAATTTATTTCACCATATAAAAAAAGTGCGGTGAAATTGCAAAATAAGGGAAATTACACAATTGTTTATGGATTTTTTATCCCCCATCTTCACTATATGGTAACACTGATGTGTCGGTATGATGTCTGGGGTCAGTACTATATGGTAACACTGAGGTGTCGGTATGATGTCTGGCGTCAGTACTATATGGTAACACTGATATGTCGGTATGATGCCTCGGGTCAGTACTATATGGTAACACTGATGTGTCGGTATGATGCCTCGGGTCAGTACTATATGGTAACACTGATGTGTCGGTATGATGCCTCGGGTCAGTATTATATGGTAACACTGAAGTGTCGGTATGATGTCTGGGGTCAGTACTATATGGTAACACTGATGTGTCGGTATGATGTCTGGGGTCAGTACTATATGGTAACACTGAGGTGTCGGTATGATGTCTGGCGTCAGTACTATATGGTAACACTGATATGTCGGTATGATGCCTCGGGTCAGTACTATATGGTAACACTGATGTGTCGGTATGATGCCTCGGGTCAGTACTATATGGTAACACTGATGTGTCGGTATGATGCCTCGGGTCAGTATTATATGGTAACACTGAAGTGTCGGTATGATGTCTGGGGTCAGTACTATATGGTAACACTGAGTGTGTCGGTATGATGTCTGGGGTCAGTACTATATGGTAACACTGAGGTGTCGGTATGATGTCTGGCGTCAGTACTATATGGTAACACTGATATGTCGGTATGAATGCCTCGGGTCAGTACTATATGGTAACACTGATGTGTCGGTATGATGCCTCGGGTCAGTACTATATGGTAACACTGATGTGTCGGTATGATGCCTCGGGTCAGTATTATATGGTAACACTGAAGTGTCGGTATGATGTCTCGGGTCAGTACTATATGGTAACACTGACGTGTCAGTATGATGTCTGGGGTCAGTACTATATGGTAACACTGAGGTGTCGGTATGATGTCTGGCGTCAGTACTATATGGTAACACTGATGTGTCGGTATGATGCCTCGGTCAGTATATATGGTAACACTGAAGTGTCGGTATGATGTCTCGGTCAGTACTATATGGTAACACTGACGTGTCGGTATGATGTCTGGGGTCAGTACTATATGGTAACACTGATGTGTTGGTATGATGTCTCGGGTCAGTACTATATGGTAACACTGACATGTCGGTATGATGTCTCAGGTCAGTACTATATGGTAACACTGAGGTGTCTGTATGATGTCTGGGGTCAGTACTATATGGTAACACTGAGGTGTCGGTATGATGTCTCGGGTCAGTACTATATGGTAACACATGTGTCGGTATGATGCCTCGGGTCAGTACTATATGGTAACACTGACGTGTCAGTATGATGTCTGGGGTCAGTACTATATGGTAACACATGTGTCGGTATGATGCCTCGGGTCAGTACTATATGGTAACACTGACGTGTTGGTATGATGACTGGGGTCAGTACTATATGGTAACACTGACATGTCGGTATGATGCCTCGGGTCAGTACTATATGGTAACATTGAGGTGTCGGTATGATGTCTGGGGTCAGTACTATATGGTAACACTGAGGTGTCGGTATGATGTCTGGGGTCAGTACTATATGGTAACACTGACGTGTCGGTATGATGTCTGTGGTCAGTACTATATGGTATGACTGAGGTGTCGGTATGATGTCTCTGGTCAGTACTATATGGTAACACTGACATGTCGGTATGATGTCTGGGGTCAGTACTATATGGTAACACTGAGGTGTCGGTATGATGCCTCGGGTCAGTACTATATGGTAACACTGAGGTGTCGGTATGATGTCTGGCGTCAGTACTATATGGTAACACTGACGTGTCGGTATGATGTCTCGGGTCAGTACTATATGGTAACACTGAGGTGTCGGTATGATGTCTGGCGTCAGTACTATATGGTAACACTGACGTGTCGGTATGATGTCTCGGGTCAGTACTATATGGTAACACTGACATGTCGGTATGATGTCTGGGGTCAGTACTATATGGTAACACTGAGGTGTCGGTATGATGTCTCGGGTCAGTACTATATGGTAACACTGACGTGTCAGTATGATGTCTGGGGTCAGTACTATATGGTAACACTGAGGTGTCGGTATGATGTCTGGCGTCAGTACTATATGGTAACACTGATGTGTCGGTATGATGCCTCAGGTCAGTACTATATGGTAACACTGACGTGTCGGTATGATGTCTCGGGTCAGTACTATATGGTAACACTGAGGTGTCGGTATGATGCCTCAGGTCAGTACTATATGGTAACACTGACGTGTCGGTATGATGTCTGGGTAGTGATGGGTGAGTCCTAAATTACTCGGAATCGCTTGACTCTAGCGAGTCCGAGCCCGGGACTCGCTACTCGTTGCGAGTCTAGCGAGTCCAATGTTAATGAATGGGGAAGCGAGTAATAGCGAGTAATGTGCGATTTACAAATTGCAGATGTGTCTCGGAAAGCGCTCGCATTACTCGCTCGCATTGAGGTCGGTCCTGTGTGCACTGTAATAGCCACTTTACACACACCAACTTCTGAACAACTTACTGGTTGCAGTGAAATCATGGACACATTAATCATTTGTACACAGTCACAAAATAGAACAATGTGTCCATGATTTCACTGCAACCAGAGATCTGTTCAGAAGTTGGACAGATAAGTTGGTGTGTGTAAAGTGGCCTTAATGGTGGGTTTACAAGTCACGATATCGTTCCGATATCGTATACAACGGCGCGGGAGCGCGCATTTTGTGGCCGGTTTTCCCAGAATCGCATCGGAGGTTTACACGTTGCGATATCGGGATACAACGTCCCGATGATGTGTACGCCCACCAACCCAGAAACGACCATTTAACATGTTGGTGAATGGGTGACGTTGCAGTACACATTGGAGTTGGGCTGTCACACGGGACGATCCGGCTCCAACCGGCATCCGATATCGGGCGATTGAATAGCACGCTCATTCGACCCCCGATATCGGTTTACCATCGTTCCTGCATCGTATCGGATGTTCAAACAGTACAACGCACGAACGATATCGGGTCCAACTCACGAACCACATGACTTTTGGTCGGAGTTGGACGTCGATATCGCAACGTGTAAACCCACCATCAGAAGAGCTGTTTGGGTTAAATACAAGGAATCTTGAAGTTTCCCTACACTGACTGACACTCCCTATGATCTGCTCCAGCATCTACCTCACCCTGCACTTGGTCAGATCGTCACAGGAATGTGGAGAAAATGGCGGTAGCAAGGCTTATATACAGCCTCGCCTCTCATACATGACATAGGCATCACGATGGACAGAAGCCAATCATAGTCCTGCCACAACCAACATGGCTGTGGCATTACTGAATATGATTGGCTAACATGTTTGTCCATCTTCACAAGTTTTCTGACCTAACACGCTAGGCTGTCTCGGAAGCTTTGTCGGAACATAACAGATTCTGTATTCGCGAGTCCCGAATACAGTATACAGGACTCGGATTCGTAGACTCGCTCAGACTCGCTCAGACTCGCTGCTGACAGCGGGTATCCGTGAAGCGGTGCGATTGTTGAAACGATTTGGGGAGATTCAAGCTACATAGCGATGTGATATAGCGAGTCTAGCGAGTGAGAAAAAGTAAACTCTGACAAAACTAGGATTGCCATTGACTTGCATTGGACTCGTATATGTTTCGCTGTACCTGGCTGGACATAAAAAAAAAAATGCGTGGAGCTCCGCGCAAATTCTATGTCCAGCCAGGTACAGCTAAGCAGCTGGGGGCTGGAATCTGCAGCGCAGGGAGACCCAAGATTTCTGGGCACCCCCCGCTGCAAATTGCAGCCCGCAGCCGCCCCAGAAGATGGCGCATTCATTGAAGCGCCATCCTCTGGCGCTGAACCCCGCTCTTCCAGCGGCCCTGGTAGCGGTGGCACGCTGGGTAATAAAGAGGTTAGGGCCAGCTTTGTATTATCAGCTGTCCCTAAGCCCGAAATTTATGGCGGTCACGCCAATATTAGACATGACCGCCATGAATTTCCAGTAATCAATAGAAAAAAAAAAACACAACACAGAGAAAAATAATTTTATTAGAAATAAAACAGTACACAATTATGGACTCCATCTTTATTTAAAAAATCCTCTTCCGTCTGACGTAGTCCAAAACGCAATCTCAGCTCTGCTACATCCCTGTCTGTGCTTAGACACACAGGGATGTAGCAGAGCTGAGAACTGACTAAACAGTCAAGGTTTAGCTCAGGTCATTATGACCTGAGCTGAACCCTGCTGTCAGCCAGACTCGCTCTGCCTCCGGAGATTCCCGAGAAGGACGGAAGTTAATTTATTCACTGCTCTGTCACAGATCGGGAATCTCCGGAGACAGAAGCAGAGAGTCAGGGAGCGAGTCTGCGGCCGGCGGAGGCAGGGGTAAGTAGCCGACCGGTCCAGTGCACTCACCCCCCCCCCCCCAGCCCCACCCCTGGTCAGGACTCAGTGGGGGAAGCGGCAGTGAGCAAATTTCAACGCCGGCTTCCCTGCCTGAGTCCTGAGTCCCTGCTCCTGCTCCCCCGGTTCAATCAATTTTTTTTTTTCTTTACTATTCTTTAAAAGGCAGCGGCTTTTTGCCGCTGGCTTTAAAAGAATAACATGGGGAATTGCAGGTTTTTCCTCTGCTGCCAGACCCCTTATAGGTTCCGGCAGCAGAGGAATCGCTGCAATGCTTGTTCCCATTCATTTACATTGAACTCGCTAGACTCGCAACGAGTAGCGAATATCGGGATCCTACTCGTTAGAGTCTAGCGAGTCCGAGTAATTTAGGATTCACCCATCCCTAGTCAGTACTATATGGTAACACTGACATGTCAGTATGATGCCTCGGGTTAGTCCAACATGGTAACATTGACGTGCTGGTATGATGCCTCAGGACAGTACTATATGGTAACACTGACGTGTCAGTATGATGCCTCAGGACAGTACTATATGGTAACACTGATGTGTCAGTATGATGTCTCAGGTCAGTACTATATGGTAACACTGACGTGTTGGTATGATGCCTCAGATCAGTACTATATAGTAACACTGAGGTGTCGGTATGATGTCTCAGGTCAGTACTATATGGTAACACTGACGTGTCGGTATGATGCCTCAGGTCAGTACTATATGGTAACACTGACGTGTCAGTATGATGCCTCAGATCAGTACTATATAGTAACACTAAGGTGTCGGTATGATGCCTCGGGTCGGTACTATATGGTAACACTGACGTGTCGGTATGATGTCTGGGGTCAGTACTATATGGTAACACTGACGTGTCAGTATGATGTCTCGGGTCAGTACTATATGGTAACACTGATATGTCAGTATGATGTCTCGGGTCAGTACTATTTGGTAACACTGACGTGTCGGTATGATGTCTCAGATCAGTACTATATAGTAACACTAAGGTGTCGGTATGATGCCTCGGGTCGGTACTATATGGTAACACTGACGTGTCGGTATGATGCCTTCGAATCAGTACTATATAGTAACACTGAGGTGTCGGTATGATGTCTGGGGTCAGTGACTCACCGTGGCCGGGTTCTACACGTTGCAGGCCTTTTGCTTCTTCCTCCTTGTCACGGATGGACCGCGCCTGCGGCTGTGGAGGCCCAGTGGTACAGATAAAATAAAGACGCCATTGGTTGAACAGATTAAGGGGTTAATTGTTTCGTTTCGCCATCTATCAGTGTTCCGGTGATGAACAGTTCTTAAGAAAGCACGGACACTGTAAGTCTCTGTAACGGGTACTTTACTGTAACCAGCAGACAGTACATGGCATACAGTTAACGGGTAGTGGACCGGGTGGACTCAGCAGTGACCAGTGTTTCTCAGAGATTCGCAGTGTTCCTCCATTCTAACTACTTGGGTTGCCGTTGTCGCCCAGGAATAATAGATCGGGTACAAGGAGGCTGCTTCAATGCCCTATCCGGGGTATACGTTCCGGATATTTTAGGGAGCGTTGGGTCCCTTGGTGGGTACACCGCTGGTTAGACGACTGCTTTTGGCGGGTGGTGGGGTGCTCCTGTAAAGCGATCCCTTCCACTCCTGGTTCGCATAGAAGTGCTGAACTACTCCTAGCTTCGGTACCAGTAAACCGGCTGTAGATGGGCACGGGAGTTTTTCGGAACCCGTATTTGACGCCCGCTCCCGGTAGTTTAGGCCTCAGGTGCCGACACCTGACCGGGGTGATGGCCCGGGGGCTGCACAGAACTGTGCGGAGCCCCTGCTTCTTCGTTACTCTCCTCTCTCTTCCAGACTCCAACTCCGACTGACTTCTCCTACACACTACAGCCCACACTCCGCCCACCAGGACTAATTGGCCCTCTATCATGATGTGCATGTGGGGTATGGAGTTCTGAGTTAACTGTGTGATTGCTGGTCAGAGAATATTGCTGCTGCTGTCTTGGCTGCAATACCCTCCTGTAACGCACTCGGTGCGGGGCGCCACATCAGTACTATATGGTAACACTGACGTGTCGGTATGATGCCTCAGGTCAGTACTATATGGTAACACTGACGTGTCGGTATGATGCCTCAGGTCAGTACTATATGGTAACACTGACATGTCAGTATGATGCCTCGGGTCAGTCCAACATGGTAACATTGACGTGCTGGTATGATGCCTCAGGACAGTACTATATGGTAACACTGACGTGTCGGTATGATGCCTCAGGACAGTACTATATGGTAACACTGATGTGTCAGTATGATGTCTCAGGTCAGTACTATATGGTAACACTGACGTGTCGGTATGATGCCTCGGGTCAGTACTATATAGTAACACTAAGGTGTCGGTATGATGCCTCGGGTCGGTACTAT
Organism: Allobates femoralis; assembly: GCA_033576535.1. Taxonomy (NCBI): domain Eukaryota; kingdom Metazoa; phylum Chordata; class Amphibia; order Anura; family Aromobatidae; genus Allobates; species Allobates femoralis. The sequence goes on from JARQOC010000006.1 coordinate 25,902,780, forward strand.
ATGGTAACACTGATGTGTCGGTATGATGCCTCGGATCAGTACTATATGGTAACACTGATGTGTCAGTATGATGCCTCGGGTCGGTACTATATGGTAACACTGACGTGTCGGTATGATGCCTCAGGTCAGTACTATATGGTAACACTGATGTGTCGGTATGATGTCTCGGGTCAGTACTATATGGTAACACTGATGTGTCAGTATGATGCCTCGGGTCAGTACTATATGGTAACACTGACGTGTCGGTATGATGCCTCAGGTCAGTACTATATGGTAACACTGATGTGTCAGTATGATGCCTCGGGTCAGTACTATATGGTAACACTGACGTGTCGGTATGATGCCTCGGGTCGGTACTATATGGTAACACTGATGTGTCGGTATGATGCCTCGGATCAGTACTATATGGTAACACTGATGTGTTGGTATGATGCCTCGGGTCGGTACTATATGGTAACACTGACGTGTCGGTATGATGCCTCGGGTCAGTACTATATGGTAACACTGATGTGTCGGTATGATGTCTGGGGTCAGTACTATATGGTAACACTGAGGTGTCGGTATGATGCCTCGGGTCGTACTATATGGAAACACTGATGTGTCGGTATGATGCCTCGGGTCGGTACTATATGGTAACACTATACACTGAACAATATGGGGCTCACCACACTAGTAGCTTCAATATTCAAAAGGGCCGGGGGGTGCTTACTGTGACAGCGGCATGCAGATTACAAGTAGAAAAGATAAAGCAACACCGCACTCAAATTATGTAAGAATAAACAAGATAAATTTTATTGTGCAAAAACAGACAAAACACTAATAAAACCAAAACCAGCCTAAAGTACATGTGTGGACTCACAAAATTCCCAGTGGTACAGTGCTGGGCGGTGGGCACACAAGATACAATGAGGTGGGAGTCAAAATCATCATGAACACTAAAATTCGCTGTAGTAGAGAGACAGGATAAGTAATAGGAGACAACACACTGGTAATACTGAACAGACGATACAGTCTGTCTAAGGGCCCGGACACAAGGCTAACAAGTGTTGTAAGAGACACAGAAGTATATGTGTGCCGCACTCCTGTAATAACCCTATGGTGTACAGCAAAAGGGTCTGTAAGACTAATGCAAGGCAGCTCCTAGCCAGGTCTAAATAAACCAAGTACATATACAGTAATAAGTATAAGTATACTGCGACCTAGTTCCCTTTGAACAACCAAACTAAACCAAAATACCTCAGGGCGCCCCCTGAGGAAGCAGCCAGCGAAACGCGTAGGGTCTCCCCCATCCTCCTGAAGGGACATCATCCTTCCTAATTATGACTATGCGTAACCAGTCTTCATTTTACATACAGCCCTGAGACTTTGGGATGGTCCGGAGTAAGTGGGTGGTGGAGCAGGGTATTTGGTTTAATCCTGCTCTGGGTACACTTACCCCACTTTAGTTTATACTATAGTAAATTTGACACTCATAAATCTCCTGTATCCCTGGGCTGGGGCCTCTTTGTATCTGTGGGAGGTATGTGCTCATTTTAACCTAACTTCTCCCTCAGGCATTGAGACCCTGACCTGTATATAACTCTTGGTTGACTGTTAAGATATATTCCTTACCCTATTTTTTTGTGGCACCCCAGTGGTTCATGTGCCACAATAGAATCAACCAGGGTTAATTCCCCACACAACACTGAACACTGCACTAGCACTTCCAGGCCAGAAGGGGGAGACAAAGCTACTCCCCTTGATATATTCTGGTCTGAGGAGGAAGTAGAGAGTTGACAGTTGAGTTTAGTGCAGGGAGCACTAGGAGGAGGACCTGTAAATGGGAGCAGTGCTGAGCTCCTGACAGGGACCACTGACTACTTTCAGGCCTGAAGCCAGGGTCTGAGGAGAGGAGTACAAGAAACAGAGGAACATATCTGGGAGACTGAGTTACCTCATAACTCGCCCCAGAGGAGCGCAGAATCCGGATACCGGATCCGAATCTGTGACTGAAACACGCAGCACAGTAAACACCGGGATAGTGGAGGTTACACATCTACACTGTACCTCAGCGAAACAACACGGCGGGGTCAGAAGCACACGGAAAGACTCAAGTTGCCTAGCAAGTGGGTACCTGTGAGGAGAGAGAGGCCCAGCAGCTCAGCTAAAGCAGCAGCAGGGCCATACACACAGCGCAGCAGTGGGAAGCTGAGGACCCGGACAGGGTGGGAGCAACCCCGGCCCCGGTACAGACTCCGTGGACAGTATTCTGCTATATCACCTACAGTAAAGACGTGAAAAACTACAAAACCATGAGTCTGTGTGATCCTTGCACTCAAGCCCTGCTCTTCCTCACAAACTCTCATCATCTCTACCACTACCCCTACTCAGCATTAATCATAGACTATTACTACCACTGCCCCGGGGAACCAGGCTTTACCTGCGGAGAGCCGTTACATCACTGGCTGCTAAACATCATCCCCGGAGGTTCTGCAGCAGCGGTGGTCCCCTCACTGACCACAACCCATGGGTGGCGTCACGGCAACTCCCCTGTAAATACCCCCCAACTTTTATTGTGGGCTCGGGACACGATCCGGACCAAGGACTGCCGTGATACCCCCGTTATACCCCCCACCCGGTCCGGTACCGAGTACCCCGTCCTAGTGGGTTCCACATTTTTATATCTAACCCTGGGGCAGGTTGTTTGTCTCCTTCCTCTTAGAGGGGAAACACCTCCAATACAAATCTGACCTATGTAATGTTTTCTCCTGTACAGACAGCCTTTTGTATGGACTGCACTGAGTATTTTTGTATTTTGTATAAAGCTTTTCAAGTTTTTAAAGTTTAGAGTGTGTCCTATATGGTGCATTTAGGAGAATGGGCTTAACGTTTCCCATTGACCTCTTTTTGTATGCAAGTCCTCCATATGGTATAATGCTCCCTCCATATACTATAATGGTGGGTTTACACGTCCCGATATCGGCGTCCAACTCCGACCCAACTCCGACAAAAAGTCACGTGGGTCGTGAGTTGGAGCCGATATCGGGTGCGCGTTGTACTGTTTTAGCATACAACGCGATGCTGGAACGATGCCAAAACGATATCTGAGTTGAATAGCAAAGCTATTCAACTCGCCGATATCGCAAGGGCGTTGTAGCAGCATCGCTGCGTGTGACAGCCCAACTCCGATGTCTACGCTCACGTCACCCATTCACTCCCATGTTAAATGGTCGTTCCTGGGTTGGTGGGCGTACACATCGGAGGGACGTTGTTTCCCGATATCGCAGCGTGTAAACCGGCGATGCGATATCGGGAAAAGCGCTCCCGAAATGCGCGCTCCCGCGGCGTTGTATGCGATATCGTCCCGATATCGGGACGTGTAACCCCACCATAAGAGTCTTCTGAAAAAATGCTCGAGTTGCTATTGACTTTCATTATACTCGTTAATTAAGTCGAGCCAAAACATAGTATCCGACCTGCTCAATTATGGGAGGAGCTCTCAAGCAATTAAGCGCTCGCTCATCACTAGGACACACGTCTCATTATGTGTCGCCATCTGCTGTTCTACATCTTCTGCTAAATGCAAGGTTTATATCTGTTCACTACACCACTGCTCATATCCCTCGCTCACTTCTGTAGTGGTGCTGACCCTACGAACGTTTTAAGCATTAATTACTTTTAGAGACTTTGCTCCCCCTGTGTGCTTGGTTGTGGACTGGTCTGTGCTCCCCTCTATGAAATGTGCTGTTGGACTACTCCATGCTGAAAAGCAGGGGAAGGTGAAAGTGAAACTAGAAAAGGAGCTGAGCTATGAGGAGTGAAGCAGGAGAAGTCTGCTGTCTGAGAGGACGTGTACCAGAGACCCCGGGGACGTGTACCAGAGACCACGGGGACGATTACCAGAGACCCCGGGGACGTGTACCAGAGACCACGGGGACGATTACCAGAGACCCCGGGGACGTGTACCAGAGACCCCGGGGACAGTTACCAGAGACCCCGGGGACGTGTACCAGAGACCACGGGGACGGTTACCAGAGACCCTGGGGACGGTTACCAGAGACCCCGGGGACGGTTACCAGAGACCCCGGGGACGTGTACCAGAGACCACGGGGATGGTTACCAGAGACCCCGGGGACGTGTACCAGAGACCACGGGGATGGTTACCAGAGACCCCGGGGACGTGTACCAGAGACCCCCGGGGACGGTTACCAGAGACCCCCGGGGACAGCTAGCAGAGACCCCCGGGACGGTTAGCAGAGACCCCCGGGGACGGTTAGCAGAGACCCCCGGGGACGGTTAGCAGAGACCCCCGGGGACGGTTAGCAGAGACCCCGGGGACGTTTACCAGAGACCCCGGGGACGTGTACCAGAGACCACAGCGACAGTTACCAAGAGACCCCCGGGGACGTTTACCAGAGACCCCGGGGACGGTTACCAGAGACCACAGCGACAGTTACCAAGAGACCCCCGGGGACGATTACCAGAGAGCCCAGGGATGTTTACCAAAGACCCCAGCGACAGTTACCAAGAGACCCCCGGGGACGATTACTAGAGGATCTTCAAGAAATGTAATCGAGATGGCCTCAGGGACCCTGGGAATGTGAAGGAAAAAAAGAGGACTTTCTCCTCTGCTCTGCAAGGAAAGTGTGCACCACTGAGCATCACAGCATCAGGCTCCAGGATTGGATTTGTTTCCCCAGCGTTACCGTGAGTCTTTACTTTGTGCACACTGTATACTACACCCTAAGCCTCCCTCGCCGGAGCACGGTAGCCATGCAGCCTGAGTAGCAGAGGCCAGTAAGGTTGTAGGTGTGATGTAGTTTTGCATATTTCTCGCTTTGCAAATGTACTGTTGAACATCCATGTGTAATAGCTGGGTGATGTGTGTCCGAGCATCTGAGCTTTGCAGTAATTGTTGATTGTGCTTTTGCTACAGTAAACCCCCATCAATCTGCTTTATCTTTACCTTTCCTGCCTGTTGATAAACCTTTTCCCTTGTTTCTGTACCGTAATTGAACTTTGCACCGTGGTGGTCTCTGGCCATCACTTTAAGCCGGCGTCACACATGTCAATGTCGTCAGCGATCTGATCGCTGGTGACATTGACGGCTGATCGCTGGTGAGCTGTCGCAAGCCCCATAGAGAATAAATAGGGGATTGCCGCAGGTCTACCACAAGTCGGCCGTTACACAGCAGATGTGGTAAATCTGCCGGATCTGCCGCTTTCAGTGAAAAATGCTGATGTGAAAGGGGCCTTATTTGTATACGTTTTTTCAGGTTAAAGTGCACATGTCACCAGTTTGGGGGTTATAAACCTGCCCACCACCTTGAACATTATGTAATTGGGGTTCTTGTGACCCCTTTACATCCGTAGACGTTCCCCTGCACCTCAGAAATAGAGTTTTATTCTGTCTGTTACATTTATGGGTCACATGGGGGTCTGCAGATTGCGGTCATTGCCACCCCGCTCCATGGAAACACTGCCCCTCCTGACTGTATGCAAGATGATGACATCACTGTGCTATCCACACAGTTACCAAGTCTCGCACCTGCGCAATTGCGCCTCACTGTGCCATATTGAACAGACAGTGTTTCCACTGCGCAGGCACGAAATGTCCGGCACAGTGCAGTTCATGTGAGACTGAAGTCTTCATCCTGCGCAGTGCCTATTCAATAAGGCATAGTGAGGCCCCACTGTGCAGGCACGAGACTCCGATCTGGTATCGGCTGCACAGTGCCTGACATCTTGCGCCTGCGCAGTGGACTCACTGCCTGTTCAATAAGGCACAGTGAGGCACCACTGTGCAGGCACGAGACTCCGGTCTGGTATCAGCTGCACAGTGTCTGACATTTCGCGCCTGCGCAGTGGAATCACTGTCTGTTCAATAAGGCATAGTCAGGTGCCACTGCACAGGCACAAGACTACAGTCTGGTATCATCTGCACAGTGCCCGACATCTCGCTCCTGCGCAGTGGAATCACTGTCTGTTCAATAAGGCAACAGTGAGGCACCACTGCACAGGCACGAGGCTCCGGTCTGGTATCAGCTGCACAGTGCCTGACATCTCGTTCCTGCGCAGGCGCGAGACTGGGGAATTGTGTGGAAGACATAGCGACATCATCTTCTTGCGAACAGTCAGAAAGGGTGGTGTTGACTGCAATCTGCAGACATCTATATGACCAAACCATGAAATTACCATATGGTGCATGACAGAATAAAGCTATTTCTGAGGTGCAGGGGGACATCTGGGGATATAAAGGGGTTACAGGAACCCAAATGTTACAGGTGGAGGCAGGGTTTACAACCCCCAAAATAGGCGACAGGTGCACTTTAAAAAAAGTCAATTTTTTCCTATGCACAGGGAAAGTGTCTGATTTGTGTAGAATGTCCTGGAATTTCTGGACGGTTGGTTATCCAGAATGTGTTACCCGTTACATTACATTATAAGGGGTCATTTGGGGAATTGCCTTCAAATGGACAACAGAGGGGGGAAACAAGCTTTCTTCTCATAGAATGTGACTTGTGACCATCATTTGTCAGGGTAATGAATTGTCTTGTTTTTGCCATGAGTTTGTCGATCTTGTGACTGTGACGCATCATAAGGACATAATTGTTTCTTGTAAGCAGATATCATCCTTCATGTCCACATGACTGTTAAAGGGGGTTTATATAATGGTGACCTGTTTATGGGATAGGTCAGCAATATCCTATTGATTCCAACATTCAGCATCCACACTGATCAGACGTTTGCTTCGACAATGCCGGTCTGCTATCACTTTCCACAGCACAGCAATGGACATCCTCCTGGAAAGTGTTGTGACCACCATCTGACTTAATTTTGAGTCTTGGATTGGGGTCCAGGGGTGTAACTACAATAGGTGCAGGGGTTACAATCACACCCGGGCCCTGGAGCCTAGGGGGGCCCCAAATGTACCTTTGTCCTATAGAAAAAGACTAATGGTATTAAAGATTTACAAATATTGGGGGCCCCGTTGTAGCTTTTGCATTGGGGCCCATAAGCTTAATGTTACATCACTGATCAGAACCTTCACTGTTACCTTTCAATAGATACAGTAACTATTGTGACACTATTCACTGGAATCTACAATAAAGTATCCACTGTAACCTGATACGTAGTTACTGGCCACACCGGAAGTTTACACTGTATTGTCACCATGACTTCAGTGATTTTGTTTTTGCTCCAGGGTCTAAATTTAGATAATGACCTTTGGGGTTTCATTAATCATCAACATTAACAGAAATAAACACATGAAATAGATCCCTCTGTGTGTAATGACTCTATATAATATACTAGCTGTGAGCCCGATGCAAATGCATCGGGATTCTAGAACGTGCATTAATTTGATTATAGTAGTTATAGCTGGTGTGAGTACTTTTTGGGGGGTGTGTGAGTATTTTTTGGGGTGGTGAATACTTTTTGGGGGGTTTGAATACTTTTTGGGGGGGTTGAATACTACTTTTTGTGGGGGGTTGAATACTTTTTTGGGGGGTTGAATACTTTTGGGGTTGAATACTTTTTGGGGGGGTTGAATACTTTTTTGGGGTTGAATACTTTTGGGGGGTTGAATACTTTTTGGGGGTTATATTTTGGGGGGTTGAATACTTTTTGGGGGGGTGTGAATATTTTCTTTGGGGTTGAATATTTTTGGGGGGGTTGAATATATTGGGGTGTTTTGGGGGGTTGAATACTTTTATTTTTTATTTTTGGGGGGTTGAATATTTTTTGGGGGGTTGAATACTTTTTTGGGGGGTTGAATATTTTTTGGGGGGGTTGAATACTTTTTTGGGGGGGTTGAATATTTTTGGGGGGTTTGAATACTTTTTTGGGGGTTTAATATTGTTTATTATATTTATTATATATTATATATATATATATATATATATTATTATATTTATTTTATATATATATTTATATTATTATTTTTTTTTTTTTATTATTTTTATTTATTTTTATTATTATTTTATTTATTAAATTATTAAACCGCACTTGCCGCATCTGCCGCAAGTCCCCCTATACTTAGTATGGGGATTACCGCAACCGCGCCGCAACCATTACACTTGCGGCGCGGTTGCGGTAATCCCCATACAAAGTATAGGGGGACTTGCAGCAGGTGCGGCAAGTGCGGTTTTGCAAAACCGCACTTGCCGCACCTGCCGCAAGTCCCCCTATACTTTGCATGGCAAAAACCGCAACCGCGCCGCAAGTGCAGCCGGTATGCGGTAATCGCGGCAGATGGGGTTTTTTCACCGCATCTGCCGCGATTTAAAAAAAAACGCTGATGTGAAAGGGCCCTAAAACGCCTAATTTTCCTACAGAACATGAGGTAATAGCTGCAGGGTGATGGGTTGCTATGGGCAACAGTGAAGGCCTCATAGACACGTTCCTGAGCCTCCTCTAGGTCTCTCTGGCGCCCCCAGCGTCCATCACTGGAACTGCATCCCGGGCTCCGTGCAGTGAATGGGCAGCGATGAGAGGACTCGGCGTGAGGAGGAGGAGGCGACTGATAGGCCGGAGCGCGGACACTGAGCAGCCTCACCGGAGACAGTGACCGGGAGCCGGGCCTGCACCCGCCGCCTCACACAGGAGCCCGCCCCGGAGAGTACAGCGCCTCGTCCCGTCCTCCGCCCCCGGGAGCAGAGCGCCTCGTCCCCGTCCTCCGCCCCGGGACATGGGGGCGCCGCTCTCCCGGCTGCTGCTGCTCCTCACTCTGCCCTCCGGGTGGTGACCGGCGCCCGAGCCATGGGGGCCGCCACCCCAAGCTGGCCTTCGCCGTCATCCTCATCTCCTGCTCCTCAGGTGAGAGCCGGGAGGGGTATACTGTGTATAGGGGAATGTGTGCTCGTACTCAGCCTGCGCGAGCAATGGCCTCGCGGCCATTGCTCGCGCAGGGCAGCGACTCGCATTGGCCGCTACGCGGCCAATGCTTCGCCGTGGTGACGTCACAGAGTGACAAAGCCATTGCGATTTCGGGGTCCGACACAAAAATGCCTACGGCAATTATATAGTAGATTCCAAAGGATAAATTGACCAATAATGATGTTACAATGCTTGTTCAAGAAAATGCCTATATAAATTTAAGACACTGATGTAATAAACACACTCATCATTGAGATATAGAGAGAACTGCTTCTTCTGATGCTTTCTATTTCAGGGGTGCTGCTCTGTTACATAAGTGTGAGAGCTCATTGATTTTAATTTGGAGCACACACTCAAAGGTCGTATATGTCCCATGCTAAATGGCGACGACAAACCACCGCTTTACAGGACCACAATGCCGCCATACAGTGCCACACTGCTGCCATACAACATATACACTGCTGATATAAAGTCACACTGCCGCCATATAGGACCTCACTGCCGCCATACAGCCACGCTGCCGCCATAGAGTGCACACAATGCCGCCATACAACACACAAACTGCTGATATAAAGCCTCACTGCCGCCATACAGTGCACACAATGCCGCCATACAACACACAAACTGCTGATATAAAGCCTCACTGCCGCCATAGAGTGCACACAATGCCGCCATACAACACACAAACTGCTGATATAAAGCCTCACTGCCGCCATACAGTGCACACAATGCCGCCATACAACACACAAACTGCTGATATAAAGCCTCACTGCCGCCATACAGTGCACACAATGCCGCCATACAACACACAAACTGCTGATATAAAGCCTCACTGCCGCCATACAGTGCACACAATGCCGCCATACAACACACAAACTGCTGATATAAAGCCTCACTGCCGCCATACAGTGCACACAATGCCGCCATACAACACACAAACTGCTGATATAAAGCCTCACTGCCGCCATACAGTGCACACAATGCCGCCATACAACACACAAACTGCTGATATAAAGCCTCACTGCCGCCATACAGTGCACACAATGCCGCCATACAACACACAAACTGCTGATATAAAGCCTCACTGCCGCCATACAGTGCACACAATGCCGCCATACAACACACAAACTGCTGATATAAAGCCTCACTGCCGCCATACAGTGCACACAATGCCGCCATACAACACACAAACTGCTGATATAAAGCCTCACTGCCGCCATACAGTGCACACAATGCCGCCATACAACACACAAACTGCTGATATAAAGTCACTGCGCAACTAAGAACACACACAAACTGCTGATAAGCTCCTCGCATACAGTGCACACAATGCCGCCATACAACACACAAACTGCTGATATAAAGCCTCACTGCCGCCATACAGTGCACACAATGCCGCCATACAACACACAAACTGCTGATCTAAAGCCTCACTGCCGCCATACAGTGCACACAATGCCGCCATACAACACACAAACTGCTGATATAAAGCCTCACTGCCGCCATACAGTGCACACAATGCCGCCATACAACACACACACTGCTGATATAAAGCCACACTGCCGCCATACAGTGCACACAATGCCGCCATACAACACACAAACTGCTGATATAAAGCCTCACTGCCGCCATACAGTGCACACAATGCCGCCATACAACACACAAACTGCTGATATAAAGCCTCACTGCCGCCATACAGTGCACACAATGCCGCCATAGAACACACAAACTGCTGATATAAAGCCTCACTGCCGCCATACAGTGCACACAATGCCGCCATACAACACACAAACTGCTGATATAAAGCCTCACTGCCGCCATACAGTGCACACAATGCCGCCATACAACACACAAACTGCTGATATAAAGCCTCACTGCCGCCATACAATGCACACAATGCCGCCATAGAACACACAAACTGCTGATATAAAGCCTCACTGCCGCCATACAATGCACACAATGCCGCCATACAACACACACACTGCTGATATAAAGCCTCACTGCCGCCATACAGTGCACACAATGCCGCCATAGAACACACACACTGCTGATATAAAGCCTCACTGCCGCCATATAGGACTACACTGCTGCCATATAGGACCTCACTGCCGCCATACAGTGCACACAATGCTGCCATACAACACACACACTGCTGATATAAAGCCACACTGCCGCCATATAGGACCACACTGCTGCCATATAGGACCTCACTGCCGCCATACAGCCACGCTGCCGCCATACAGTGCGCACAATGCCGCTATACAGTGCCACACTCCCGCTATACAGCCACACTGATATCCTATGTCCACATAACACGCCATAACATAACCAAGCTATATACTGCTGTATTCTTCCCATATAATATTGCATTTCAATTCCTACATAATCCCGCATACAGCAGAGATGAAGGTCTCCTCTAATGTCCTTTTCTCTCCATTTCCCTGTGTGATGGGGGGCAGTGTGACTCTGACCACAATGCACCGCTCTATGTGGGGACAATTTACTGTGTGTAGGGAAAGCTTGGTGCACTGTGACCTATACCTATAGGACAGAAATTGGTACAAACAGGGCCCCTGAGAGCCAGACACTACAGGGGGCCCCTGAGAGCCAGACACTACAGGGGGCCCCTGAGAGCAAGATACTACAGGGGGCCCCTGAGAGCCAGACACTATAGGGGGCCCCTGAGGGCCAGACACTACAGGGGGCCCCTGAGGGCCAGACACTACAGGGGGCCCCTGTGGGCCAGACACTACAGGGGGCCCCTGAGAGCCAGACACTACAGGGGGCCCCTGAGAGCCAGGGCTCCTCACAGACAGCGCAGAGTGGATCGCGGGATCTGCCCAGCCCCACACATCTCTCCGCAGTAACCACTGGCTCTCTGACTGCTCCTCCCGGCCATAGAGGGCGCTGTGTCGGTGTGCCTCTGTTCTGATCTCCCCGTCCCGTTTCCTCCCAGACATTTCCGTGTATCTTCCCCAGTGACCGCCGCCAGGACGCCCCGGCCTCCTCCCCGCAGTGTCCCCGAGCTGGACCGGACGTGGGCGACTCGGTGCTGACGTCGCAGGGAGTGTTGTGTGCTGGGGGTGTGCTGGGAGCTGTAGTACCCCCATAGGTAAGAGCTGGGGGTGTGCTGGGAGCTGTAGTACCCCTGTGGGAGCAGAGCGCCTCGTCCCCGTCCTCCGCCCCCGGGACATGGGGGCGCCGCTCTCCCGGCTGCTGCTGCTCCTCACTCTGCCCTCCGGGTGGTGACCGCCGCCTCCGCTCCGATCACTGCGCCCTGTGGATCTATCCTGATCCCGAGCCATGGGGGCCGCCACCAAGCTGGCCTTCACCGTCATCCTCATCTCCTGTGTATAGGGGAATGTGTGTTCAGCCTGCGCGAGCAATGGCCTCGCGGCCATTGCTCGCGCAGGGCAGCGACTCGCATTGGCCGCTACGCGGCCAATGCTTCGCCGTGGTGACGTCACAGAGTGACAAAGCCACGGCGTGCCGGGGTCCGACATAAACGTGCCTACGGCAATTATATAGTAGATGTGGTCACTTTATGTATTGAAATACTGAAATAAAGTCACTTTTTAATAATATTCTAATTCATTGAGAGGCTCCTGTAGATGGGACATTACGCAACACTCTTTAGGCTATGGTCACACATTGCGTTTTATGCCAATTAAAAGTTTTTTTTACAGTATCAGCAAAAGCTCTGAGATGCCAGAAATCTCCCGCACACGTCGCTTTTTTTCTCTGACGGAAATGGAAAAATGCTGCATTTTCTAACAAAGCAGCGTCAATTCTTTCAGCATTTTTTCACCATTAAAGGGGATATCCATTAATAATGTAACTATCCTGCATTCTTTCCAAAACAGCGCCACCCCTGTTTACAGGTTGCATGTGGAATTGCAATATAGGCACATTCACTTAAATGGAGTTGAGCTGCAGTATCACACACAACCTGTAGACAGGGGGGGCGCTGTTTTTGAAAGAAATTGACAATATTTACAGAATTCTGGATTCTGGACAACCCATTTAAAAGCAATAAATGTGCAAAAAGGCAACCGCTGCATTTGTGGTGTATAAAAGTAACTTTAGTAAACATGTATTGTAGACAAATGACACCAGTGAATGCAGTAAAACAAGCTTTTAGGAAGCAGACAAGAGAGCAGGTTTTAGTGCAGAAAAAATGCAATGTGTGAACATAACCTTACAACAGAGTTTGCAGATATATATCTCTACCTGTTCAACTCCTACTGGTGCCGTTCCAGAGATGTTGGTGCCGTCTCTCCCCAGGGGTCATGAGACATGGCCGCCGCTCCCTCACTTCCTCTATTTATCTGGGGTTCACGCTCAGAGGTAGTCAGAGTGCAGAAGCCATCAGTGACCACTGATTGACTACAGGGCTCAAATGGCATAACCATGTCACATGACCCCCGGGCGAGAAACAGCGCCGATAGTATATGGTGCTCTCATTTTATAAGGGGGATTACTTTATCTAAGAAGGGGTTGTCCAGGTGGTGTATTCAGGAGGCCCCCCAACCCCGACAAGAAAAAGAAAGGCGCAGATTTCCCCACCAGATGCAAGACAATGAATAGATTGTTAACTTGTATTGGATACAAGGTAACCATAAGAAATTGATGGCTGCCCAAATTCAGAAAGAGGAAAGAAATTGAAGTTCAATTGATTGGTTCGGAATGTGGGAGCGGCTAATACACTTGTGAAGTCAATCCACGGACTCCCGGCTGAGAGTTCTGCTTTCTCCCGGACTGGAGCCGCATACCATAGGAGTCTTACCGGATCCTAAGGGTACCTTTACACACGGCTACATTTGTAGCTTGTCACCAGGTAACTTACTGGTTGCAGTGAAATCATGGATACATGGTTCTATCTTGTTGCTGTGTACAAATGGAATCATGTATCCATGATTTCACTGCAACCAGTAAGTTACCTGGTGACAAGCTACAAATGTAGCCGTGTGTAAAGGTACCCTAAGAGATCGATGTGCCATGGTATAGGTGAGTGTGCTGGCCTATAATTTACATATATATAAAACCTCTACACTTAGGTCTGCGCCTTCTGCTTTTTTATCCCCTCTAGACCTACAGCCTAAGGCAGGGGTCTCAAACACGCGTCCCGAGGGCCGCATGTGGACCCTGGTGCTTCACTATGCGGCCCGCGGCACCTTGGACAACTTAATGATGCATCGCCCCAGTGCAGGGGGCCGCTGCAGTCCCCGCTGTGTGAGGACTTCCGTCCGCGGCACTAACAAGCTCTGGCACTCAGCAAGATCAATGCAAGCTGCCAGCCAATGAGAGGTTCGCACCGGATAGCGGAATATGACGTCACATGTGGGCCTCAGGCTGGCAGATTGCATTGATCTTGCTGAGCAACAGCTTGTCTGAACGGCGGCTGGAGGAAGTCAAAGCACAGCGGAGGCCGGAAGTCAGCACAGCGGGGACCGCGGCGGCCCCCTGCACTGGTGCCATGCCTCATTAAAGTTAGAAAAGTGTGAGTGTGTGTGTGAGAGTGTGAGTGTGTGAGGTTGTGAGTATGTGAGTGAGGATATGTGCATAAGAAAGTGTGTGAGGTATTTGTGAGTGTGTGTGTATGAGAGTGTGTGAGAGTGTGTGAGTGTGTGTATGAGGATGTGTGGATGTGTCAGAGTGTGTGTATGAGGATGTGTGGATGTGTCAGAGTGTGTGTGGGTTTGTGTGTGTGAACGAGTGTGTAAGTGAGTGTGTAAAAAGAAGGTAAAACAGGATGGGGGGCATCACTGTAAAAGTAGATCAGGATGTGGGACATCAGTACAAAAGGGGACCAGGATGCGGAACATCACTACAAAAGGAGATCAGTATGGATGGGGAACATCAGTAGAAAAAGGGATCAGGATGGGGAACATCACTAGAAAAAGGGATCAGGATGGGGAACATCAGTAGAAAAAGGGTCATATCAGGATGGGGGGACATCAGTAGAAAAGGACATTACTACAGGATGGGGACATTACAACAAGAAGGGTTCAGGATTTGTACTTTACATTGAGCAAAAAATTCTGGTATTACTAAAAATATCACTTAGTCCTACAAGGGATGCGGCCCCCGCTATAAATGTCTTTCTATGTGTGGCCCACCAACCCAGCCGAGTTTGAGACCCCTGGCCTAAGGTTTCGTGTGAACTCGTAGACTGTGAGCCCTCGCGGACAGGGTCTTCTCCCCTCTTGTATCTGTATGACCAAATTGTCCACATTTATTGTACTTGTCCTTGTCTGCCCTTTTAGCATGTAAAGCGCCATGGAATTTAATGGCGCTATATAAATAATAATAATAATGTAGGCATAATTGTGTTATGGCCATGGACCCTGACTAGGATGACACACTGTTATGGCCACTTTACACACACCAACGTCTGTGTCCAACATCTGAACAGATCTCTGGTTTCAGTGAAATCATGGACACATTGTTCCACTTTTACACAGCCACAAAATGGAGCAATGTGTCCATGATTTCACTGCAACCAGAGATCTGTTCAGAAGTTGGTCACAGAAGTTGGTGTGTGTAATACGGCCCTTAGGCCGGCTTCACACTGCCGGTGTGATCCAATCCGTGGCTGTCAGGATGAACCTGACAGCCTCGAACTGGATCAGCACACAGAACCGGAGGGCTAATATGCCCTCACGTCCGGTGCGCGCAGCCGCAGGTGTCCGGTTCCTCCCGGATCGGGGCAATCCAGCCCCATAGGCTCCCATGTTTTGGAGTGCCGGATTGCCCCAGATCCGGGAGGATCCGGGCGAATCTGGGAGAAGGCAATTAGGGGAGATTTTTCTCCTCAGACACAAAAACTTTGCAAGCAACGTTTTTGTGTCCATGAGAAAAATCGGAATTCTCCTGGATTCTCCCAGAGAGATAGAAACTCGGATCCGATCTTGGCCCCATAGGATACTATGGGGCCAAAATCTGGTCCGGGGCTGTCTGGCTCAAGCTGACAGCCACGGATCGGATCACACCTGCAGTGTGAGGCCAGCCTTACAATCCCTTTTCCTCCTTCCATTTGGGTACAGACAAGTGACCTTAAAACTGATAGGCAAGCAAATCTCTTAATACAATGCAAAATAATATCTATGTAAGCAGTGCTCAATGCTGTAAAAGTCGTCATTATTTCATGGACAGCTGCTCATAGTACCCGTCACAGCTGTTATGGCTGCTTTACACACACCAACTTATCTGTCCAACTTCTGACCAACTTGCTGGTTGCAGTGAAATCATGGATACATTGCTCCATTTTGTGGCCGTGTACAAATGTAACAATGTGTCCATGATTTCACTGCAACCAGTAAGTTGGTCAGAAGTTGGACAGATAAGTTGGTGTGTGTTACACATTGAATACAAATGTGCAGGGATACGCCATTCATTGTTCAACACTGCTGGAGCTGATGATTGATGGAATTGCCGGATCCCCACAATCCACGTGTGGACACGGATAGAAGAGATCCCAATATAAAATCCATTAGCTCATCATAATGCACAATCCCACCTGCTTAGAAGCTAGTTGTGGACCCCTGCGGCTGAGCACATTTCACCAATTATATGTCTCTTGAAGATGACTCATTGGTATCAAGTGTTTGGAGAATCCTTTAAGGCTGGAGTCACATTAGCGTCTGATCACATGCTAATGACCCACAACTCTCAGGCTTCCCACCTGTCTGTGTCTGTGACCTCGGATGTCATCAGTGCAACGCGATGTTTCACTCGCACCCATGGACTTACATGGCTGTGAATGTTTCAAGACTTGGTGACAATTGAAACATGCTGACATTTTTTCCTCAGTCCGATTAGGGCTGAAGGACAAAAGAATCTTAGACCGGTTTGACATCACGATTTCGGAGTTTCCGAGTGTATCGGTGTCAAAGCGGATACCCTCGGTTGCGATTTTGCCTCCCGTGTGTTGCTATGTGGCTCGGATTGTGCTCGGATGTGTCCTTTTTGGCATCCGATTTATGCACAATCTGAGCCCTATAGTAATACATGGGATGCAAAATCATAACTGAGGGTATCCGCTTTGACACCGATACACTCGGAAACTCCGAAATCGTAATGTGAGACCGGCCATAAAGATATACATTACATAACATAGGGCTGAGAGCACTGCGGTATTTTCTCACATTGTACACAGAGTCACATGTTAGTATGACTCAACTAAGTTTCACTTGTGGGTTACGTCTTGGTATAAAGTCCTGTAGAAACCCTCGTCAGTCAGTCAGTGAGCGGCGGAGAGAATGTGCTCAGCAATGGGAGCAAAGTCACGAGACGAGGAGGCTGCACCAAACTGCAAACTAATGAGGGACACAGGACACAAGACCCCGGAGCTACCGGCAGTCAGGACGCTCGGTAAGTGGCTGCCTATGACTCACCGTAGCCGGGGGGTACACGTAGCGGGCGTTGTTTCTCCTCCAGTCACGGAACCGCGCCTGCGGTGGTGTAGGCCCGGTGGTCCAGATCAAAAGGGGAATGGCGGAACAGTGGGGGTGATTTGTCTTCGTGACGCCACCTGCGGGTGTTCTGGTAACGGTACCAGCGCTGTTCGGGTCTCCAGGGGATGGTACACAGCGAGATGGAACGCTCCCCACAGGATGAGCGGGAATCCCCGGAGCCGGGAGCTGCGCAAGATGTTGTGAGGCAGCTGCGGGACGCTGCGCGCTGAATCCTGGAGTAATGCACAACCACACAAAGTCTCTTTTAGGTACCTTTACTGGATAGTAGTCAGGTACACTCGGACCGGGATAGTGAAGTTGGCACTTATGGAGTTTCACAGCAAGCAGCGTTAGGCTTCCTTTCTCTACTTCTGGTGCTAAGGTCGGGTGGATGTGGAATCCAGCCGGACCGGGCAGGGTGTTCAATGGAACTTGCTTCACCTGGTTGTCAGCACTGAGGGCACTGTAAAAGGGTCTGAGCAGGATCAGTACTCTTCCCTGGGCTCTCGTGGATGGGTGCATCAGGTGGAACAGGTGGCTAAACCTCCTGTTGGATGTGCTGGTTCTCTGTGAGGGCTTTGTAGCTTCCACAGCTTCGGTTCCAGTAACCGGATGGTTTGGAAAGAGTTGGATTAACTCTGTATTCCTGAGAGGTGATCTCCTTCTTCCTATTATCCCAATTGCAGGGATCTCCACTGGCTAACAGGCTAGCAGGGCCTAGTGTGTTCCTCATAGGGTGGAGGTTTCACACAGGCTGGCAGCTCTTGTAGCGTCTACCACACTCTGAAGTTTCTCCCTCCAAGACTCTTTTTATAGGGGGAACTGGCTCAAGTGACCAGTGGTAGCTCCCCCTAGAGGCTCGGGGTGAAACCAGGTGTTCTAAGTGTTGTTTGTGTTGTGGTTTTGCTGTGCTGTTACTTACTCCATTTGTACCTAAGGATTTCTGTGGTGCCCAACAGGTGCCAGGGTGCCACACCTACATATAATAGTAATGGTGGGATCCCGCACTGAGACGTCTGCCTCTATAATGGGTGAGGACTGTGTGTAGTTTGTGGGAGCAGTTTAACCCTTTAAAAGAGTAAGGTGTTTTTTTTTGTGATGGGGTCACAGTGGGGGGCTGTGCGATATACAGAGCGATGGGAACATCAGACAGTCCTGTATACGAGGGGCGAACAACTGTTCCGAAACTCCAGGACAAACTGTAAATAATAATCAGCCACTATTTTGGCCCAGTCCCTGTCAAAAAAATGTCTTTTTTTTTTTTTTTTGAAGCTGAAGAATCTTAGAGATAATTTTGACTGTAATTAACATTATTATACAGTTTACAGTGAATGCAGCCGATGTCTTATATCAGAATTATGGGATGTTGGCACGGATCAACAAATAATCACAATGATTCTTTATAGATTTCCAATCTGTCTGTAACTAAAATATAGTCTGTCTGTGATTATTCTGATAGGACGTCCAGAAAAATAATCAAGTTGGTGCCTCTGGCGCACAGGTTACAGGTTACAGGTTACAGGTTACAATGCTGTCCTGTGCCCCCGACCTTCAGTACAACTCATTTGTGTCCTGATCTTGGACCTAGACCACAGAAACATTGTAACACAGCAGAGACATTTGCCACAGTGGGCATTAATGTGTTGGCTTCATATGCATACTAATGGGAGGCATTGATCGGCACTAATAGGGGCACTGTGTGCCTGATACTAATAGGAGGCAATGATCGGCACTAATAGGGGTACTGAGTGCCTGATACTAATAGGAGGCAATGATCGGCACTAATAGGGGTACTGAGTGCCTGATACTAATAGGAGGCAATGATCGGCACTAATAGGGGTACTGAGTGCCTGATACTAATAGGAGGCAATGATCGGCACTAATAGGGGTACTGAGTGCCTGATACTAATAGGAGGCAATGATCGGCACTAATAGGGGTACTGAGTGCCTGATACTAATAGGAGGCAATGATCGGCACTAATAGGGGTACTGAGTGCCTGATACTAATAGGAGGCAATGATCGGCACTAATAGGGGTACTGAGTGCCTGATACTAATAGGAGGCAATGATCGGCACTAATAGGGGTACTGAGTGCCTGATACTAATAGGAGGCAATGATCGGCACTAATAGGGGTACTGAGTGCCTGATACTAATAGGAGGCAATGATCGGCACTAATAGGGGTACTGAGTGCCTGATACTAATAGGAGGCAATGATCGGCACTAATAGGGGTACTGAGTGCCTGATACTAATAGGAGGCAATGATCGGCACTAATAGGGGTACTGAGTGCCTGATACTAATAGGAGGCAATGATCGGCACTAATAGGGGTACTGAGTGCCTGATACTAATAGGAGGCAATGATCGGCACTAATAGGGGTACTGAGTGCCTGATACTAATAGGAGGCAATGATCGGCACTAATAGGGGTACTGAGTGCCTGATACTAATAGGAGGCAATGATCGGCACTAATAGGGGTACTGAGTGCCTGATACTAATAGGAGGCAATGATCGGCACTAATAGGGGTACTGAGTGCCTGATACTAATAGGAGGCAATGATCGGCACTAATAGGGGTACTGAGTGCCTGATACTAATAGGAGGCAATGATCGGCACTAATAGGGGTACTGAGTGCCTGATACTAATAGGAGGCAATGATCGGCACTAATAGGGGTACTGAGTGCCTGATACTAATAGGAGGGCACTGTGTGGCTGATATTAGTGGGGCACTGTGCGGCTGATACTATTAGTGGGGCACTGTGCGGCTGATATTAGTGGGGCACTGTGTGGATGATACTATTAGGGAGGCACTGTGTGGCTGATACTATTAGGGAGGCACTGTGTGGCTGATACTATTAGTGGGGCCCTGTGTGGCTGATATTAGTGGGGCACTGTGCGGCTGATACTATTAGTGGGGCACTGTGTGGATGATACTATTAGTGGGGCACTGTGTGGATGATACTATTAGTGGGGCACTGTGCGGCTGATACTATTAGAGGGGCACTGTGTGGCTGATATTAGTGGGGCACTGTGCGGCTGATACTATTAGAGGGGCACTGTGTGGCTGATATTAGTGGGGCACTGTGCGGCTGATACTATTAGTGGGGCACTGTGCGGATGATACTATTAGTGGGGCACTGTGTGGCTGATACTATTAGTGGGGCACTGTGTGGCTGATACTATTAGTGGGGCACTATGTGGCTGATATTAGTGGGGCACTGTGTGGATGATACTATTAGTGGGGCACTATGTGGCTGATATTAGTGGGGCACTGTGTGGATGATACTATTAGTGGGGTACTGTGTGGATGATACTATTAGTGGGGCACTGTGTGGCTGATACTATTAGTGGGGCACTGTGTGGCTGATACTATTAGTGGGGCACTGTGTGGCTGATACTATTAGTGGGGCAATGTGTGGCTGATTCTATTAGGGGGGCACTGTGCGGCTGATACTATTAGAGGGGCACTGTGTGGCTGATACTATTAGTGGGGCACTGTGTGGCTGATACTATTAGTGGGGCACTGTGTGGCTGATACCATTAGTGGGGCACTGTGTGGCTGATACCATTAGGGGGACTGGTGGCGAACCATGGGCCTGTGTGGCTGATACCATTAGGGGGGCACTGTGTGGCTGATACTATTAGGGGTGCACTGTGTGGCTGATACTATTAGGGGTGCACTGTGTGGCTGATACTATTAGGGGGGCACTGTGTGGCTGATACTATTAGGGAGGCACTGTGCGGCTGATACTATTAGGGGGGCACTGTGTGGCTGATACTATTAGGGGGGCACTGTGTGGCTGATACTATTAGTGGGGCACTGTGTGGATGATATTAGTGGGTCCCTGTGTGGATGATACTATTAGTGGGGCACTGTGCGGCTGATACTATTAGTGGGGCACTGTGTGGATGATACTATTAGTGTGGCACTGTGTGGATGATACTATTAGGGGGGCACTGTGTGGCTGATACTATTAGTGGGGCACTGTGTGGATGATACTATTAGGGGGGCACTGTGTGGATGATACTATTAGGGGGCACTGTGCGGCTGATACTATTAGGGGGGCACTGTGTGATTGCCAACATTATATACCAACAAGATATCGTCTACTCTATGTATAGGAAGGTACCAGCACTGGTGTCTATGAGCTTAGTTGTACATTTGCTGCAGATTTATTGTCATTTTTCAATCTCTTCATTTGATTTTTCTTTGCAGAGGTTAAGCCACAGCAGAATATTTCTCATCATCGCCCTTTCCGTTACCTTTATTCTGGCGATTACATTTTTTACTTTGTGGCTGACGAAAAATGATTTGAACGGTGAGAACGTCATATGTAATGTCACGTGTACATGAGACTTTTGGGGGCAACTATTTATTATATGAATGATGATGCAGGAATAATGAGTGACTGGTTGTGACCTTGGTCTGGCAATAGCAGTTGATTATACTGGACATATCAGAAAGAGAATTCCTAGGGGGTGTGTGATGGACTTGTAAGTAAAGCAGCCAATCAGAAGAGGCAGAGCTGCAGCAGAGCGGAGATCAACTTCCTGAACCAATGGGATGACAGGGGGTGTCTCGATTTCCTTAGCCTTTCTGTTGCCAGACAGCCAGACTGTAGTCACAGATCACAGCTCTGCCCTGATGATGCTGAGCTGGAAAGTGGGTAAAAACAAACTGGGAGATGAATAGTAGATCAACATCTAGTCCAAATATACATCATTTTTTATAATTCCTTATAAGAAACAGTTCCCTTTAATGACAAGTCAAGCTTTGTGTTGCCCTTACTACTATAGAGGTTTCAGCATTGTACAGGAGGAGGTGAGCTGTGATATCACCTATTGTGATTGGAAGATCCTGTGTTATCTACTGTATATAGAGGTGTTATCAGTCATTGTACAGGAGGAGGGTGAGCTGTGATATCACCTATTGTGATGGTGGATCCTGTGTTATCTACTGTATATAGAGGTGTTATCAGTCATTGTACAGGAGGAGGAGGTGAGCTGTGATAT
The DNA here is from genome assembly GCA_033576535.1 of Allobates femoralis. Taxonomy (NCBI): domain Eukaryota; kingdom Metazoa; phylum Chordata; class Amphibia; order Anura; family Aromobatidae; genus Allobates; species Allobates femoralis. The sequence goes on from JARQOC010000006.1 coordinate 25,925,104, forward strand.
CATCTATTGTATGGTGGATCCTGTGTTATCTACTGTATATAGAGGTGTTATCAGTCATTGTACAGGAGGAGGAGGTGAGCTGTGATATCTCTATTGTGATTGGTGGATCCTGTGTTATCTACTGTATATATGAGGTGTTATCAGTCATTATACAGGAGGAGGAGGTGAGCTGTGATATCCTATTGTGATTGGTGGATCCTGTGTTATCTCTGTATATAGTGGTGTTATCAGTCATTTACAGGAGGAGGAGGTGAGCTGTGATATCATCTATTGTGAATGGTGGATCCTGTGTTATCTACTGTATATAGTGGTGTTATCAGTCATTGTACAGGAGGAGGAGGTGAGCTGTGATATCTCTACTGTGATTGGTGGATCCTGTGTTATCCTCTGTATATAGAGGTGTTATCAGTCATTTACAGGAGGAGGAGGTGAGCTGTGATATCGTCTATTGTGAATGGTGGATCCTGTGTTATCCTACTATATATAAGGTGTTATCAGTCATTATACAGGAGGAGGAGGTGAGCTGTGATATCACCTATTGTGAATGGTGGATCCTGTGTTATCTACTTATATAGAGGTGTTATCAGTCATTGTACAGGAGGAGGAGGTGAGCTGTGATATCACCTATTGTGAATGGTGGATCCTGTGTTATCTACTGTATATAGAGGATGTTATCAGTCATTGTACAGGAGGAGGTGAGCTGTGATATCACCTATTGTGAATGGTGGATCCTGTGTTATCTCTGTATATATAGGTGTTATCAGTCATTGTACAGGAGGAGGAGGTGAGCTGTGATATCACCTATTGTGAATGGTGGATCCTGTGTTATCCTCTGTATATAGAGGTGTTATCAGTCATTAGTACAGGAGGAGGTGAGCTGTGATATCACCTATTGTGAATGGTGGATCCTGTGTTATCTACTTATATAGAGGTGTTATCAGTCATTGTACAGGAGGAAGGTGAGCTGTGATATCACCTATTGTGATGGTGGATCCTGTGTTATCTACTTATATAGGGTGTTATCAGTCATTGTACAGGAGGAGGAGGTGAGCTGTGATATCATCTATTGTGTATGGTGGATCCTGTGTTATCTACTGTATATAGAGGTGTTATCAGTCATTGTACAGGAGGAGGAGGTGAGCTGTGATATCATCTATGTGAATGGTGGATCCTGTGTTATCTACTGTATATAGAGGTGTTATCAGTCATTGTACAGGAGGAGGAGGTGAGCTGTGATATCTCTATTGTGATGGTGGATCCTGTGTTATCCTCTGTATATAAGGTGTTATCAGTCATTGTACAGGAGGAGGAGGTGAGCTGTGATATCCTATTGTGAATGGTGGATCCTGTGTTATCTACTGTTATATAGAGATGTTATCAGTCATTGTACAGGAGGAGGAGGTGAGCTGTGATATCACCTATTGTGAATGGATGGATCCTGTGTTATCTACTGTATATAGAGGTGTTATCAGTCATTGTACAGGAGGAGGTGAGCTGTGATATCACCTATTGTGAATGGATGGATCCTGTGTTATCTACTGTATATAGAGATGTTATCAGTCATTGTACAGGAGGAGGAGGTGAGCTGTGATATCATCTATTGTGAATGGTGGATCCTCTGTTATCTACTGTATATAGAGGTGTTATCAGTCATTGTACAGGAGGAGGAGGTGAGCTGTGATATCATCTATTGTGAATGGTGGATCCTCTGTTATCTACTGTATATTTTCTTGCAAAAGGCTCCATGGAGATAACTGAAGTATAGCTGATGTTTGTGAATAAAGGTTGTTTAGTCTTCCACTATTTTGGATATGGTGCTTCCTCCTTTTGGATTTTCATATCTTTTTAATAGGAAGCTGCCATTTTCCATCTCCCCCCACTTAGGCAGAGCTGATGTTTTTCTGGACACCGTTCTTTTACATTACAAAATTAGATTAGAAAGCTCATCTTCCAGTTAGAAAATAGTTATAAAACTTGTGAAAATCAAATTACTTGATTGGTCATTATTGGAAAATCCTCCATGTTCCTATTGTTCTGTAAAGTCCTTATATCCTTTTGTCTTCTCAGGAAAGAATGTGAATCTAATGTCAGTAAATGATCTCTCCGACCCCTGTGAGGACGACTGGATCTGGTCAAGAAGAAAGTGTTACTATTTCTCCTCTAATATCAGTGAATGGCAGACGGGTCAGGATTTCTGCGCCTCCAGGAACGCTTCTCTCGCCCTTATAGACTCCATCGAAGAACTGGTGAGCGCACGGTGTACAAGATGGAATGTTGATTGCCCATTCTTGGCTTATTTTCTTGGTCAATGAGCCAAGAGAAGCTCCATGTTCATTGACGACCACAACTTTTAAAAGTGAAGGTCAATTTTACCCCAAATTATACGCATTGAGCCAACTGCCTACAAATGCCCTCCAAACCATAAGGTGGATTTGTAGTATTATGAGTCATCCTCAGCTCAGTTTTACTTAGGATAACATTTGTTAATGAATCCTTGCAATGAGAGAAGCTGCAAAACATGCGCTTATGTAGAGACCAAAGAGAAGATACAGATTCTCAACACACAGCAGGACTATAAGATGCCTGGGACATTCACATGTTCCTCTTCCAATGTGGTGGCTTTAATTCTGTGCACTATATGTCCTATTGGGGAATTCTATGCTGGAGAGACAGGACAGAGACTGAGAGCAAGGATGATGTCTATGAGAGTCAAGTAGAAAATTGGGCACCACAGCGATTACTCAGCTACTCCAGGGATCCACGGACACTGCCATTTATCAGCCCAGGTCTTCTTGTGATGAATTTGTATTCCCAGACCCTTCAATGTTTTTGTGATTTGAAGTGGCCTTTTAACATGACAACTTTCATATTGTCTATGTTGTGTTCTGGACCACAGAAATGTTTGACCACGGGTAAATGAGTTTTTTTTTTTTTTGTCTGTAATTGTATTCAAAGGATGAGGTCTCCATCGTCATACAATTACAACCAAAAAATTCATTTACCTGTGGTCAAACATTTCTGTGGTCCAGGACAGAACATAGACAATATCAAAGTTGTCATCAAAGTTATCATATTAAAAGGCAACTTCAAATCACAAAAACATCGAAGGGTCTGGGAATACAAAATTCATCCCAATATTTGACTCTGACTGTCCACACTAAATCTGTCAGGAGGATTTATGACTCCATACAAATTCTGAGTAATCTGTTTCAGACATAGTGAGGGCACCATCAGACTTTTGGTCTTAGGCGGCCGTCACACGCTGAGATATCTATAGCGATATTGTAAGCGATCACGTGCACGCGCAATCGCTTACAATATCGCTCACATCGCTGGTGAGATGTCACACAGACAGACTCACCAGCGATGTGGAGCCGCGATCTCGCTCGTTACTATGGTACACATCGGGTTACTAGGCGCCGCGCGTCGCTTAGTTACCCGACGTGTACCATAGTTACCATCTCCCAGCATAGGCGCGGTCGCTGGGAGATGGATCATCGTGGTGTCATACACCACGATGATGCAGATCGTTGCATCGTTCATCGCTAGATCTGAGAACCGGACCTCAGATCAGCGATGTCACGATCAAGCGATTTACCATCGTAAATCGCTTGATTACATGCAACGATATCTTGCCCGATATCGCTTAAGCGATCAAAAAGGAGATCGCTTAAACGATATCGGGCAAGATATCGTTCCGTGTGACGGCCCCCTAACAAGCATTTTGGGACCAAAAACTTTCACACCACTAATCCAAGCTAATCAAGGATCCTCTGTAGGCGCAGTGTTTCTGAATTTAAATGTCCATTTATTCCTCAGCTTTGTTAGTGTAGATATTGGTGTTCTTCTAGTAGTTTGCTATACCATGCCGGATGAAGAAATGTAAAGCAGTACTTGCTTTGTAGCATCAAACCCATCGATGTTCAGGTTCAGCAGATCCGGCTGGACTTCTTTTTTTTTTTTTTTAAGTCCAGGTTAGGGACTGGATTCGACCCGAAGTTGAGTCCAAAACCCGATTTTAAAAATATGAAATGGTAGCTGGGGGCTGTTAAAAGAAAGAAAACCGCTCATACTTACCGGGTCCAAACGCTTGTACTTACAGGGCCGCTTATTAACTTCCTGATCATTCATTGCACGGTGGATGCTAGAATATATGGGCTGCTTCTAGGTAGCTGCTCTGGCCCCAACAGCCAATCACAAACACCCACTCTCCGTGACAGCATCTGCGAATGGCTATTGCGTCCCTCACCCATTTTTGCCGGCATCTTTGATTGGTTGCATTAGGCAACGAACCTGACGTCATAGTACTGTAAAAATAAATCATTTTAAAAAATGATGTAGAGCTTCACTGTATTTTTGATTCTCAGCTAAAGCGGACAGCTACGGGCTGCCACCCCCAGATGCCAGGGATTTACCTTGCAGATTCTTGGACAAAGTGCCTCAGTGTCCGCGCTGCTGCTCCGAGACCAATGAAACACAGACAAGGGAATGTCTGGATCAGATACAGCCTTTATTTTCCTATGCGTTTCGGTGCATCCTCCCGAGCTTCTTCCTCAGGGAAGGAGCTCGGGAGGAGGCTCCGAAACGCGTAGGAAATTAAAGGCTGTATCTGATCCAGACATTCCCTTGTCTGTGTTTCATTGGTCTCGGAGCAGCAGCGCGGACACTGAGGCACTTTGTCCAAGAATCTGCATCACGGTCACCGTTGAGAGTGCAGTCCCTGCAGCAGCTGCCTGTACGCTATTCTACCAGTTGTGGGTTTCACAACTGACAAAGGTGAGCAATTCCATATCGCTAAGTGAAAGTTTCATCTGAGATAAGACCCTATATGCGCATTCTTTTTTTTCACAGGGATTTACCTTGGCTGTCAATCAAAATACGGGGAACCCCCTTTTTTTTATTTTTTTTATTACTATTATTATTATTATTTAAATAAACAATAAAAAAAATGCATGGGCTTTGCCGTTTTTTTGATTGGCAGCCAAGGTAAATCCCAGGCAGCTGGGGGCTGATATTCTCAGCGTGGTGAGAGAAAATAGTTATTGGGCCCCTCCAGGCTAAAGAAAAGCAGCCTGCAGCCGTCAGAGAAATTGGCTCATTCATGATTGAGAATTGGTGAGTCTCACAGAGAACTGAACGATATCAATTATCAATCTGGGCTTAATGACAAGCTGTGTCAATACTCAGCTGTCATTAACCCCTTTATCAACCCAATGCCTCCACACCAGGGCATTGGGAAGAACAAGGTAAAGTGCCAGGAACTGGTGCTTCTACGGAATGCGCCAATTTCTGGGCCAGCTGTGGGCTGCTATTCCTGGGCCTTGGGGGAGCCAATAGTTATGGGCCTCACAACGCTGAGAACACCAGCCCTCAGCTGCTTGGGTTTTACTTTGGCTGGCAATCAAAAATAGGGAGAAGCCCACACATTTTTTTAAATTATTTATTTAAATAAAATATATATTTTTTTATATTGCTCTAACACAAATGTTCTATTTTGTTTTGCAGAATTTTCTAGTGAGATTCAAAGGTTCTTCTGATCATTGGATCGGTCTGTCGAGAGAGCAAGAAGGACGGCCGTGGGTGTGGACGAATGGATCTTTATATACTAATGCGTATGTTACAGAAATGGAATTAATAGACTCCTGGAGTACTATGCGCAGTGTTTTTATGGCAGCCATTTATGACACAACCCCTGTCCATGAGGCCTATTAGGACATGTGGACATCTCCACCACGGAACCCCCAGAATATAGCGTCTCTGGAAGCACAGATTCCACAATAACTGACCTTGTCAATCCTTGTACAAATGGTCAACAACAAAGGTCTGGCCGCAACCGGCTATAACCTCAGAGCAGCTGGATCCAACTGGATGCAGCAGAACCCAGATTGAAATAATCATCACAATACCAGGTATTTAGGTATTTTTTCCTGCTGCTTTAGCTGCTCATTATATAGTAAATATATTTTTATACTTGTTAGAAATCCATGCACAGTCATTCTGCAAAGGCATTGAAGTGACTGATAAAATGATGCACACTTGCAGTCATTTATTAATGATATTTTTTGATGATGGAATCTGTCACCAGGATTTTGCTACCTCATCTGAGAGGAAATGTAGGAAAAGAGACCCTGATTCCAGCGATGTGTCGCTTAATTTACTGGCTGCAGCAGATATGACACAATCAGAGTTCTTAGCTTTCTCAGCTCTGTTATATCTATCTCCGCCCACACAAAAGCTTATGTATAATGTATATTGACAGTGAGCTGCTTATCAGAGGAGGCAACATGGCCGGGCAGTAATCATGTCCTGGTGATAAAACAATCATTATGGAAACAACAGCACACAGCCTGATAAGTGACACTAAAATCAGTGATTCAGCCCCTAGCTCATGCTGTCCTCAGACTAGATAGCAAAAACCTGCTGACAGCCTAATTATAATATTTAAAGGAAATCTATCATCTTCCACCACTAAAGGGAGCCTACAAATTAGTTTAACCTCTATGCACACCCTTTCAAAATTGTACATTGCAGTTAGGGTGCGGTGGAGGAGCTGAGAGACTCCATAAATGCCAAATGCTGGCTGAGTTATACAAACTGGATACATTAGCAGCTGCGGTGCCATGAAAGTCCCATGTCACTGACACCTTGATTCTGCTGTGAAGCCAAGCCTGTGGCTGAGCTTCATAGGGAAAAGTACATTTCATCATATGCTAGAATATTACAGTATATACCACAAAAGATCAAGTGAGAGAACTAAAGACTTAACTTTAACAAAATAAACAAATAAATTAGTTAATAAAAATATATAGGTATTTATTATATATTGTGAGGTAGCAACCGGGGAACCCGCTTGCAAAACGACAAGAACACTGTTTATAAGGTTAACCAATGTCTACCCGTTTATTTTCACATATTAACAACATAACCCGGGTAGCATGTTTAACACATATCACATTGATTAACAACACTTTACATAAATACACCATACATTTTACATTTAACATCACATAACACTTATATTGCACATAACGTTTTATAGTAACCCGGGACCTGTAACCATCTCTGTCCCCATTGGAGCTCTACTAACAGCTCCCGGGTGGCTACGGCCTCCGGCCTACTTACACTATACATAAGTTACATTACGATGATGACCCTTCCGGGTTCATAACAGGGATTGGCAAACCCTAGTAACCCGTGGCTGCGGCCTCCGGCCTAACCACGCGTTACCCAGTACGGGAGCCCTTCTAACCCCTGCTTCTGACCTTCGTTACATACGCCTCAACGGGCCCTGTGGGTCCCAATGGCGGTACCTGCCGCCTGGCTTTAGTCACCCCAGCATGATGATATACACATTCACCCCTAGTCAGGAATCCTGCCTGACCGGGTCCTTACATACCGTATGTGATCCATCATTCAAACGTCCATGGATCACACACCTGCTCACAGCCCACATCCATGGACTGTGGCCCCTCCATGGCCCATTACAGGGATTGGCAAACCATAGGAGACGGGAACCTCTACATCCGTTACCTACTGGAGCCCTCTTACCCCTGTCTCTGGCACCACAGGCACACTCACCCCATTAGAGGTCGTGGTTGAGGGACGGGTACCCTCTGCAAGCAGCAGGGCAAGCCTCCCTCTCGTCCCAAGGACGGAACGCCTCCAACATCATCCATACCAGCTGGGTCACTGTCTCTCCACATTATTATACATGGGTCTTACATAGGTCATCATCTCTCATTCAGGGCCATTACTTACGCCCTCATACACATAGTTCATCGGGTCCCTTAACGGAGTACTCTGACTCGGACCCAAAGGCGGTCTATGCCCGCTTGGCACACTACATACAATTGCCTCCACGGGCTACATACATTCCGGTTCATCAGGACCTTTAACGGACTCCACTGAGTCGGTCCCAAGGGCGGTCTATACTCGCCTAACATGATCTACGCACACCAGGTGCACAGTTCACACGATCGCTCGGGAACTGCTTTCTTACCGGGCACGGATCCGGGTCTCGCTACCTGGGTCACAGGTTCCACCAGGCATCCCCACAGGCTCCTTTCCCGGGCGTGTTTCACCCCACGCCCGGTCTAGCGTCCACGGGTCAACCACGGCTTCCCCCTCTAGGTGCGGACACGACCACGGACCTCGGCACCGGCATGGAGCTAGCATGCTCCCATCATGTCATGCACACAGAGCCTTGGACTGCTCTGCACTCAGGCTGGTCTCAGTTTCCATCTGACTCAATCTCAGCTTCCAGGATCAAGCTCAGCCTCCAGAATGAATCTATCTCAATCACTCAGGTGGCCGGCTCTTATCGTGCCAGCCACTCCCACATGGACACACCCCCTTAGCTGCTGTTAATCAGCCTTTCGCACAGCTCAGGTTAACTCCCTGTGTTCCGGGTTGTCAGCACTCACTCGTTACATCCTATTCCTCATGGATCTCATCTCACTCTCACTGCCACTCATTAGGCTCATGAAACCTCATTGTGTTCAGGTTGGTTCACACAGTATTATCATCACAGGAAAACCGGCCAGTGTGCACAGGATCATCCTCTGATCCTACATGTGATGTACCCCGGCCATGCGGATCATGCCGGCGGTGCCTCACAATATGTTTAAATGTCCGCTTCCTTTTCTCACTTCAAAAACAAAACTACAAAACACATTTGTTTTACAAATTTAATGCAATATTTGCAAAATACACAGTAGGCTCCCCCTAGCGGTGGCAGCAGGTAGCAAGAATTTTACTATTCAAAGTGACCCTGACCATGCCCTCCAAACCACCTGCATTTCTCAATTTTCTAATTGATTTTAATACGCTATTTGCCCAGACTAGTCCCCCCAGTCAGCATGTCTTCACACCCCTGTGGGCACGATAGCATGATTTTCAAGAGTCAGTGTCATGGCCAACTTTCTGCAAATCTCACGCATGCACACAACTTTCCTTCCAACAGGCCATCGTGCCTCTGGAGCCGGATGTGCGCTTTACGGTTTCAGAACAGTACAGTGCATGTCTGGAAGCAAAGAAGAAGCGTGATCTTCAGGCTATCTATTGACATCACATCAGGCTTCTTTATTGCTTCTGGACATCTCGAGCCAAGAGGCGTAAGGTGGAGAAAAAAGTGTACTGAATTTCAGAGAAAAGAACATCTCGTCAACCATTAAGCATAGGAGTGGATCAATCAAAATTTGGGGTTATGTTGCAGTCATTGGCATGGAGAACATTTCACGGGTCGAAGTTATCTGAGCAAACAAATCTCCAAGGGTGCCCAAACTTTTACATCGGCCCATTTTCCTTTTTGCAATTTTTAATATGTTAAAAGATTAACTTTTTTGGTTTGCTTAAAATACAAAGATCATTTAATCTGCAAGTTGCTTTACTGTTCACAATAACAGTAATTTTGACCAGGGTGCCTAAACTTTTGCATGCCACTGTACTCCTGGTTTCAGATGCACAACGACCTGTGGGAAAGAAATTAGCACGCATTGCGGTATTTGCAGGGAGCTGGCGATGATGCAGAGTCTGCAAATCATTTAATTATGATTACATGGGCATGATCAAAAGGTGACCGGGGGGGGGGAGACAAGTGTGGGGAAACCAACACAACTTTTAATCAAAAAGGAATTAGCATAGTAAAAAAGACTTAAACAGATCTTTAAGAATTATTATTATTTTAAAGTGTTAAACACTATAGAAGGTTTGCCAGGCAGGATATTAATAAAGGGATAGAGAAATGCTGGTGGTGGTTTGGGGTACATGGGGGACCACCGATCAGGTTCCGTGTAAGGCTGGTTTCACACTGCGGTCAGATCAGGTCAGATCAGGTCAGGTTTTGTGTGCCAAAACCAGGAGTGACTCCAAAACTTAGAACAGGTGTCAATCTTTCAATTATACTTTTTCTCTGCAAGTTCCTCTCCTGGTTTTGGAACACAAAACCTGACCTGATCTGACCTGATCTGACCTGATCTGACCTGATCTGACCTGATCTGACCTGATCTGACCTGATCTGACCTGAGCTAACCTGATCTGACCTATCTGACCTCATCTAACCTGATCTAACCTGATCTAACCTGATCTAACCTGATCTGACCGCAGTGTGAAACCAGCCTAAAGGAAGTCTGTCTTCAAACAATCGATAAGTAAACCATCACCAGACGGCCAGATAGACTTAATAAGGCTAACCTGCCTTTAGCCGGAGTTGTGGGCCAAGGAGAACCATATTTTGGGAAAGTCTGTAACTCTAGCTGTTTTGGCAAGAGGAGCTGTCCATGGGGCGGAATTTATTGAAACATGAGATCCATCTAAACAAGTTACTTTCTTACTTAAAGGGTTTGTCCACTACTAGGACAACCCCTTCTGAATCCATTTGTTTCCCCACCATTACCCTATACTCACCTCCCGTTCTGCCGCCATTCCAGCGATGCCGGTAACCACGGCTCGGGGTACACGAGACATTGTGACATCACGCGTCCAATCACCTTTTGTACCAAATGAGCTATCAACAGAAAATTACGCCGCGGGTGACGGTCACTTCCTCTTGATAGCTTATTCGGTCCTAAGGCGGGGACAAGGGAGCCGGTGGTGATTGGACGTGTGATGTCACATGATCATAGAGCTGCAGTTACCGGCAGTGCTGGAACGGTGGCAGAACGCGAGGTGAGTACAGGGTCTATTATTTTCTTGGGGGGCAACTTGGATTCAAAAGGAGTTATCCTAGTAGTGGACATCCCCTTTCAAATCAGTCCTGTTCTTGGCTGCTCCTACACATTTTGACAATTTCCAGCTGTCTCATTGCTAGACCCTAGAAACATCCACCACATCCACCTGTTTTGGATCTTTTCTTCCAGAGAAAAGAGGTCTGAAACGTATAATATCTTGATGGTGGGGATTCATATTAAAGTGAATGGGATCTGAGCTGCAGTGTTCGATAATGGCCACCAGATGGCGCTTAAAGCTTTGGTGCTTTAGTTCCAGGTATCAGCTGACTGGCGCCTGGTGTCAATCTCATCTGATGCTGATTGACCAAAATATGTCAATGATATCATAGTCCAGGAAAAACAATATTCACCATCACTAATTTTCTTTGTAATCTAATGTCAAATTCTTGTGCAAGAGGTAGTAGGAATACCAATAGAAGAGAAAACCAAAACCTGGGCAGTTGCTGCTCCATCAGTAAAGGACAGTGAATATTGTAACAGTTTCCATTCTCTGACCACTCTGCAGGTTCCACATTCATGGAGTGTCGCAGTGTGTGTTCCTGAACAGCGGACGCGTCTCCAGCGCATCGTGTTACTCAGACAAATACTGGATCTGTAATAAGCCGGACACACGGACTGTAATGCGATCACTCAGTGACGCTCTCTGACACCAGCGATATCTGCAGGAGCATGTTATGTCTACAGCTCCTTACCGCAAATGTATTCGGATTGCAGATTATGGACACTATGTGGACCATGGGAATTTAAGATCATGAAGGATATGTGAAGAGCGTAACTGGTGTGAAGGAAGCATTTCATAGAGTTGTTACATCTCCTTGTTTTTATTCAAGAAAAAGGAAGAGAATAATGAAATATGACATCAAGATGTTGTTTCATAAAATGGAAAAGGATTCCCTAAAAGGATCTTCCCTCTATTCCTTGTGTGAGGATGAAGTGCACTGAAGACACCTGAAAGGGCGAAACAAATCATAGAATGTTTGTTTGTGACTTATGGAAAATTCTGCCCTAGTAAATGGAACTTTCTTTTTCTCATTTTATTTGTTAATTTGATGTTTTATTCAAACTGTCATAAAAAGTGCAGCCGCTGACTCCTCTGTCCTCCTCCGTCTTCCTCCGGCCCCCTCAGTCTTCCTCCGGCCCCCTCAGTCTTCCTCCGGCCCCCTCAGTCTTCCTCCGGCCCCCTCAGTCTTCCTCCGGCCCCCTCAGTCTTCCTCCGGCCCCCTCAGTCTTCCTCCGGCCCCCTCAGTCTTCCTCCGGCCCCCTCAGTCTTCCTCCGGCCCCCTCAGTCTTCCTCCGTCTTCCTCCGTCCTCCTCCGTCTTCCTCCGGCCCCCTCAGTCTTCCTCCGGCCCCCTCAGTCTTCCTCCGGCCCCCTCAGTCTTCCTCCGGCCCCCTCAGTCTTCCTCCGGCCCCCTCAGTCTTCCTCCGGCCCCCTCAGTCTTCCTCCGGCCCCCTCAGTCTTCCTCCGTCTTCCTCCGTCTTCCTCCGTCCTCCTCCGTCCTCCTCCAGACTCCTCCGTCCTCCTCCAGACTCCTCCGTCCTCCTCCAGACTCCTCCATCCTCCTCCAGACTCCTCCATCCTCCTCCAGGCTCTTCTGCTGGTGATTTCTCTTCGGAAACCAAAAGGTTCAGATGTTGGATTTTCAGCCTCCTCAGATCATTACCTTCTCCAACATAACAATGTGGTTTTATAGCAACAAAATGGCATAAAATCTAAAGTTAGAAGATATGAGGCACATACCACAGGTGGGAGAGAATCTGTTAAACATGCCTGTACGTAAATATAAACTTTAATAAAACAAAGGACCTTTGTGCAGTCGTCATAAAATTACACCAAATGTTGACCATGAAATCATGTGCTGTGCCGACACACAGTATCCAATGGGTCATGGTCTGATTCTTTTCTATGGGTGTAAATGTACACAAGGGGGGCTAGAATTCAAGTCTACTTCCTCTCTGAAGAGACATTTGTATACAAGTGGGATGAATCTTTTTTTTCTCACTTTTCCTTGAACTCTACTGAAAGTGCTAATCTTACCAGCCGGCCATAATGAACCTTATCTTCTTGAATATTCAGTCTTTTGATTTGTATTCTGCAACATTTCTTGGTGATCCAGACATGATCCTAAAGCTTCATGCAAAATACTGGGCCTAAATAATTCCAAGCTTTATTATTAAACACTTAAAAGCATACAAAGATTTATAATATACCGCAGTTACAAATATGGGGAGGGTCAGAGGATGATTTATACCTGCATGAATGTTTCCTAGCTTGCTTACATAATATTCATCTCAACTGAGAAACTATACCTGCAGCAAGTTCTAAGTAGCTAAGGACATTGGGGTAAAACAATCCCCACTAAATCAACTGTGATCAATTATATTTCCCAGAGTAGAACAGTGATTGCTTCCATGCATCAAAGTAATAAAACCTTTAGTACATCACAAGTCTAAATCCCTGGTGCTAAATTAGACCTTATTAATCTTATGTACCAAAGCTCTCTGACCACTTGGAGGTGCCCAAATCGAAAGTTGATTAAATGTAAGCAGTACTTACTATTAATGTTGTAGTCTGTCAGCTCCGTCCTCTCCCTCGCCCCAACGCACGTTTCATTAAGAGGCGTGTCCTCAGAAAGTGATCACACGAAACGTGTGTTGGGGCGGGGGAGAGGACGCACAGGTAAGCAGATGTCTTGCTTTAATAAAGTCTGTCTGCACTGTATTTCACATTGGCCACCACAGTTCAGTACGTTGCGGGGCTCAGTTTGGGTAATTGATTCCATGGTGCAGTACAAGAGAAAGGGATACATAAAAACAAGTTAAAAATGCAAGGAACAAACGAACAGTGACTGACTGAAACATAGGGAAGGGGACCCTGTCCTTGCGGGCTTACATTCTATAAGATAATGGGAAGGAGATAGTTGGCTGGGTCAGCTCTGATGGTGTAGCGCCAGCTCCGGTGGTGGAGGAGCTGCAGGTCTGGTGGTGGAGGAACGTCGGCTCTGGTAGTGGAGGAGCGCCGGCTACGGTGATGGTGGGGTACCAGATCAGGTGGTGCTGAAGTGCCAGGTCTGGTGGTGGAGCACCAGGTCCAGTGATGATTGAGCGCCGGCTGGTGAAGCACTAGCTGAAAGTGCTGGTGGAGCGCCAGCTGAGAGTGGTGGTGGAGCTGCTCAGGTGGTGGTAAGCGACTGCTCCAGTGGTGGTATGGTCATTGCAGGCTGTAAGTTGTTCTGAAAAGATGGGTTTTCAAGTTCTGCTTGAAAATTCCGAATGTAGGGGACAGTCAGACGTATTGGGGTGGTTTGATATCAACTAAATTTGGCTTCAAACCAAGAAAGGAAGAGGCCTCAGTTCAGGTTGGCATCACTGCTGTAATTATTACCTGATATAAACAGCTCAGACATTACAGGTTACATGTTTTGCAGTACAATTCCCAGTGGTAGTAATGTTCTAAACGCTTGATGAAGCAACAGCACACCACGTTTGGCTATGAGTCAAATTATGAAGGGGCCTAAGGTCAGGCTGACATTACTGTTGACTAGTTAAATATTTGGTTCAACAGCTAAGAGCTTACATGTGATACGTTTGTTGGCACCATAACAGTTTTGTGATACAGATCCCACAGGAACTGGTGGAATAGAAGTTTGTGTGTTGTTATAAGGGTTTATGAATGAAAAATCTCCCCTCCATCAGAACTTCTCTGCTAACTACCGGCCTGTCTCTAATCTCCCCTTCATCTCTAAACTCCTGGAACGCTTGCTCCACTCCCGTATGATCCGCTATCTCTCTGACAATTCACTTCTTGACCCTCTACAATGCGGCTTCCGCTCCTTACATTCTACTGAAACTGCCCTCACTAAAGTCTCTAATGATCTACTAACAGCTAAATCTAATGGTCCCTGATCCCTGCTGATCCTCCTGGATCTCTCTGCTACAGTCGATACTGTGGATCACCAGCTCCTCCTCTCTTTGCTCCGCTTTATTGGGCTCAAGGACACTGCTCTCTCCTGGTTCTCCTCCTACCTCTCTGACCGCTCCGTCACTGTATCTTTCTCCGGCTCCTCTTCCTCTCCTCTTCCCCTCACGGTTGGGGTTCCTCAGGGTTCAGTCCTAGGTCCCCTTCTCTTCTTTCTATACACTGCTCCTATTGGACAGACCATCAAGGGATTCAGTTTCCAGTACCAGTTCTATGCCGATGACACCCAATTATACACGTCTTCTCCTGACATCACCCCTCATAATACCAGTGATTGTCTGTCTGCTGTCTCTAACATCACGTCCTTGATCTGAAAATAAATCGGTCAAAAATTTAACTGCTCTCTCCCCATCTAAAAAACCATCTCCAGAATCCGTCCTTTTCTCACTTTTAAAACTGCAAAAACTGCTCTGATTAATTCTCATTTGGACTACCACAACTCTACTAAATGGTCTCTCTCTAACCGAACTGTCTCCTCTCCAATCCATCCTACATGCGGTAGCCTGGGTCATATATATTTCTGTCCAGCCACTTCACCGATGCCTCCACCTTGTGCCAGTCATTGCACTGGTTACCCATTCGCTACAACATAAACTTATCTCTTAACCACAAAGCTCTCCACAGTTTTGCACAACCCTATATCTCAGCCTTCATCTCTGTCTATCACCACCTTCCGTGCTCTCCATTTTACAACTGATATAAGGCCCACGTCACACACACAGATATTTGTGCAGATATTGTTCACAGATCTCTGGTTGCAGTGAAATCATGGACACATTAATCCATTTATATACAGCCACAAAATGGAGCAATGTGTCCATGATTTTACTGCAACCAGAGATCTGTGAACAATATCTGCACAGATATCTGTGTGTGTGACGTGGGCCTAAGACTAATATCCTCCAGAATTTGTACCTCCCACTTCCGTCCCCAAGACTTCTTTCATGCTGCACCAGTTTTCTGGAATGCACTACCTCGGACGATCTGATTAATACCTAACCCTACATTTTTTAAGTATATACTAAGACCACATCACTTCAGACACGTCTATCGCCTAAACACTTATCTAATGTTTCCCTGCTCCCTCTTTCTGAATTTTTCTTCAGAATCTGCTCCCGCCTATTCATCTGTCTTCACATTCTCCAGGCTCCCAATAGCACTTGATAACTGTACTGTGAAAACCCCTATGTATTATATTGATGGCTGGACCATACATGACGAGCACTTTTACCTATTGTGTTCCTCCTATTTCATTATATACATTGTAGGCTGTGAGCAGGACCCTCACTCCTCCTGTAACTGGTGAACTATGGGTTACTCTATAATGTCTTTATTGTCTGTACATAAGTTAACGCTTTAAAAATAAAATGATATTTTTTATCATTATTTCAGCTGACTGATGTGTGAAAATCCTTTGTCAGAATGGTCTGCAACAGTCAATACATTGTAACTGTTGTACTAACTATATGTTGTACTTAGTGATCGGCACGCATGCTCCACACTGGTCAATGCTCGATCGAGTATCACAGGTGCTCGAACACCATGCTTGAGGTCCCACCGCGCATGTTTGATAGCTGTTTTTTATCCTCTAAACATGCAGGGATTGCCTGCCAATCACAATAATACCAAAGCCATGTTGGCTACTGGCATTACTGAGATTGGTCATCTACGTCGTGTCATCGGGTCTATATAAGTGACGCCACACACGCTGTGTACACTCTACCCTGGCAACAGGGTAGGGCTAGCTTCTGGAGATGGGATAGTTTTGCATTAGAGGCATATAGGCAGGGATTATAACCTTATAGTCCTTGCTGATGAAACATAAGACCAAAAGTGCTTTTGAGGCTCCATCTATTCTATTCAATTATATTCCCTATTGCTAGTGCTATTATGGATGTAGTGTAGGGAGAAATGCTGGAGAAGGGATCGTGTATTAGTTTTGCATTAAAGGCATGTAGACAGGGATTAGAGCCTTTCAGTCCTTGCTTGCAGCACGTAAAACCAAAAGTCCTTTTCAGGCCTACATGTATTCTATTCTATTAATTTCTTATTAATACCCCTCTTAGCTGCATATAGTATAGGAAGGTATATAGGCAGGGAATAGAGCCTTATAGTCCTTGCTGCTGCAACATAAAGCCAAAAGTCCTTTTTAAAGGCCTACATGAATTGTATTCTATTCTTTTTTTTTTTCCCAATAAATGTTTATTGAATTTTAGCATAACTGCAATTAATACAAACAAAGCTCTAGGGCTTAAATCAAAATAACATACAGAAATAAACTGACAACACATCACCTTTGCAAATTAAAACTGGAAAATAGGGGGAAGGAATAGCAGGGAAGAAGGGGGGGGGGGGGGGGGAGAGTAGGCAAACGTTTTTGAAGTAGAAAGATGTCCCCTCTGGTTGAGCTACCGGGGAATAGCAGCGTAATTCGCTGGGACAGGGGTTGCCAAGGGGTGGGAGGCCCACAAGATCCAAGCATCACGAGTTTGGTTTCTACTCGCAGCATCCAACGCCAGGTAGTATTCCTGGTGGAAAATGTAGTTTGTGCGATTCGCCACAGCACTGAGTGTAGGAGGGCTAGTAGATTTCCAGCTCGCTGCCAGGGATTGTCTGGCCGCCGTCAGTATATAGAAGACCACCGATCTAAATTGGGCGGGATATAGATATAGTCCTATGTTGAGGATAGCCAGCTGGGGCTCCAAGGGGATCTGTATTTCTGTGATGGAGCCAATCAGGCCCTCCACCAACTTCCAGTATGGATTCAGTTTTGGGCATTGCCACCACATGTGCGTCAGTGTTCCTCTGAGGCCACACTGACGCCAACACAAGGGGGATACATCCTTGGCGAATCTAGAGATCCTGGAGGGAGGGAGGTACCACCGCAGGTGAATCTTTTTGAGTATCTCCAGATGATTTATGCATCTGGTCAGTTTGTAAGCAAGTTTAGATGCGTCCTCCCAATCCTCCAGGGACCCCGAGAAACCCAACTCGTCCTCCCACCTAATCATGTAACTTAATTTGGACTCCAAGTTAGCCGCAACCAGCCCCTGATAAATCATAGATAAGCCCTTGGATCTCCTAGGGACAGAGAAGATGAGTCTCCTAAGTGGCGATGGTGCTAGAATGTCTTTCAAAGGATGGCGTTTGTTTACCTCAGTTATAAAGTGCTGGAGCCTCAGGTGGTGCAAGAAACTAGGTGTCAGTGAGGGAAACTTTGAAATCAGTTCTGAGAAGGAGACCAAGGACACCCCTGACATAAGGTCCCCCAGCATGGCTATTCCCTCCCTCTCCCACATCTGCACCCCCAAAGCCGGTAAGTGGCTGAGGAGAGCCCTTAGGGGAACTTCAGAGAGAGGGAAGGAGGTCCAACCTTTCGGAGTCCCTCTCCAGCAGGTAAGCATCGAGCGTATCGTCGTTAAGTTAGGTCTGACGCAAACAGGCGCCAGGGACTCTGCAGCAAGGAGAAGCCGGAGTGACCCGACTGTAGAGGAGGCCTCCTCTATCTCCAGCCATCTCTTATCAGAAGGCAAGCGCCACCAGTTCTCCGCCTCTTCCAGAAGGCAGGCTCTCTGATACTCCCTGATGGAGGGGACTCCCATGCCCCTCGGGCAAAGGGGAGGTATAATAATCCCTTAGCAACTCTAGGTCTCTTAGTGGCCCAGACATAAGAGTTAGTTAGTCGTTGAAGTTCAGCTAGCAATTGTCGCGGAAAGAGTATAGGAACACAGCGAAACGTGTATAGAAGTTTAGGTAGTAGCAGCATTTTAAATGCCTGTATCCTTGCTACCCACGACAGTGCTGCCAGCGGGTGAGACGTGATGGCCTCAGAAATGGCCGATTTTAATGTGGCGTAGTTTTTTCTTATTAAATCATTGGATTTGCAGAGGATAATGCCAAGGTAGGGGATACCCTGCTGATGCCATTTGAAGGGAAGTGTGGACTCCCAATGATGGATCTCCTGGGGGGAAACATTGATCGGCAACACCACCGACTTAGATGCATTTAACTTATACAAAGAAGCTTCAGCGTAGGTTCGAAGGAGGTCCATAATGGCTGGCAGGGATGATTCAAGTTCCGTACAGGAGATTATGATGTCATCTGCGTATAGGCCGACAACATGGACTCCTTGTCCAGCAGTGATGCCTTTAATCCGCGGATGAGATCGGAGAGCGGCCGCCAGAGGTTCCACCGCCAGGGCGAAGATCACCGGTGAAAGTGGACAGCCCTGGCGTGTTCCATTAGAGATGGTAAAGCCATTAGATAAGAACCCCGAGGATAAGACCCGAGCATTGGGGTTAGAGTACAGCGACAGTACTGCCTTAAGGAATGGACCAGCCAGACCAAATTTCTGCAGAGTCGCTTCCAAGTACCCCCAGTGCACCCTGTCGAACGCCTTTTCAGCATCAAGGGACAGGAATGCACTGGGGGACCCCCCTTGTTCCGCCACTTGTATCAGGTCGATCATCCTCCGGGTTCCATCCTTTGCATGTCTGCCAGCCACAAATCCGACCTGATCCGGGTGTACCAGAGTAGGGACCACCTCCGACAACCTGTTCGCTAGAAGTTTAGCGAAGATTTTGATATCGCTATTCAGAAGCGAGATAGGGCGGTAGTTCGCCGGGAGATCCGGGGGTTTCCCAGGTTTGGGAATGGTCACTATGGTGGCTTCGAGGAAGTCGGGAGAGATAGTACCACACCCACGCCAGAAGGAGAAAAGTCTAAGTAAAAAGGGGGCAAGGATGGGCCCAAAGGACTTATAATATTCATTTGGGAATCCATCCGGACCCGGGGTCGAGGAGGTTTTCAGAGTTCTGATCACCCCCAGGATTTCCCCCACGGTGAATGGGGAATTCAGCTGGTCTGCCTGTTCCGACGTTAGAGTCGGGAGGTCTAGAGAAGCCAGAAATCCCTCAATAAGTTCTGGCGTGGGGGATGGTGTCTCCTCCGCTCCTTTTAAATTATACAGTTGTTCATAATAGGATGCGAATTCATTCGCTATTTCCTGAGGGTTCCTCACTTCCACTCCCTCTTTATTTCTCAGACCACCAATAGCCGCACCCGTCACTCTTTTCCGGATTCTCCCGGCCAACAAGGCCCCAGCTCTATCTCCCGTCTCGTAGTATGCTAATCTAGTTTTCCGAAGCGCCTTTTCGTGTTGCTCGAGTAGAGCTGCACGTAGCTGTGTCCTAATGGAAAAAATTTGAGAGGAGAGAGAGGAGGAGGGTGACTCCTTGTTCCTCTCCTCCAGTCTCCTAAGGTCTGCCATGAGGCCTTCTCTCATTTGGGCTCCTGATCTTTTATGCCTGGACGCCCTCTGTAGGAATAACCCACGGAGAACCGCTTTATGAGAGGCCCACAATGTTTCCTCCGTCACCTCTCCATTATCATTCTCTGCAAAGAAGTTGACTAATTGGCGTTCAAAGTCATCTACTAAGCCCTGATTAGATAACATATTAACATTGAGTCTCCATTTACGTGAGGTCATTGGGCAAGTCCCCAAAGCGAGGGTTAGGGAGACCGGGGCATGGTCAGACCATGTAATGTCCCCAATTTCCGCACAGACACAGGCCGACAGGGTATCGTCATTCACTAGGAAGTAGTCTATTCTAGAATAAGACCTGTGTCTGTGCGAGAAAAAGGAGTAGTCCCTTTCAGATGCATGAAAATACCTCCAGACGTCATGTAGATGAAGTTCTCTATGTACCTGGTCTAGGTCTCTCCTCTCTCGGATCCCGGAGGCCGAGCAATCCAGGCGCCGGAGAGGGACCATGTTGAAATCTCCACAGACCACACAGCGGCCTCGAGAGAGATCTCTAACCTTCCCTAGAAATTGACGGAGAAATTTAATTTGGGCTAGGTTAGGAGCATACACTGTGGCTAGTGTCACCAAGACCCCCGATATTACACAAAGTAGAATGAGGTATCTGCCCTCAGGGTCTATGTGTGTTTCCTTGAGTTGGAACTGTACAGAATTACGCACCATGATGCAGACCCCTGCTTTTTTGTTAGGGGCGTTCGCACAGAAATACCTTGTAAAGTCTCTATGTGCGAGTCTCCGGTTGTCCTCCTCTAACAGGTGCGTCTCCTGGAGGCACAGGACGTCTGCCTTGGATCTGCGAGCCTCCCCCCATAGGAATGAGCGCTTTGCTGGCGAGTTGAGTCCCTTTACATTAAGGGTGACGATCTTGAGAGACATATTGAGAGAGCAGACTGGTTAGTCACTAGTTGTGAAGGGGCAGGGAGGGGGGTTAGGTAAGTCAGGAAAGAAGGGTAAGGTAAAGAAAGGAGAGACGAAACACAAAAGAGGTCAGCCAATAAAATAAAAGAAAAAATATCAACGTAGAAGAAAACAAAACACTTTCGCAAGGAGAAAACAAAATTATATACACTTATGTGCCAATATATTCAGGCTCCGGCCTGAGGCAGAGTGGGGGGGGGGGGGTTCAAAAGCACACTTCGTTACCGACCCGCCACATCAAACAGGACATCGCTGGGGAGGCCAGGGATATCAAACAAGCGGGGAACCCCCTTTCTCTGAGTCTAATCAGAGTCCAGGATAGTCTCCAGGCGAGACCCACATATCAATTAACAAATGTGATTCACAGAGACTGCAGCCACAAGGAGCTCAACGGGCTTCTTCTGGGTCTGAAACGTGCGTGTCTTTGGTGCGGGGAGATGATGAAGCACTCGGTGGGCATAAGTTCCATTGTTTCAGGGCACGTTTCAGATGGGAGGGAGACGCAAACATCTGACGTGACCCCTTGTATCTGAAGTTAACCGAGACCGGTGTGCCCCAGCTGTATTGAAGGCCCCTCTCTCGTAGAATCGCGCACATTGGTGCAAAGTCACGTCGCCTTGCCATCGTCCCCGGGGACAGGTCGGGAAAGACTTTAAGCCCAGAGTAAGAAGAGTCAGTCGGAGGGGATCTCCTCATAGTTTGCAGCACTAGATCTCTAGTCGATCCTTTAACAAGTGTCACCAGAACATCTCTGGACAGATCCTTAGGGAGGTGTGCAGGCTTGGGGAGTCTGTAGAGTTTTTCTATAGCGAGCTCAGATGGAGGGGTTTGAGGCAAGAGGTGAACAATTGTATTCTATTCTATTCCTTGTTAATACCACTCTTAGTTGCATACCTAAATTAATATGCGCAAGGCATGCAGTAAGGGATGGGAAAATGGACGTATTGCTGATGGTGGACACCAAGGCCGTGGACCAGGTGAAACTGTGGCTGCTGCAGGGGCACAACTAACATCCTCGTCCATGAGACCTATCGTCCTGTTACACTTTTCGGGGGGGGGGACACAGGGCAACACTCTTCAAGCCAAAACCGTGCGAACAGGTGGACGGATAGATGTCAGATAATGCTTATAGTATCTCTTGAGAAGAAACAAAGTCAATGACACAGCATCCCTCTGCACAACACAAATTATCTAATTCTGCCATTGATGCTGCTCGGGCATCATTGGCAGGAAATAAGTCATGATAGTATCCGGGGTCATCAGCTGACCCCGCGCTGTCAAAGCAACGCATCGAGGCTCCGTGGTCGGCATCATGAGGTCACCAATGCGGTGGGGAACAGCACGATTCTCTCACTCTCAGTGATTGACAGTGCGAGCAAAAGGGTTAACAGCACCGATCAGATCGCTAATACAACTGGCCCTGTTAGCTACACATGTCAGCTGATCAGATCAGCTGACATGTGCGAGGGATAATGCCAGCTCAGCATGTGACCTCACATCAGAAGGAGGCGGCCAAGGACGTACTTTTGTATTTTTTAAAGAAATAGCAAGTAAATTCTTTTAGTGTTTTTGCAGCATTTTTTTCACCATTGAAAGCAATGAGAGTGCAAAAACACTAGGTAGTGTGGCACCCCACTGGACAGACCGCCACTGGGGTTACTGCACTCCTCCATTAGCGGGAGACTTGTGCCCCTGTTCTCTAGATACCTGGATGGTGAAGTTGAGACCCATAACACACACACTTCGGACCCTGGGATGGGACCGTGGGTGGACGCAGGGGGAAGGGTCCAGTCTAAGCTAGGGGAACAAAGAAGTGTAGAGTTAGAGAGTCGGGAGGAGAACACCAAAGGAGTAGGAGGTTGGTGTGAGAGTCTAGAAGTGCAGGAGGTGTTGGCTCCTGTCAGCTGGAGCACAGTCATGCTCGCCCCGGGAGGGAGAAACTGAATGATGTAGAGGAGGAAAGGAGCTCTAGGGGTGCAGAAGAAGATCTAGATCACCTGCATGCCTGAATCTGGCTAAAGGAACAGAGGTGCTGCTGGACGAACACAGGGGACAGGCTGTGAACACAGCGCGGGGATTCATACCCGAACCGTTCAAACCGGAGGCCATGAGATCCTAAAGGGGACCTGTGGCCGCAAACCCGGCACAACTCAGAGAAGGCAGCTGTACTAAGGCACGGTACTAAGAATAGGTACCAATCAATGCCTGTAGCTGTTGGTACCCGAGCTCTGTGTGCCGAGGCGCTGAGAGGAGAGGTGAGACGAGCTAGGAGTGCTGAGAGTACCACCAGTGAAGGAAATATCATGAGAGAGCAAGGAACACCTACGGGTCTGGACGACACTGTCCTGGTTCTAGAGAAACCGCTGAAACCGGCGATTGGCAGAGGGAAAGCACCCAGCGGCCTGGTTGGAATGTTACAGTAAAGGTACAGAACTCCAAAAGAAGTGGAGGAATTAGAATTGATTTTGTTGGAAAATAATTATGACATGGTGGTGATATCGGAGACATGGCTGGATGAGAGCCATGACTGGGCTGTTAATTTACAGGGCTATAGTCTGTTCAGAAATGACCGTACAAATAGGCGAGGAGGAGGTGTATGTTTATATGTAAAATCATCCATAAAACCCATCCTGCGTGATAATATAGGTGAATCTAATGGAAATGTAGAGTCCCTGAAGGTGGAGATAAGGGGAGGGGGGAAATATAATAAATTACTGATAGGGGTTTGTTATAAGTCCCCAACAATAATGGAAGTGGAGGAGAATATCCTCATAAAGCAAATAGATGAAGCAGCGACTCAGGGAGAAGTCATTATTATGGGGGACTTCAACTACCCTGAAATACATTGGGGATCAGAAACCTGCAGTTCCAGCAAAGGTAATAGGTTTTTGACAACTATGAGAGACAATTACCTTTCACAACTGGTTCAGGACCCAACAAGAAGGGGGGCACTGCTGGACCCAATATTAACCAACAGGCCGGACCGCATATCAAATATACGGGTTGGAGGTCACTTGGGTAATAGTGATCATAACTTAATAAGCTTTCAAGTATCCTTTACTAAGACGTGTAGTAGAGGGGCTACAAGGACACTAAACTTCAGGAAGGCAAATTTCCAACGGTTGAGAGATGATCTTAGTGCAATAAACTGGGATGATGTCCTGAGACATAAAAGTACACAAAGCAAATGGGAGACGTTTATTAGCATCCTGAATAGGACCTGTGCACAATATATACCCTATGGGAATAAGCATGCTAGAAATAGGAGGAAACCACTATGGCTAAATAAAGCGGTAAGAAGTGCAATATGTGACAAAAAGAAAGCATTTAGGGAATTAAAGCAAGTAGGTAGTGATGAAGCATTAAATAAATACAGAAAATTAAATAACATCTGTAAAAAGCAAATCAAGGCAGCAAAGATTGAGACAGAGAGACTCATTGCCAGAGAAAGTAAAAAGAATCCCAAAATATTTTTTAACTACATAAATAGTAAGAAACTAAAAAATGATGGTGTTGGCCCCTTTAAAAATAGTCTAGGTGAAATGGTGGATGAGGATGAGGAAAAAGCCAATATGCTAAATGACTTTTTTGCAACAGTATTTACACAGGAAAATCCCATGACAGACAATATGATCAGTGATAACAAAAATTCTCAATTAAATGTCACCTGCTTAACCCAGCAGGAAGTACGGCATCGTCTAAAAATCACTAAAATTGACAAATCCCCGGGCCCGGATGGGATACACCCCAGAGTGCTGCAGGAATTAAGTATTGTCATAGATAGACCATTATTTTTAATATTTAAAGATTCCATAATAACAGGGTCTGTACCACAGGACTGGCGTATAGCAAATGTGGTGCCAATATTCAAAAAGAGGACAAAAACTGAACTTGGAAATTATAGGCAAGTAAGCTTAACCTCTACTCACAGTTAACAGTGGGGTACCACAGGGGTCAGTGTTGGGCCCGCTTCTTTTTAATATATTTACTAATGACCTTGTAGGAGGCATACAGAGTAGAATCTCAATATTTGCAGATGACACTAAACTCTGCAGGGTAATTAATACAGAGGAGGACAATTTTATATTACAGGAGGATTTATGTAAACTAGAAGCTTGGGCTGATAAATGGCAAATGAGCTTTAATGGGGATAAATGTAAGGTCATGCACTTGGGCAAAGGAAACAAAAGGTATAATTATGTGCTTAATTGTAAAACACTGGGCAAAACTATCACTGAAAAAGACCTGGGTGTATGGGTAGATGACAAACTCACATTTAGTGGCCAGTGTCAGGCAGCTGCTGCAAAGGCAAATAAAATAATGGGATGCATTAAAAGAGGCATAGATGCTCATGAGGAGAACATAATTTTACCTCTATACAAGTCACTAGTGCGACCACACTTAGAATACTGTGTACAATTCTGGTCTCCGGTGTATAAGAAAGACATAGCTGAACTAGAGCGGGTCCAGAGAAGAGCGACAAAAGTCATTAGAGGACTAAGGGGTCTGCAATACCAAGACAGGTTATTAGAGGACTGAGGGGTCTGCAATACCAAGACAGGTTATTAGAGGACTGAGGGGTCTGCAATACCAAGACAGGTTATTAAACTTGGGGTTATTTAGCTTGGAAAAACGAAGGCTTAGGGGTGATCTTATAATAATGTATAAATATATGAGGGGACAGTACAGAGACCTTTCTAATGATTAGTGATGAGCGAGTACTAAAATGCTCGGGTGCTCGAAGCTCGGGCCGAGCATCCCGAGATACTCGTGTACTCGGCCCGAGTAAAGAGCCCAATGTTATCCTATGGGAGACACGAGTATTTTTATGAAATGACTGCCGGCTGCCTGGAAAAACCCTAAAAATGTCACAAAAGTCTCAGAAGAGTGCTGAAATGACATGGCAACACCATGGGGAAGACCCCTGGAAGCATTTCTCACTCAAAAGTCACAGCTGTGAACAATGTTGTCCGAGTTTCACGCCAATTTTACGGAGTGTCCAGAAAACCTTCCAAAATTATACCAAAATGAATATTTAGGGTGGAAATGTTAAGGGCACATACCCAATAGTGAGATACAGCTGGTGTATGTCACTTTTTGTGATTACATAAAAGATTTTACGTGAAAACATTGTGCGACACTCCGATGACCCTGACAAGAGACGTACATGAAGCCCTGTCTAGAAATAAAGTGCCCATTTTGAGGAACTGGGTCTATTGTAGTATCTTCCTTTGCAAGGGCAGTCAAAAATTGGGAGGTTTACCAATGCCCCTGGATGCAGAGATGCAGGATGGCCTGTTAAGAAGAACTGGGTGTATTGTAGTAGAGCCCTTTGGTCAGGGCAGCCAAAAATTGGGAGGTTCAACAATGACCCATGCATACAGACATGTAGTAGGGCCTGTAACCCTCAAGTAGGTGTATTGTAGTATAGCCCTTAGGTCAGGGCAGCCAAAAATTGGGAGGCTCCTCTTTGTCCCTGGATGGAGACGTGCAGGAGGGCCTGTTAAGAAGAACTGGGTGTATTGTAGTGTAGCCCTTTGGTCAGGGCAGCCAAAAATTGGGAGGTTCAACAATGACCCATGCATACAGACATGTAGTAGGGGCTGTAACCCTCAAGTGGGTGTATTGTAGTAGAGCCCTTTGGTCAGGGCAGCCAAAAATTGGGAGGTTCAACAATGACCCATGCATACAGACATGTAGTAGGGCCTGTAACCCTCAAGTGGGTGTATTGTAGTATAGCCCTTAGGTCAGGGCAGCCAAAAATTGTGAGGCTCCTCTTTGTCCCTGGATGGAGACGTGCAGGAGGGCCTGTAAAGAAGAACTGGGTGTATTGTAGTAGAGCCCTTTGGTCAGGGCAGCCAAAAATTGGGAGGTTCAACAATGACCCATGCTTACAGACATGTAGTAGGGCCTGTAACCCTCAAGTGGGTGTATTTTAGTATAGCCCTTTGGTCAGGGCAGACAAAAATTGGGAGGCTCCTCTTTGTCCCTAGATAGAGACGTGCAGGAGGGCCTGTTAAGAACTGGGTGTATTGTAGTATAGCCCTTTTGTCAGGGCAGCCAAAAATTGGGAGGCTCCTCTTTGTCCCTGGATGGAGACGTGCAGGAGGGCCTGTTAAGAAGAACAGGGTGTATTGTAGTATAGCCCTTTTGTCAGGGCAGCCAAAAATTGGGAGGCTCCTCTTTGTCCCTGGATAGAGACGTGTAGGAGTACCTAAAAACATTTTTCCCATTGAAAAGGAGCGGGTCTCCTGTCGTTGTAATGCCCATTCTAACAGAATGGGCTAAAAAATTTACCACTGCGGGTATACCTCAAACAAGAGCCTAACTATTCTAACGCTCATCATGGTGTCACATGAGGAGAAGGAGTAGCAGTCCAGCGATTAGCCAAAGTACGGAAGTGTGTACCCATGGGTGAGTGGAGGTACATGTAAAATTCAAATAACAAAATAAAATTCAGTTGTCATTTGCTGGTGGTGTGGTGAAGTCTGGCCCAATCCAACCCTTGTTCATCTTGATCAGAGTGAGCCTGTCAGCATTTTCAGTTGACAGGCGGGTGCGTTTATCAGTGATGATTCCACCTCCTGCACTGAAAACACGCTCTGATAAAACGCTAGCGGCAGGGCAGGCCAGGACTTCCAAGGCGTAGAGAGCCAATTCATGCCACGTGTCGAGCTTGGAGACCCAATAATTGAAAGGCACCGATGAATCTCGCAGTACAGTTGTTCGATCTGCAAGGTACTCCTTCAGCATCTGCCCGAACTTAGCATTTCTGGTGGCACTACCCCGCACCTCAGGGGCTGTGGTACGTGAGGGGCTGAGAAAACTGTCCCACATCGTAAAGACAGTTCCCCTGCCTCTGGCGGATTGGACTTGTGCCCCTCTCGGCCGTACGCCTTGGTTGTCCATCGAATCCTGACCTATGCCGCTAGCGTTTTGTGAGGTTAAGGATTTCACAACTTCCGTGACTATGGCCCTCTGGAACTGCAGCATTTTGGCTGACCTCTCCGCCTCAGGAATGAGAGACATAAAGTTCTCCTTGTAGCGTGGGTCTAAGAGTGTTGCCAACCAGTACTGATTGTCGGCCAAGATGTTCTGAACGCGAGGGTCACGAGACAGGCAGCTTACCATAAAGTCAGCCATGTGCGCCAGACTCTTAACAGCCATCACATCAGTATCCAGACCAACACGATGACTGAACATGCTGTCCTCCTCCTCCTCCTCATCTCCCCTGTCCTCTGGCCAGCCACGCTGAATCGAGGGTATGACTGGTGTGCATGTCATATCCCCAATTTGGCCTGAGAGTTGCTCCATGTCTTCATCCTCCTCCTCCTCCTCCTCGTCATAGTCCTCCACTACACATTGTGATGACATGAGGCTGGGCTGTGTGTTTTCACCCACACCCACTACAGTTTCTTGCTCTAAGTCATCGCGCTCTGCCTGCAATGCATCCTCTTTTATTTTCAGCAGAGACCGTTTTAAAAGGCAGAGTAGTGGTATGGTGACGCTAATAATGGCGTCATCACCGCTCACCATCTTGGTGGAGTCCTCAAAGTTTTGGAGGACGGTGCATAGGTCCGACATCCATCTCCACTCCTCAGGTGTTATGTGTGGAGTTTGACCCATTTCCCGACGGCTTAGGTGATGCAGGTAGTCCACAACTGCCCTCTTCTGCTCACATATCCTGACCAACATGTGCAGCGTTGAATTCCAACACGTGGGGACATCACACACCAGTCTGTGGGCCGGAAGACGCAAACGGCGCTGAAAGCTTGCAAGGCCGGCTGAAGCAGCAGGTGACTTGCGAAAATGTGCAGACAGACGCCGAACTTTTACCAGCAGGTCAGACACCTCCGGGTATGACTTCACAAACCTCTGAACCACCAGGTTGAGCACATGGGCCACGCATGGAACATGCGTCAGCTGCCCTCGCCTCAAAGCTGCCACCAGGTTCCGGCCATTGTCACACACAACCTTTCCTGGCTTTAGGTTCAGAGGTGTGAGCCAGTGATCTGCCTGCTGTTTCAGAGCTGTCCACACCTCTTCTGCATTGTGGGGTTTGTCACCTATGCAGACTAGCTTCAGCACAGCCTGTTGCCGCTTTGCAGAGGCAGTGCTGCAGTGCTTCCAGCTTGGGACTGGTGTGGAGGGTACAGTGTATGAGGATGCGCAGGTGGAGGAGGAGGAGGCTGAAGAGCATGACATTCCGGAGCTGTAGAGTGTCGGTGAAACCATGACAGAGGTAGGGCCTGCTATCCTTGGTGTGGGAAGGACGTGTTCCGTCCCTCGCTCAGACTGGGTCACAGCCTCCACAATATTAATCCAGTGTGCCGTCAAGGAGATGTAGCGGCCTTGCCCACAAGCACTTGTCCACGTGTCTGTGGTTAGGTGGACTTTGGCTGAAACAGCATTGTTCAGGGCACGTGTGATGGTGTTGGACACGTGGTTATGCAATGCGGGGACGGCACATCTGGAGAAATAGTGTCGGCTGGGGACCGAGTAACGTGGGACAGCAGCCACCATCAGGTCGCGGAATGCGTCCGTCTCCACCAGACGGAAAGGCAACATTTCTAGCGCTATGAGTCGCGAAATGTGAGCATTGAGGACTGTGGCATGTGGGGCATTGGCAGCGTATTTGCGCCTGCGTTCAAATGTTTGCTGAATGGATTATAGAACGCTGCGCTGGGACAAGGACGTGCTTGATGGTGGCGTAATTTGTGCTTCAGCAACTTTAGGTGCAGGACCGGAGGCTTGTTCGCGGCCAGCATGGACAGGGGATTGGCTTGCATGCATAACAGCCGAAGACATAGCAGTGACATCAGCACGCACCGCTCCTCGACTCTGTGGTACTTCCCACAAAGTCGGGTGCTTGGCTGACATGTGCCTGATCATGCTGGTGGTGGTCAGGCTGCTAGTTTTCGTACCCCTGCTGATAGTGGCATGGCAGGTGTGGCAAATGGCCTTTTTAGAGTCTTCTGGAGCCAACTTAAAAAACTCCCAGACTCGGGAAGACCGAACATTTGCACAGGCACCTTGAGTCGTGTTGTTGTTCCGGGGAACGGTTGCCTGCCTTCTGCCTACGGACGCACCCCTGCTTCGTACTGGCTGTTGTGATGCTACGCCTCCCTCCCCCTGTGCACTGCTGTCCTCGCTCTGCATATCCTCCTGCCATGTAGGGTCAGCTACTGGATCATCCACCACGTCGTCTTCCTCTTCCGCACCCTGATCCTCCTCCTGACTTCCTGGCAATTGTGTCTCATCATCGTCCACCCCTTGTTGAGACACTTTGACAACGTTCCGTTCGTCATAACGCGGCTGCTCAAATATTTGGGCATCTGTACATACCATCTCCTCATGACCCACTTCAAGAGGAGGTGGCGACAGGCCAGATTCTGCGAATGGATACGTGAACAGCTCTTCCGAGTGTCCTAGTGTGGGATCTGTAATGTCCGTGGACGTGTAATCGGCCAGGTGGTAGAAAGGAGGATCAGGTTGGGAAATGTGCGGTGCAGTATCACGGCTACTGACAGTTGACCGTACGGAAGACAGGGTGTTTGTGGAGGTGCCCATCTGACTTGAAGCATTATCCGCTATCCAAGTAACAACCTGTTGACACTGGTCTTGGTTCAACAGTGGTGTACTGCTGCGGGCCCCAAGAATTTGGGACAGGACGTGCGAGCGAGGAGATGTGGCCCTTTGTTGTTGCGAAATTAGTGCTTGCACACGACCTCGGCCTCTGCCTGCACCAACATCACGTCCACTTCCTTGTTCCTTGCCAACGCCCTTGCCAACGCCTTTGCGCATTTTGCCTGTATAGAGCGACAACTGCCTGGTGACTGTGGAGGTCACAGGAGATTAGGATTTTAGTTCCCTAACCTGTATAAAGGTATGACGTACAACAGTGTGGTGACTGTTGAGATGACAAGAGTTAGGATTTTAGTTCCCTAACTTGTAGAAACCTATGACGTACAACAGTGTGGTGACTGTTGAGATGACAAGAGTTAGGATTTTAGTTCCCTAACCTGTAGAAACGTATGACGTACAACAGTGTGGTGACAGTTGAGATGACAAGAGTTAGGATTTTAGTTCCCTAACCTGTAGAAACGTATGACGTACAACAGTGTGGTGACTGTTGAGATGACAAGAGTTAGGATTTTTGTTCCCTAACTTGTACAAACTTATGACGTACAACAGTGTGGTGACTGTTGAGATGACAAGAGTTAGGATTTTAGTTGCCTAACTTGTAGAAACTTATGACGTACAACAGTGTAGTGACTGTTGAGATGACAAGAGTTAGGATTTTAGTTCCCTAACCTGTAGAAACGTATGACGTACAACAGTGTGGTGACTGTTGAGATGACAAGAGTTAGGATTTTTGTTCCCTAACTTGTAGAAACTTATGACGTACAACAGTGTGGTGACTGTTGAGATGACAAGAGTTAGGATTTTAGTTCCCTAACTTGTAGAAACGTATGACGTACAACAGTGTGGTGACTGTTGAGATGACAATAGTTAGGATTTTTGTTCCCTAACTTGTAGAAACTTATGACGTACAACAGTGTGGTGACTGTTGAGATGACAAGAGTTAGGATTTTAGTTCCCTAACTTGTAGAAACCTATGACGTACAACAGTGTGGTGACAGTTGAGATGACAAGAGTTAGGATTTTACCGTATATACTCGTGTATAAGCCGACCCGTGTATAAGCCGACCCCCCTACTTTTGCCCCCAAAACCTGGGAAAATCTATTGACTCGCGTATAAGCCGAGGGTGGACCCCAGCACAGGTTTACAGCCCCCAGCAGTGGTATACAGGCCCCAGCAGTATGATATACAGCAGCCCCCAGTGGTATATACAGCAGCTCCCAGTGGTATATACAGCAGCCACAGTGGTATATGCAGCAGCTCCCAGTGGTATATACAGCAGCCCCCAGTGGTATTGCAGCCCCTATATACAGCAGCCCCAGTGGTGTATACAGCAGCCCCTATATACAGCAGCCCCAGTGGTATTGCAGCCCCAGTGGTAGTGCAGCCCCTATATACAGCAGCCCCAGTGGTGTATACAGCAGCCCCTATATACAGCAGCCCCAGTGGTATTGCAGCCCCTATATACAGCAGCCCCAGTGGTATTGCAGCCCCAGTGGTGTATACAGCAGCCCCTATATACAGCAGCCCCAGTGGTATTGCAGCCCCAGTGGTAGTATACAGCAGCCCTAGTGGTATACAGCAGGCCCCCAGGGGTACATATAGCAGCCCCCAGGGGGTACCCAGCAGCCCCCAGGGGGTTTATACAGCAGCCCCCTGGGGGTACCCAACAGCCCCCAGGGGGTTTATACAGCAGCCCCCTGGGGGTCCCCAGCAGCCCCCAGGGGGTTTATACAGCAGCCCCCTGGGGGTCCCCAGCAGCCCCCAGGGGGTTTATACAGCAGCCCCCTGGGGGTCCCCAGCAGCCCCCAGGGGGTTTATACAGCAGCCCCCTGGGGGTACCCAGCAGCCCCCAGGGGGTTTATACAGCAGCCCCCTGGGGGTACCCAGCAGCCCCCAGGGGGTTTATACAGCAGCCCCCTGGGGGTACCCAGCAGCCCCCAGGGGGTTTATACAGCAGCCCCCTGGGGGTCCCCAGCAGCCCCCAGGGGGTTTATACAGCAGCCCCCTGGGGGTCCCCAGCAGCCCCCAGGGGGTTTATACAGCAGCCCCCTGGGGGTCCCCATCAGCCCCCTGGGGGTACCCATCAGCCCCCTGGGGGTACCCAGCAGCCCCCAGGGGGTATCCGCAGCCCCCAAATGCTGGCACTCGCTGGCAAGGGCCCCCCCCCCGCTTCTCTTACCATTCCGGTCTTCTGATCCGTGCCGCTCCTCGGTGCTCCTCGCTGCTCCGTCCGTCCTCCTACATCCGGGATCCCCAGCCGTCGCGCGATGACGTCATATGCCTGCGACGGCTGGGGATCCCGGATGTAGGAGGACGGACGGACGAAGCAGCGAGGAGCACCGAGGAGCGGCGCGGATCAGAAGACCGGAATGGTAATATAAGCGCCCTGGGGGGGGGGCCCTTACAAGGGGGGGACAGTGCCAGCATTTGGGGGCTATATGCACTGCTTCCCCCTGCGCTGATTGACAGGGGGAAGCAGTGCATATTTAATGAGCGGCCCCACGTGACGGGGCCGCTCATACAGCAGCCTCCCCCCGCCTCCTGCAGCCTCCACAGCCCCGGGACACAGCCCCCACCTACATGTACCGTATATGACCCGTGTATAAGCCGAGGGGTAGACTTTTCAGCCCAAATTTTGGGCTGAAAAACTCGGCTTATACACGAGTATATACGGTAGTTCCCTAACCTGTAGAAACGTATGACGTACAACAGTGTGGTGACTGTTGAGATGACAAGAGTTAGGATTTTTGTTCCCTAACTTGTACAAACTTATGACGTACAACAGTGTGGTGACTGTTGAGATGACAAGAGTTAGGATTTTAGTTCCCTAACTTGTAGAAATGTATGACGTACAACAGTGTGGTGACTGTTGAGATGACAATAGTTAGGATTTTAGTTCCCTAACCTGTAGAAACGTATGACGTACAACAGTGTGGTGACTGTTGAGATGACAAGAGTTAGGATTTTTGTTCCCTAACTTGTACAAACTTATGACGTACAACAGTGTGGTGACTGTTGAGATGACAAGAGTTAGGATTTTAGTTCCCTAACCTGTAGAAACGTATGACGTACAACAGTGTGGTGACTGTTGAGATGACAAGAGTTAGGATTTTAGTTCCCTAACTTGTAGAAACGTATGACGTACAACAGTGTGGTGACTGTTGAGATGACAATAGTTAGGATTTTAGTTCCCTAACCTGTAGAAACGTATGACGTACAACAGTGTGGTGACTGTTGAGATGACAAGAGTTAGGATTTTTGTTCCCTAACTTGTAGAAACTTATGACGTACAACAGTGTGGTGACTGTTGAGATGACAAGAGTTAGGATTTTAGTTCCCTAACTTGTAGAAACCTATGACGTACAACAGTGTGGTGACTGTTGAGATGACAAGAGTTAGGATTTTAGTTCCCTAACTTGTAGAAACGTATGACGTACAACAGTGTGGTGACTGTTGAGATGACAAGAGTTAGGATTTTAGTTCCCTAACCTGTAGAAACGTATGACGTACAACAGTGTGGTGACTGTAATGGTTTGAAGAGAGGATTTTAGTCCCTAACCTGTATTAAGGTAGTACGTACACCTGTCTGGTGACTGTTGAGGTGACAAGAGTTAGGATTTTAGTTCCCTAACTTGTAGAAACGTATGACGTACAACAGTGTGGTGACTGTTGAGATGACAAGAGTTAGGATTTTAGTTCCCTAACCTGTAGAAACGTATGACGTACAACAGTGTGGTGACTGTAATGGTTTGAAGAGAGGATTTTAGTCCCTAACCTGTATTAAGGTAGTACGTACACCTGTCTGGTGACTGTTTTGATGACAAGAGTTAGGATTTTAGTTCCCTAACCTGTATTAAGGTAGTACGTACACCTGTCTGGTGTCTGTAATGGTTTGAGGAGAGGATTTTAATCCCTAACCTGTATTAAGGTAGTACGTACACCTGTCTGCTGAATGTTTTGATGACAAGAGTTAGGATTTTAGTTCCCTAACCTATATTAAGGTAGTACGTACACCTGTCTGGTGACTGTAATGGTTTGAAGAGAGGATTTTAATCCCTAACCTGTATTAAGGTAGTACGTACACCTGTCTGCTGACTGTTTTGATGACAAGAGTTAGGATTTTAGTTCCCTAACCTGTATTAAGGTACTACGTACACCTGTCTGGTGACTGTAATGGTTTGAAGAGAGGATTTTAGTCCCTAACCTGTATTAAGGTAGTACGTACACCTGTCTGGTGACTGTTTTGATGACAAGAGTTAGGATTTTAGTTCCCTAACCTGTATTAAGGTAGTACGTACACCTGTCTGGTGACTGTAATGGTTTGAAGAGAGGATTTTAGTCCCTAACCTGTATTAAGGTACTAAGTACAAGAGTGTGGTGACTCTAATGGTCACAGAAAAGCTTGGATTCCAATCTGTATCACCCTGCCTATATCCTCCTAGATTAGTCCTGAGAAGGACTGTTCTGGTCACTGGAAAGCTTGGACTCCGATCTGGATCCCCCTGCCTATGTCCTCCTAGATTAGTCCTGAGAAGGACTGTTCTGGTCACTGGAAATCTTGGACTCCGATCTGGATCACCCTGCCTATGTCCTCCTAGATTAGTCCTGAGAAGGACTGTTGTGGTCAGCAGCAGTTTGCAGCCCTGATCCGGATCTACCTATGAGGGCCGCAAATCTGTCCCTAATCAGCAGCAGACACTCTCCCTACACTCACTGTCTGGAAGGCTGTGTGCCGAGCACAGCACGCCGGGAGTTATAAAGGCTCGGTGACGCTGTGCAGGGCGGCCAATCACTGCTATACCACAACTAACAGGGCTGTGGCATTGCAGTGGTCTGTCAGCCAATCCCTGCACGTGGGCTGGCTCTCAAAAGAGCGCCAACATGGAGAGATGACGACCACGAGCACAGCACGAGTATCGCGAGATTACTTGGTGCTCGGCGAGTCGCCCGAGTACAGTGATACTCGTGCGAGTAACGAGTAGTGCCGAGCATGTTCGCTCAACACTACTAATGATCTCTTTACTCCTAGGCCTGAGACTGGGACAAGGGGGCATCCTCTACGTCTGGAGGAAAGAAGGTTTAATCATAATCACAGACGCGGATTCTTTACTGTAAGAGCAGTGAGACTATGGAACTCTCTGCCACATGATGGTGTAATGAGGGAGTCACTACTAACATTTAAGAAGGGCCTGGATGCCTTTCTTGAAAACTATAATATTACCAGTTATATATACTAGATTCTTTGATAGGGCGATGATCCAGGGATCTAGTCTGATTGCCGTATCTGGAGTCAGGAAGGAATTTTTTTCCCCAATTTGGAGCTTAGTGTTGCCACATGGGTTTTTTTTGCCTTCCTCTGGATCAACATGTTAGGCTATGGGTTGAACTAGATGGACTTAAAGTCTTCCTTCAACCTTAAATGCTATGTTACTATGTAAGTGTGTGAGACTTTTATTAGCGGTGACCATCAGCTGCAGAGGCCACATGACACCCTGATGTGCTGATGACCCGATGAACACCGGCCAAGGAAAGAACTGACTGCTCTACTCCCTGCCCTGGGGAACCGCTCCACCTGTGGGGAGCAAAACTATCTGAGCTGCCGGTCTCTGTCCCCAGAGGTTCTGAAGCAGCGGCGGCCAGACATAGTCGTACATCGCAGGTAGCGTCATAAATACCACTTTTCTTTTATTGCCACCCTGTTCTCTGAGAGTGAACTTTTAATTGACACCGCCAGGGTCACGAAGCCAGGTGGCCACCTGACATCCCCCAAAAGAGTCGTAAGAACTGGCCCAGTAAGGAGTACCCCACGTCCCTGGAGTGGGCTTGCGAGGTGTCATATGAACATAGCCTAAGGAATGGAGGAGGCATAACAATATGGTCATCCCCATTAATAGTATATTGAGAATAAAAAAGTAGAGAAGAGGTGAAGTAAGGGAACATGTAACACCAGCGTCCCTGCTCTGTCCCGCTTTCTCCCCCTGGCAGTGATGCTGACACATTTACCACTGAAGATGTCCATATGTTCTTCCTGTCCAGGCTTCTGCTGCGGTACCTAGTTCCAAAGGACGGTGCACATCACACAGGTCTCCTGGCAACATGCTTAGGACGAATGTGATGAGGCCAGGGCTAGGGGTACTCAGACACCGAGGCTGATGACTTGAATAGGGAGTCACAGGTGGACGGGAACCCGGTTCCGTGCCCTGGTTATCATTTGGGTAGATGGTGGGGGAGAAGAGGGTATTTACAGGGGATCGTGACGCCACATGTAGTTCTTGGTAATATAGGTACCGGCGCTGCAAGCCGGCCACTGAGGTGATGGTGGGTGTAGCAGAGAGTAGTCTAGCTCCCTACAGGTGGATTTATTTCCTCAGGGCAGCGGTGAAGGAATATGGTGAGGGAGGGCAGTAGTGGTGATGGTTGGTGTTGCAGTCCTTACCCCTCTGCTGAGCTGCTGGTGGTGCTGAGCCCTCCGGGCACCGGCGGGAAGAACAACGGAAACCAGTTCAAGTTTAACTCCACTTTACTGGGTACCGGCAGATGGTAAAACGTAACACGGTACAGCTTGGTTTACAGGGTGAATGTTGCCAGCTCAGGATTCCCCTTATGGAGTCCTTAGATGTTTGCGTCTTTTGTCTTTCAGGGTTACTTTCCTCTTCCTAGTCCTACCTCCCTCGCAGAGCTCCCCCGCCAGTCCCCTGATCTCACACGATGGGGCACAGTTCTCCTTTACCGGTTCCTACGGGGCCTGTTACTTCACCCGCCACCGGTACTTGGGCCGTTACTCCTGTGGTCTAGAATCTATTTGTGGTCCTGAGGGGAGAGGTACCTTGTGGTGCTGTCAGCAACCCGGTTCCTAGGGGCCTGCACTCGTCAGTCTGCAGATAGAGCTGAACTTCTATCTGCCTCGGCTTC
This sequence comes from Allobates femoralis, assembly GCA_033576535.1. NCBI lineage: Eukaryota > Metazoa > Chordata > Amphibia > Anura > Aromobatidae > Allobates > Allobates femoralis. The sequence continues at coordinate 25,962,607 of JARQOC010000006.1, forward strand.
CTGCGTTGCCGGTGTTCCCTCAACACGACCAGCTGGCTCCAACCAGTCCTGACCCGTTGCCTGCTGTCCTGGGCCCCCACTTGAAGATGTGGCTCCCTCCTGTTGGCTGTGCTGTCAGGCCTGACCTTCCTGACTGCCTTCCCAGCACTAACTAACTAAAAACTGTCACTCTCTTCTACATCTACCCCTAGGCTCCACCCCCTTTTGTGACCTACTAAGTTACCGGTCTCCCCTACTCTAGTGGCCTAATCCTCGGTGTGTGCACGTACAGACTCCACAGGTTTAACCCTGAACTAGCACCTTACAGAGATATCACATTTGGTTGTCATACTGTAATACCTCCCTGTGGCGCCCAGCCGCAGGGGCGCCACACATGCGTGCTCCCCTCTTGAAGGGGCAGCACGTGCCCAAATGTCCCCATCCTATAGCCTATGGGGAATCTGTCAGCAGAATTTGCTACCTCATTAGACATCAACATAATGTGGACAAGAAAATTCTGAATCCAATGATGTATCATAGATTACTGGCTGCAGCCGTTCTCACATAATCAAAGAATTTCATTTCAGGCATGTAGCAGAGCTGGGAGAGCTATCCCCACCCCAATGCTCTCAATAGGGATTGTGCATTGACCTGTGTGTCAATCACAGTGGGGATGTGTCAGACTACTGTGCTGTGACATTGTAGTCCTGTAATGGTAATCACAGGGTGATAAATTCTTCTGGTAAACAATATCTCACACACAGATAAGGCCCCTTTCACATCAGCGTGTTTCACTGATTGCGGCAGATACGGCAGATTTATCGCATCTGCCGCCTAATGGCCGAACTTGCGGCACTCCCCATGCATTGACTATGGGGCTTGTGGCAAGTGTGGTATTGCCGCGATCCGGCAGTTGCGGTTGCGCAAAATAACCACAGCTGCAAGTGCCGGTTCGGAGCAATACTGCACTTGCCACAAGCCCCATAGTCAATGCATGGGGCTTGCCGCAGGAGTGCGGCAAGTGCGGCCATTAGGTGGCAGATGCGGTAAATCTGCCGTATCTGCCGCAATCAGTGAAAAACGCTGATGTGAAAGGGCCTAGGAGAGGCACAGTTGCTTTTAATTTTTTAAACTCTTTTTTTTTTTTAAGCATGCTGTCCTCAGCTTACTTAGCAAATTCCCACTGACAGATTCCTTTTAAGGCACCCTCCTCTGTAGGGAGGTGCCTGAGCAACTTTACTTCCTAGTTTCTTTGACTGCTGGTAGCGTTGTCTGGTCCCTGTGATCCTGAACCTGTACTCCTTTGTACCTGAACACATATTGCTGTGTTCTTGAACACGTACTCCTGTGATCCTGAACCCATAATGTGATTCTGAACCCGGCCTGTGACTCTAAACCTGTCCTGCCTGTGACTCCATACTTGTGGTGTATATGGACTTTTCAAAAGCTTTTGATACGGTGCCACACAAAAGGTTGATACATAAAATGAGGGCAATGGGGATAGGCGAAAATATGTGTAAGTGGGTTAAGAACTGGCTTAGTGATAGGAAACAAAGGGTGGTTATTAATGGAACACACTCAGAATGGGTCACAGTTAACAGTGGGGTACCACAGGGGTCAGTGTTGGGCCCGCTTCTATTTAATATATTTATTAATGACCTTGTAGGGGGCATACAGAGTAGAATCTCAATATTTGCAGATAACACTAAACTCTGCAGGGTAATCAATACAGAGGAGGACAATTTTATATTACAGGAGGATTTATTTAAACTAGAAGCTTGGGCTGCTAAATGGCAAATGAGCTTTAATGGGGATAAATGTAAAGTTATGCACTTGGGCAGAGGAAACAAAAGGTATAATTATGTGCTTAATTGTAAAACACTGGGCAAAACTGTCACTGAAAAAGACCTGGGTGTATGGGTAGATGACAAACTCACATTTAGTGGCCAGTGTCAGGCAGCTGCTGCAAAGGCAAATAAAATAATGGGATGCATTAAAAGAGGCATAGATGCTCATGAGGAGAACATCATTTTACCTCTATACAAGTCACTAGTGCGACCACACTTAGAATACTGTGTACAATTCTGGTCTCCGGTGTATAAGAAAGACATAGCTGAACTAGAGCGGGTCCAGAGAAGAGCGACAAAAGTCATTAGAGGACTAAGGGGTCTGCAATACCAAGACAGGTTATTAAACTTGGGGTTATTTAGCTTGGAAAAACGAAGGCTTAGGGGTGATCTTATAATAATGTATAAATATATGAGGGGACAGTACAGAGACCTTTCTAATGATCTCTTTACTCTTAGGCCTGAGACTGGGACAAGGGGGCATCCTCTATGTCTGGAGGAAAGAAGGTTTAATCATAATCACAGACGCTGATTCTTTACTGTAAGAGCAGTGAGACTATGGAACTCTCTGCCACATGCTGTTGTAATGAGTGAGTCACTACTAACATTTAAGAAGGGCCTGGATGCCTTTCTTGAAAACTATAATATTACCAGTTATATATACTAGATTCTTTGATAGGGCGTTGATCCAGGGAATTAGTCTGATTGCCGTATCTGGAGTCAGGAAGGAATTTTTTCCCCCAATGTGGAGCTTAGTGTTGCCACATGGGGTTTTTTTGCCTTCCTCTGGATCAACATGTTAGGCTATGGGTTGAACTAGATGGACTTAAAGTCTTCCTTCAACCTTAAAACTATGTTACTATGTTACTATGTTACTATGTTACTATGTTACTATGTTGTGCCCCTGACCCTGGCTATGAACAGGAAGTTTTTCTAAAGTTCACCTCACCCAATTACATACCTATATAGGAGAATATATGTTTAGGGAAATACCAGCAGCTATAAATATAGTTATTAAATCAGTGGTAAAAGTACAAGGAACAACACAAAATTTCCTGAACGTCATCTAAAAATGAGGAAACACAAATGCTTGTTGTCGCTCCATTATCTCTTCAGTCCCATGTGGTAATACTCTTGTATATAGTGAACTTTTGTTGGCAGTTAAAGTGTAAGGGCCACTTTACACACACCAACTTATCTGTCCAACTTCTGAACAACTTACTGGTTGCAGTGAAATCATGGACACATTGTTACATTTGTAACGGCAACAAAATGGAGCAATGTGTCCATGATTTCACTGCAACCAGTAAGTTGTTCAGAAGTTGGACAGATAAGTTGGTGTGTGTAAAGTGGCTTTAAGGGTACCGTCACACCTGGAGATATCGCCGGCGATTCCACAGGCGACGCCGAGGCGTGGCCTGTTGCCGGCGACATCGCCAATGCGTCGCCTAATGTAAACGGGCGACGGCGACATGTCTCAGTGGTCGCCTGGTTTCACATCAGAGCTCTGAAACCAGGCGACCATTCTTGGGCGATGTGTGCTGATCGCCCTGTGTAACATCTCACGAGCGCCTAAACCATTCCGGTAGGCGTTTCAGGGCGTATTTACTAGCTCTGGCGGTCTGCGTGGATTGGTGGCAGCTCGAGCGTTCGATTGGTTGTGTTGTTCCTCGGCACCATATTTGATGATGTCCAAAGGTGTCTTACCCAGGAGCGTACATACTGTACATTGATGTCGCCTCTGTGTTTGCGGCTGTGTGCTAAAGTCCAGAGATGTGCCTGCCACAAATTCGCCCGAGCGTTGTCAATCTTTTGGCGCCGCCTTCCTGCTGCTTTCCCCTTCCCCTGCAGAATAATTAAAATGGCGGCACCCAGGAGAGCTGCAGTTTGGGGAGAGCCTGAGCTCATTCTGCTGATTGCCAGTCGTGACCAGAAGGATTATTGGTGTCACCAGCACCACATCCATCTGCGCCTCCACAAGCAGGATGTCCTGCGGAGGGTGAAGAGGCGTCTGGAAAGTCGTTTGGGGATTCAGCGTTCCACCAAGCAGATCTGCAAAAAGATTGCAGATCTGAAGTTCAAAACTCCCGGGCGCATCCCCAGACTGCGTGCCAGGATTGCCCGGATGAGGGGTGAGTAGCATGACAAAATACACATACCCTTCTGTGTAACGAAAGACATATGAAGGCCAGCACATGCCTCTGTACACCCCAACATATATCGGGCCAATGTATGTGAGAGCTTCATCATGACTCTGCAGCTGCAGGATTATCTACCTGCAGCATCCACATACACCGTACAGTACCCTGTAACCTATATGTCTAATTTACCTAGCCACATATTGTCATATGTTGACCCTACCCACATCTGACATAATGTTGGCGTATCCTGCCATTCTTTCAATCTCACTCATCCTGACCTAATGAACTACAAACAGCACTGTGTAATAAGTCCCCACATATCTGGCCGTGTTATTATTGTGACAAAATATGTTGTTCCCTCAACAGGTGAACATCCACCATCCCCTGCGGGAGGACCACCACCACCACCACAGAGCCAAACCGGGTTACCAGGCACACCGCCGGCAGGAACACCGCCAGATGTGTCCCCTCAGGACCCCACAGGCGGCCAAGAAGGTGTGTGTAATGTCAATAGTACTCATATATACTGTGCACTATATCTGACTTTATTTTTTTTTCCCCTTAATTTGTATGTAGGGACCTTTGTTATGGGCTAACAAATACACATATGCTGATCTCATTACAGATAATCCTCCCAGCGGCGAAGAGGTGGACTGGGCAGTAAGCCCCTCTCCATCCCCACCCCACCCAAATGGTGGCTCCCCAGCCCCCTGGTAAGTGCAAACACTTCTATGACAACGCACCTGCTATGTGTCCTAAACATGTTGCTGATGTTGATGTTCTGTATCCTCTGTAGGTGGCCCATCCCTGCAGGAGCTGGAGGCGGCCTGCGACGATGCGGCAGAAAAACTCGGACAATTGTCCAATTTAATAGAGCTGTATAAAGGGGCCAATCCGACCTCTGCCCCTGAAGAAGCCAGCCTGTTCCTGAATCTTAATATTTTTAACAAAAATTTTCAAAGGTTTATGGGATTTTATCTGTATGTTTTTATTGACCATCTTGGTCATAAGTTTTAATAAAAAATATGTTGTTATAACCATGAACGTTTGTCAATTTTTTGGGTGCATAGATATATATATATGTTTATTACTTGATACCCCTGTAACGGGGTTTTACCCCATACCATTATACGTAAAAAAGGGTGACACAATAAAACAAGTACATATTTGTGTCCTCAAAAAGGTTTAGTTGTCCAAGGAAAGAGATGCATGTCCCAGTTTGGTGTACCACGAACGTATGGTGCCATAATGTCAGATTTATAGGGGTACATAAGCACTGGGGACATATGTACGGGACCCAGGGACAGGCCTTTGTGGTGACACTGTATGGTGCATGTGTGTGTTATCCCCCATATACATGTATTTCATTACACATATTCTGCACACCCATGGAGAAGGAAATGATGGGTGATCTAAACATCCCATAACTCCAAACACAAAAATATCTGTGCACACACATACTTTCAAGGCTGCAATATTATCCAGACCAAGAAAGCAAGAGTGATTTTATTAGACAACGCAGTAGCACAACACACTTTACAAAAGCGCTGTACATATTTACTGTACAATAAAATGTCACGCGAGCGTCGTGTTTTGCCTTCCTGGCAACGCCAATGCGTATAGCAATAATCAGCGACACATCACACGAGAGTTGTCTATAAAGCACCGAGCCAATATGCACATGCATTTACATGTAACTATGTGGCGCGGCAAACAAGGACACATTAAATAATGACCAATCACACGTCTTCAAGGCGTCACACAAGATTATGTTAACGCCTAGCTCCGAGATGCGGCTAAAAATTACGCCCACATCGCTAATGTGGTGGCTGTGTGTGACGAGGAAGCGGCGACCAGCGACTGGATCGCCTCTGGGCATTGGGCAATTTCCGGTCGGGTCGTCGCCCGAGCGTCGCCTAAGTTGTCGCCCCGTGTAAATGGGCGTCGGCGACCTTAGGTGACACGCAAATACGTGCACGCGCACGTGCGTAGCCTGTGGAATCGCCGGCGATATCTCCAGGTGTGACGGTACCCTTATTGTCATTTCATTGAAAAAAAAAAAACAATATTGGACTGGTTGTTAATGATGGCTCACATAGCAGCTAAAATAATGCTTTGTGATTGATTTTATCACATTTTTCTGCGCTCTTTATTGGAAAACTGTCAGTTCAAAAATCCATTTGTTAACTACTATAATTTTCTAATTCCTTTCTCTAAACTCTATGTATTTCTATTACGTATATTTCCCTCCTATGTTCTGTAAATTTCAAATAAAGAGATTGATTCCATCTGTAATTCACAGTGAATGATCTACTTACTTCTCTGCTGTCCACTCCCTATACATGAATATGCATGTCACATATTCACATTACTGGAGATCACTGGGGGAGGGGGGGGCAGTATTCTCCTCTCTGCTTTTTGTGTTTGCAACATCACAAGAGGTCAAATGCAAAACAGAAACTGTCACAAGACAGGATATCTGCTTATAGAAACAGAGTCTAGATAAGGCAGATCTGTATTAGCTCTCTCCCTCTGTGGTGATATCAACAGAAAAGACCTCCTGTAAGTGAAACCTGACACTGCACTGTTAGCAAAGGGAGGATGGAGGAGGCAGCTGCTAAGAGAGAGGGGAGAGCTGCTGAAAGGTAGTGCATAATTACATGACAGTTTATACAGCACAGGCAGGGGTGCATCATCCATGAGGCGACATGAAGTGTCTGCCCTTGCTAGTAGACAGGGGGTGGCATCCGCAGGGGCACCTGGTGTTAGCGCGGCCCCCTGCAGATGCTGCTCCTGCTCCTATAGTCCTGGCACCACCGCTGTGACTACGTCAGTGGCGTATCTGTGGGGGGGGGCGTGGAAGCTGGTGGGGCATCTGCTGCTGCTGCAGCGCCCACAGTCTCCCCCCGCCAGCCGCATGTTGCACCTTTCCACCCCCCCACGGCAGTGTGAGCCGGCTTTATTCTCCATAGAGCCTCATACTCTGCTCTGTGCTAACAGGGCCTGTGATTGGATCACATGATCAGCTTCTCAGTATATGCAGGACTCCACCATGGTGCTGGATGAGGTGAAGTTTATGTGTGGGTTCAGAAGGGATTCACAGTGTGGATGTAGCAGAGCCGAGAGTGTACTGGGTGCATGGAGCAGAGGTGAGTGTGTACGAGGTGTATGGAGCGGAGCCGAGTGTGTACGAGGTGTATGGAGCGGAGCCGAGTGTGTATGAGGTGTACAAAGTGGAGTTGAGTGTGTACGAGGGGTACGGAGCGGAACCGTGTGTGTACAAAGTGTATGGAGCGGAGCCGATTGTGTGTGAGGTGTACGGAGTGGAGCCGAGTGTGAACGAGGTATACAGAGCGGTGCCGATTGTGTGCGAGGTGTACGGAGTGAAGCCAAGTGTGTACGAGGTGTACGGAGTGAAGCCAAGTGTGTACGAGGTGTACGGAGTGGAGCCGAGTGTGTACGAGGTGTACGGAGTGGAGCCGAGTGTGCACGAGGTGTACAGTGCGGAGTCGAGAGTGTACGAGGTGTACGGAGCACAGCTGCATGTGTACTAGGTGTATGGAGCGGAGCTGAGCGTGTACGAGGTGTACGGAGCAGAGCAGAGAATGTATGAGGTGTACGGAGCCGTTTGTACTAGGTGTACGGAGCAGAGCAGAGTGTGTACTAGGTGTATGGAGCAGAGCCAAGAGTGTATGAGGTGTAGGAACCGGAGCCTAGAGTGTACTAGGTGTATGGAGCAGAGACCTATATGTACGGGCCATGTGGACTAATGTGCGTACAAGGTGTGTGTACCAGTGGTGGCCACCCGCGGATGCCGCTCCCACTCCTATAACCCCGGCCGCCTCTGCCAGCAGCATTCTTCTCCCGAGTCCCGGACGCCGCTGTCCGTCCTCTGCAGCTCAGCACGGCGGGGTACAATAATGTCATCACTGAGCCCCACTGTGCTGAGACGTGCAGAGCGGCAGAGCAGATGCTGAGGAGACCAGAGCAGCGAGAAGAGAGGTGAGTATTTACTTTCTTTTTTAATCAGTGAGTACAGTGATGGGAGACTATGCAATGGGCAATATAATATAGGAGGACAATGGGGGTTCGGCTCTGAAGGGGACTGCTGCTACACGCTGGCTCCCCAGACAAACCGACGGGGAACCCTAATTCCAGGTTGGAGTTCCTACAACACGGATTGGAGGCACAGCAGCGTATAGGACCTGGCTTGCCACCCACACACATAGGGGGAAGTCAGACAAGGGACCGAGCTGCCGCCATACAACCCACCGGGAAGAGCAGAGGAGAGGAAAGCCTGAAAGGTTGCAGAGAGAGTTAAGGGTCTCAGGAAGACAACCTGGCTGCAGTGGGTTCAAAGTGTCCGGAGTAACCTGTGTAAAGTGACTGTGTTAAGAACTGAACTGTTGGTACTGTTTGAATTGAAGAGCGTGCAAGTAAAACCTGGTGAACCCTGCTTCAGTCTTCCGTGTATGATTCCAGGTATACAGAACTGTATTGCACCTTTACACCCTGTCAGGAGCAGCCTCGACCCACGGCGGGCTCATCCATCTAGCTGCAGCCCCATCCATCTTCCTGACAGAGCTACGCTGCAGTGGTGTCCCCTCATTGACCACAACCCGTGGGTGGCGTCACGACAAACAATCCCCTGTAAATACTCCCCCTTTTACTTGTGGAACCCGGGACACGGTCCAGACCAAGGCCGCCGTGATATCCCCAGCAGTACCCCGGTCTGGTACCGAGTACCCCGTCCCAGTGGGCTCCAAAACTTGGCGTCACAAACAGGATGGACCCGATCCAACAGAACCGGACCCCCTGTGCCAAGAAAACGTGAGTTGGACTGTTCTACCAAAGACTGTGCATGATGGCGGCCATAGGAGCCTGAGGCCATGTGCAGAGGAGGCGTGCCAAGACATCCCATCGTGGGCTGACCCGGTCCAGAGGGGGAAGAGAAAGGCCCGCCCTGGCTCCCCTTAACTCTGCGGGAGCCAGCCATCAATCCTAAGGAGGAGCCTCCGCCCTCAAGTGTAGCTACCAATGCGAAGATGGCTGGAGCTGAGGAGGAAGTAGACACCCAAAGAAGGCGGGGCAGGAAGCCGGATGGTGAGGAGTCACCATTGCTGGACACCCGGACGGAAGAAGAGGACGCTGAGCTAAGGGCTGCAGGAAGACCCAAAGTGATCCCAGAGGGCCCACAGAAAGTGATAGTGGAGGAACCCAGCCAGGGAAAGAACTTTAGTGACCGAGGCAGCATGGTGGAAGGCGGCAGGAGAGGTCCGGAGGTCGGAGACACCCAGTGGGGTGTGCTGCGACTATTGCCCCGGTAGATGACCCGGGTTCAAGCTGAGCAGAGAACCCGGAATCAGATTGATGTTCACCAAAGTCAGCAATCCCTGTCCATATGACCCGGCTGGGCTTGTGTCCCTAATAACCTCAATGTTACCCGGAGCAGGGAACAGCAGTTACTAGTGGATCTCGAGGATGTGACGATCCCTGAAATAGTGTCCCGAACAACCAGTCAAGTGGTCGACCCACTCGAAGCTCTAGAAGGAAGATCTCTACAGTTACCAGAGCCCTTGATACCAGCACCTGCATCAGCTGAAGTAAGAGGTGAGCAGTTCCGCTGTTGGTGGGAGCGGGATAGCAGAGAGGAAAACTTGATGGGCTTTCCTGGGGATCCTGCAAGTGATAAAGGTCCCGTAGAGATAATCACCCGGGATGAATATATCAGAAGGTGTATCCGCAAATGCGAGAAAGTTGTAGAGAGACTAGTTTAAAAACAAGAACTGATCGCCCGCACACAGTATTTAAAAACAGTAGCCTGGCGAGATGTAAACCTCAACAAATCCCAACGCCTTGAGGGAAAGATAGTGAAAATTAAACCTAAAGACGGGTACGCATTTGCTCGAGAACCTGGAGCAGATCGTGATGTGTTCATAAATAGGAGGGATGTGGAAGAGTACCTTCCTGAAAAGCACCCGGATAGGGAAGTGCAGGTTGGCGAATGGGTGTCCTACATTGGGGTGCAAGGAGAAAGAGGCCCATATGGCATGAGAGTGTGACGACTAGCCCTAAGATTGCAGCAAGATGTAGAGTCTCCAGAAGCAGATAACCAGGATTCTACCCCAGAACCAGAGAGCAGTATAGATGTGGAAGTAACCGTCGCAGAAGAGGTTCCTGTAAAAGTCATGGTGGATGCGACTACACAGACTCCTAGCAGCTACTTGTTGGTCCAAGCATTGGAATTGTTACAGCTATTTCCAAGAAGGAGGATTCCGGAGGTTTTACCATGGAAGATGAAGAAGGAGAAAGAATAGAAGAACCCGGATCCTGCTACAAGCAAGAAACTGTAAGTGTGAATGCGATGTGACCCTTATTAACCCCATCCCATACCTGAATGAATGAATAGCCTTTTCCCCTGTTTGTCTTTTATGTTTGCAAAGACAATTGATATCATATACGATGATATGATAAAAACTTTCCTTGCATATAGTTGAGCACCCGATGTGCTCCCCATTGGTTTTAAGACCAAGGAGCACAGTGAGACTGGGTACGTAGAACTTGAACTTGCAGAGTGCTTTTGAACAATTTATGAAGCACCTGTGCCTTTTGCTTGTTTTAATACTTTTTGAAGAAAAGTACCGTATATACTCGTGTATAAGCAGAGTTTTTCAGCCCAAAATTTGGGCTGAAAAGTCTCCCCCTCGGCTTATACATGGGTCAATACGGTAGTGGGGGCTGTGTCCGGGGCTGGGGAGGCGGGTGGAGGCTGCTGTCTGAGCGGCCCCGTCACGTGGGGCCGCTCATTATATATGCACTGCTTCCCCCTGTCAATCAGCGGCAGGGGAAAGCAGTGCATATATGCCCCCAAATGCTGGCACTCTCTCCCCTTGTAAGGGCCCCCCCCCGCTGCGTATCTTACCATCCCGGTCTTCTGCACAGTGCCGCTCCTCGGTGCTCCGTTCTTCATGCTCCCGTCCTGCTACATCCGGGATCCCCGGCCGTCGCAGGTATATGACGTCATCGTGCGACGGCCGGGGATCCCGGATGCAGCGAGGACGGAGCATGGAGAACGGAGCACCGAGGAGCGGCGCTGTGCAGAAGACCGGGATGGTGAGATAAGCAGTGGGGGGGGGCCCCTTACAAGGGGGGCGAGTGCCAGCATTTGGGGGCTGCTATATACACCCTGGGGGCTGCTGTATACTACCACTGGAGCTGTATATACCTCTGGGGCTGTTGTATACTACCACTTGGGCTGTATATACCTCTGGGGCTGCTGTATAATACCACTGGGGCTGTATATACCTCTGGGGCTGCTGTATACTACCACTGGGGCTGCTGTATACTACCACTGGGGCTGCTGCTGTATATACCACTGGGGCTGCTGCTGTATACTACCACTGGGGCTGCTGCTGTATACTACCACTGGGGCTGCTGTATACTACCACTGGGGCTGTATATACCTCTGGGGCTGCTGTATACTACCACTGGGGCTGCTGTATACTACCACTGGGGCTGCTGTATACTACCACTGGGGCTGTATATACCTCTGGGGCTGCTGTATACTACCACTGGGGCTGTATATACCACTGGGGCTGCTGTATACTACCACTGGGGCTGCTGCTGTATATACCACTGGGACTGCTGCTGTATATACCACTGGGGCTGCTGCTGTATACTACCACTGGGGCTGCTGTATACTACCACTGGGGCTGTATATACCTCTGGGGCTGCTGTATACTACCACTGGGGCTGCTGTATACTACCACTGGGGCTGCTGTATACACCTCTGGGGCTGCTGTATACTACCACTGGGGCTGTATATACCTCTGGGGCTGCTGTATACTACCACTGGGGCTGCTGTATATACCTCTGGGGCTGCTGTATACTAACCACTGGAGCGGCTGCTGTATATACCACTGGGGCTGCTGCTGTATATACCACTGGGGCTGCTGCTGTATACTACCACTGGGGCTGCTGTATATACCTCTGGGGCTGCTGTATACCACACTGCTGGGGGCTGTATACCTGTGCTGGGGTCCACCCTCGGCTTATACACGAGTATATACGGTACTGTGCCTTTTTGAAGACTTTTATACTTTTGCTAGAAAGTAATATGCGGTTTATGTGAATATTTAATATGTGTAGTTTTAAAAGTTTAGCACTTAACCCAGTGTGCTAGCAGAGAGTCGGTATTTACAGTTGTGGCTAAAAGTATTGACACCCCTGCAATTCTGTCAGATAATACTCAGTTTCTTCCTGAAAATGAATGCAATCACAAATTCTTTGCTATTATTATCTTCATTTAATTTGTCTTCAATGAAAAAACACAAAAGAGAATGAAGCAAAAAGCAAAACATTAATTATTTCACACAAAACTCCAAAAATGGGCCGGACAAAAGTATTGGCACCCTCAGCCTAATACTTGGTTGCACAACCTTTAGCCAAAATAACTGCGATCAACCGCTTCCGGAAACCATCAATGAGTTTCTTACAATGCTCTGCTGGAATTTTAGACCATTCTTCTTTGGCAAACTGCTCCAGGTCCCTGATATTTGAGGGTGCCTTCTCCAAACTGCCATTTTTATATCTCTCCACAGGTGTTCTATGGGATTCAGGTCTGGACTCATTGCTGGCCACCTTAGAAGTCTCCAGTGCTTTCTCTCAAACCATTTTCTAGTTCTTTTTGAAGTGTGTTTTGGGTCATTGTCCTGCTGGAAGACCCATGACCTCTGAGGGAGACCCAGCTTTCTCACACTGGGCCCTACATTATGCTGCAAAATGTGTTGGTAGTCTTCAGACTTCATAATGCCATGCACACGGTCAAGCAGTCCAGTGCCAGAGGCAGCAAAGCAACCCCAAAACATCAGGGAGCCTCCGCCATGTTTGACTGTAGGGACCGTGTTCTTTTCTTTGAATGCCTCTTTTTTTCTCCTGTAAACTCTATGTTGATGCTTTTGCCCAAAAAGAGAGAACATTCTTCCAAAACATTCTAGGCTTTCTCAGGTAAGTTTTGGCAAACTCCAGCCTGGCTTTTTTATGTCTCCGGGTAAGAAGTGGGGTCTTCCAGGGTCTCCTACCATACAGTCCCTTTTCATTCAGAGCCGACGGATAGTACGGGTTGACACTGTTGTACCCTCGGACTGCAGGGCAGCTTGAACTTGTTTGGATGTTAGTCGAGGTTCTTTATCCACCATCCACACAATCTTGCGTTGAAATCGCTCGTCAATTTTTCTTTTCCGTCCACATCTAGGGAGGTTAGCCACAGTGCCATGGGCTTTAAACTTCTTGATGACACTGCGCACGGTAGACACAGGAACATTCAGGTCTTTGGAGATGGACTTGTAGCCTTGAGATTGCTCATGATTCCTCACAATTTGGTTTCTCAAGTCCTCAGACAGTTCTTTGGTCTTTCTTTTCTCCATGCTCAATGTGGTACACACAAGGACAAAGGACAGAGGTTGAGTCAACTTTAATCCATGTCAACTGGCTGCAAGTGTGATTTAGTTATTGCCAACACCTGTTAGGTGCCACAGGTAAGTTACAGGTGCTGTTAATTACACAAATTAGAGAAGCATCACATGATTTTTCTAACCGTGTCAATACTTTTGTCCACCCCCTTTTTTATGTTTGGTGTGGAATTATATCCAATTTGGCTTTAGGACAATTCTTTTTGTGTTTTTTCATTGAAGACAAATTAAATGAAGATAATAATACCAAAGAATTTGTGATTGCAATCATTTTCAGGAAGAAACTGAGTATTATCTGACAGAATTGCAGGGGTGTCAATACTTTTGGCCAACACTGTATACATTGCCAGTACCATTTCTCCTGTCCTGTTGTCAGAGAGGCGGTATTGGACTTTGATTTTCAGCATTTAACTGTTGTTTATATTAATTATCCCCAATATGGAAGTCATCACTTATATTCTGTATAGGTGATGAATTGTCCTTCGCTCTGGATTTGACCGCTGGGACCCCACAATCCTGAGAAATGTGGCTTTGTAGAGCACCATGTAAATAGAGCTGTGGGTGATTATTCCCTCTGCTGCACCATTCACATGTGGCTCTTCAGAAAACTTCTTTGAGAAAGTGATGAGGCCACGGCAACTTAAAAACAAATTTCATTGATCGGGGCTGATGGGTGATATAGTATGTGGGCTGGTGGGGCTTGTTTTCCAGGGCTGCTTTTTGGTCCCAGTCCGGCCTTGGTTGCCAGTGTTTGACAGTGCAATCTAAGGGGTTAACAGCAGCCCTCCCACACAAGAGGATGATGGGGGCTGCATGGAAATGATGGGGATATTGGGGGCTGCAATGGGATGATGGGGGCTGCAAGGAGTTGATGGGGATATTGGGGCCTGCAAGAGGATGATAGGGGCTGCATGGGGATGATGGGGGCTGCATGGGGATGATGGGGGCTGCAAGGGGATGATGGGGGCTGCATGGCGATGATGGGGCTGCAAGGGGTTGATGGGGATAATGGGGGCTGCATGGGGATGATGGGGGTCATAAAAAAATAAGACATCCCCTAAAAATAAGACTTAATGCATCTTTGGGAGAAAAAATTAATATAAGACACTGTCTTATTTTTAGGGAAACAGTGTAAGTCCTTGGTCGTGAAGGTGTTAAAGGGAACCTGTCACATGACAAAAAGCTATTAACCTACAGATATGGAGTTTATCTATAGATCTGTAAAGGAATAGTTATAGGACACGTAAGGAGATAGTCACATTTTACAGTTGTGCACATGACTTTATATATGCTATATATATTATATATATATGTATATACAAACACCAAAGACTCCCTCTCTTTCACACCAGGGAGATTCCAATTCTTGCAGCAGTGCAGTAAGTCTCCTCTATTTCTAGGAGCCATCAAGATGTTACAGGTAAGTTGTGAAGTACTGTAAGTATTTAGATGTTACATGAGAGAGCAGGGTTGTGGCTTCTGTTATCAGTTTTCCTGCAGAATCACCAATGATGACATTAACATGAGCCCAGTATGTACTTGGGCACAATTAGCCCTTCTGTGTACCACTAGTAGTGTCCATCATGTAGAGGGCTTTTTTTTAGTGTATACATCACTGAGGGGTATACACGGCACTGAGGGAGAAAATGCATCACTGTGGGGGTATAGGTAAATACAGCCCTGGTGGAATATATACAGCCTTGGCAGAATAAATACATCACTGGGGGTATATACAGCCCTGGGGGAGTATACAGAACATTGGGTGGTACACAGCATTGGGGGATATATACAGAGCACTGGGTGGTATATAGAGCCCTGTGGGAGTATATACAGCACTGGTGGAGTATACAGAGCAATGGGGGGTATATTCAGAGCACTGTGTGGTGTATATAGAGCACTGGGGGAGTACATACAGCACTGGGGGGTATACAGAGCCCTAGGGGAGTATACAGCACTGGGGGGTATACAGAGCACTGGGGGAGCAGATATATGCAGAGACACAACCAGATTTTTATTATCTTCCTCTTGAACGTGTCGCTGCTGCATCATCACCTTGTTGCTGGGACACTCCCTCATCTCTGCAGCTCGGGAACTTTGTAACTGATAGTTTTTCTTTCCCCTCACACTCGTACTGACCCGGGAGGTGGAAGGATTCAGGCCACAGCTGCCCACCCCGGGGAGCTGGAGAGCAGAGTCCTCTCACACTGAACTCTCAGGCTGGCTCTGTTGCACGGCGGACATTAATGTCACGCGCAACTCTGAAGAATTAATGGGCCCGCAGCAAAATAAAACAAGAACAGGCAGAGTGAGGCGGGCCGGAGGCGTTCCCCACCCCAGCACATGTCACATACAAACTTGATTTCATTCATAAATTAGGAGGCTCGCCTTCAGGGCGCGTTCTCCAGCACTGCATATAATCCATAGCCTCAACGTCCCAAACTCTGATGGCGGAATAACTCGGATTAAATGTAAAAATTAATTTGCAAGATCTTTTCGAAAACCATGGCGGTCACTACTGAGGACGGAGCTCTAGAACAAATGAGCATGATGGAGAAGAAAGGGGACCCTGGTGAGCAGGGCCGGACTGGGACCAAAAAGCAGCCCTGGAAAACAAGCCCCACCAGCCCACATACTATATCACCCATCAGCCCCGATCAGTGAAGTTTGCTCTTAAGTTGTCATGGCTTCATCACTTTATCTGAAGAGCAAAATGTGAATGGTGCAGCAGAGGGAAAAATCAACTGCAGCTCCATTCACATAGTTATCTTCAAAGCTACGTTTGCCAGGATTGTGGGGTCAAATCCAGAGCGAAGGAAAGTCATCACCTATACAGAAGAGAAGTGATGACTTCCATATTAGGGATAATAAATTAAGCAACATTTAAATGCTGAAAATCAAAGTCCAATACCACCTCTCTGATAACAGGACAGGAGAAGTGGTACTGTGCAGTGTATATGTACAGAATAATACAGATACTGAGGATTACACCCAGTATACAGGACAGGAGAAGTGGTACTGTGCAGTGTATATATACACAATAATACAGATCCTGAGGATTACCCCCAGTATACAGGACAGGAGAAGTGGTACTGTGCAGTGTATATATACAGAATAATACAGACACTGAGGATTACACCTAGTATACAGGACAGGGGAAGTGGTACTGTGCAGTGTATATATACAGAATAATACAGATACTGAGGATTACACCCAGTATACAGGACAGGAGAAGTGGTACTGTGCAGTGTATATGTACAGAATAATACAGATACTGAGGATTATACCCAGTATACAGGACAGGAGAAGTGGTACTGTGCAGTGTATATATACAGAATAATTCAGATACTGAGGATTACACCCAGTATACAGGACAGGAGAAGTGGTACTGTGCAGTGTATATGTACAGAATAATACAGATACTGAGGATTACACCCAGTATACAGGACAGGAGAAGTGGTACTGTGCAGTGTATATATACAGAATAATACAGATCCTGAGGATTACCCCCAGTATACAGGACAGGAGAAGTGGTACTGTGCAGTGTATATATACAGAATAATACAGATACTGAGAATTACACCCAGTATACAGCACAGGAGAAGTGGTACTGTGCAGTGTATATATACAGAATAATACAGATACTGAGGATTACACCCAGTATACAGGACAGGGGAAGTGATACTGTGCAGTGTATATATACAGAATAATACAGATACTGAGGATTACACCCAGTATACAGGACAGGAGAAGTGGTACTGTGCAGTGTATATGTACAGAATAATACAGATACTGAGGATTATACCCAGTATACAGGACAGGAGAAGTGGTACTGTGCCGTGTATATGTACAGAATAATTCAGATACTGAGGATTACACCCAGTATACAGGACAGGAGAAGTGGTACTGTGCAGTGTATATATACAGAATAATACAGATACTGAGGATTACACCCAGTATACAGGACAGGAGAAGTGGTACTGTGCAGTGTATATGTACAGAATAATTCAGATACTGAGGATTACACCCAGTATACAGGACAGGAGAAGTGGTACTGTGCAGTGTATATGTACAGAATAATTCAGATACTGAGGATTACACCCAGTATACAGGACAGGAGAAGTGGTACTGTGCAGTGTATATGTACAGAATAATACAGATCCTGAGGATTACCCCCAGTATACAGGACAGGAGAAGTGGTACTGTGCAGTGTATATGTACAGAATAATTCAGATACTGAGGATTACACCCAGTATACAGGACATGAGAAGTGGTACTGTGCAGTGTATATGTACAGAATAATTCAGATACTGAGGATTACACCCAGTATACAGGACAGGAGAAGTGGTACTGTGCAGTGTATATATACAGAATAATACAGATACTGAGGATTACACCCAGTATATAGGACAGGAGAAGTGGTACTGTGCAGTGTATATATACAGAATAATACAGATACTGAGGCTTACACCCAGTATACAGGACATGAGAAGTGGTACTGTGCAGTGTATATATACAGAATAATACATATACTGACGATTACACCAAGTATACAGGACAGGAGAAGTGGCACTGTGCAGTGTATATATACAGAATAATACAGATACTGAGGATTACACCCAGTATACAGGACAGGAGAAGTGGTACTGTGCAGTGTGTATATACAGAATAATACAGATACTGAGGATTACACCCAGTATACAGGACAGGAGAAATTGTACTGTGCAGTGTGTATATACCGTATATACTCGTGTATAAGCCGACCCGTGTATAAGCCGACCCCCCTACTTTTGCCCCAAAAATCTGGAAAAACCTATTGACTCGTGTATAAGCCGAGGGTGGACCCCAGCACAGGTATACAGACCCCAGCAGTGTGGTATACAGGCCTCCCCAGTGGTAGTATACAGCAGCCCCAGTGGTAGTATACAGATTCCCCAGCAGCCCCAGTGGTAGTATACAGATTCCCCAGCAGCCCCAGTGGTAGTATACAGGAGCCCCAGCAGCCCCAGTGGTAGTATACAGGAGCCCCAGCAGCCCCAGTGGTAGTATACAGGAGCCCCAGCTGCCCCAGTGGTAGTATACAGGAGCCCCAGCAGCCCCAGTGGTAGTATACAGGAGCCACAGCAGCCCCAGTGGTAGTATACAGGAGCCCCAGCAGCCCCAGTGGTAGTATACAGGAGCCCCAGCAGCCCCAGTGGTAGTATACAGGAGCCCCAGCAGCCCCAGTGGTAGTATACAGCAGCCCCAGTGGTAGTATACAGCAGCCCCAGTGGTATACAGCAGCCCCAGTGGTATACAGCAGGCCCCCAGGGGTACATATAGCAGCCCCCAGGGGGTACCCAGCAGCCCCCTGGGGGTACCCAGCAGCCCCCTGGGGGTACCAACAGCCCCCTGGGGGTACCAACAGCCCCCTGGGGGTACCAACAGCCCCAGGGGGTACCAACAGCCCCCAGGGGGTACCAACAGCCCCCAGGGGGTACCAACAGCCCCCTGGGGGTACCAACAGCCCCCTGGGGGTCCCCAGCAGGTACCCCAGCAGCCCCCTGGGGGTACCAACAGCCCCCAGGGGGTACCAACAGCCCCCAGGGGGTACCAACAGCCCCCTGGGGGTACCAATAGCCCCCAGGGGGTACCAACAGCCCCCTGGGGGTACCAACAGCCCCCAGGGGGTCCCCAGCAGGTGCCCCAGCAGCCCCCAGGGGGTACCCAGCAGCCCCCTGGGGGTCCCCAGCAGCCCCTGGGGGTACACAGCGGCCCCCAAATGCTGTCACTCGCCCCCCCTTGCAAGGGCCCCCCCCCGCTTCTCTTACCATTCCGGACTTCTGATCCGCGCCGCTCCTCGCTCCTCCGCGCTGCTCCGTCTGTCTTCTACATCCGGGATCCCCGGCCGCGCGATGACGTCACATGCCTGCGACGGCCGGAGATCCGAGATGTAGGAGACGGACGGAGCAGCGAGGAGGAGCGAGGAGCGGCGCGGATCAGAAGTCCGGAATGGTAATATAACCATCGGGGGGGGGGGCCCTTACAAGGGGGGGCAGGTGCCAGCACTTGGGGGGGATTTAATTAGTTATGCACTGCTTTCCCCTGCCGGTGATTGACAGGGGAAAGCAGTGCATATTTAATGAGCGGCCCCACGTGACGGGGCCGCTCATACAGCAGCCTCCCCCCCCGCCTCCTGAAGCCTCCACAGCCCCCGGACACAGCCCCGGACACAGCCCCCCCCGTATTGACTCGTGTATAAGCCGAGGGGGAGACTTTTCAGCCCAAATTTTGGGCTGAAAAACTCGGCTTATACACGAGTATATACGGTATACAGAGTAACACAGATACTGAGGATTACATCCAGTATACAGGACAGGATAAATGGTAATCCTCAGTATCTGTATTATTCTGTATATATACACTGCACAGTACCACTTCTCCTGTCCTGTATACTGGGTGTAATCCTCAGTATCTGTATTATTCTGTATATATACACTGCACAGTATCACTTCTCCTGTCCTGTATACTGGGTGTAATCCTCAGTATCTGTATTATTCTGTATATATACACTGCACAGTACCACTTCTCCTGTCCTGTATACTGGGTGTAATCCTCAAGATCTGTATTATTCTGTATATATACTCTGCACAGTACCACTTCTGTCCTGTATACTGGGTGTAATCCTCAGTATCTGTATTATTCTGTGTATATACACTGCACAGTACCACTTCTGTCCTGCATACTGGGTGTAATCCTCCCTGTTTACTGGGTGTAATATACACTCTGCAATGTATATATACAGAATAATACGGATACTGAGGATTACACCCAGTATACAGGACAGGAGAGGTGGTACTGTGCAGTGTATATACAGAATAATACAGATACTGAGGATTACACCCAGTATACAGGGCAGGAGAAGTGGTACTGTGTGCAGTGTATATGCACAGAATAATGCAGATACTGAGGATCACACACATACGCATATGCAGCCTGCCCTCACTCACACACACACAGCCTGCCCTCACACACACAGCCTGCCCTCACACACACATACACACATAGCAGCTTGCCCCGTCCCCCACACACATGTAGCAGTGTGATCCAGCCCCCACACACATGCAGCAGCCTGCCCTCGCCCCCCCTCCCCACACACACACACACACACACATGTGGCAGCCTGCCCCGGCCCCCATACACACGTAGCAGCCCGACCTGGCTCCTACACACACGTAGTTGCCTGCCCAGGCCCCACACGCATTTAGCAGCCTGCCCAGGCCCCACCACACGTAGCAGCCTACCGGGGCCCTCACACACATGCAACAGCCTGCCCTGACCCCCACACACATAGCAGCCAGACCTCACACACACATGCAGCAGCCTGCCCTGGCCACCACACACGTAGCAGCCACCTGTCCACACACACATGCAACAGCCTGCCCCGCACCCACACATGTAACAGCCTGTCCTCAAACACACACATGCAGCGGTCTACCCTGGCCCCCATACATGCAGCAGACTGTCCATATACACACAGCAGCTTGCCCCGGCCCACATACACACATATCAGCCTGTCCTCTCATACACGCAAACACACAACAGCCTGCCCCGGCCCCCACATACATGCAGCAGCCTGTCCTCACACACAAACACACAGTAGCCTGTCCACACACACACACACACACGTAGCAGCCGCCTGTCCACACACACATGCAACAGCCTGCCCCGCACCCACACATGTAACAGCCTGTCCTCAAACACACACATGCAGCGGTCTACCCTGGCCCCCATACATGCAGCAGACTGTCCATATACACACAGCAGCTTGCCCCGGCCCACATACACACATATCAGCCTGTCCTCTCATACACGCAAACACACAACAGCCTGCCCAAGCCCCACGCACACACAGCAGCCTGTGCTAGCACACACACAAAAGAATGCTCCCCCACACACACACGGAACAGCCTGCCCCGGGGCCCCCACACACGTGTAGCAGACTGCACCAGACCCCATGCACACACAGCAGCCTGCCCTCTCTCTCGCGCACACACACGCAATAGCCTGCCCAGGCACCCACACACATGCAACAGCTTGTCCCGGTCCCCACACACATAGCAGCCAGTCCTCACACACACACACACATGCAGCAGCCTGCACTGGCCCCCACACACGTAGCAGCAGTCTGTCCACACACAGCAACCTGCGCCGACCCCACGCACATGCAGCAGACTGCCCTGCACCCAAACATGTAACAGTCTGTCCTCAAACACACACATGCAGCAGCCTACCCTGACCCTCACATATGCAGCAGACTGTCTACATACACCCAGCAGCCTATCCTGGCCCCATTCAGACATAGCAGTCTGCACAGGCCCCAACGCACACACACACAGCAGCCTGCCCCATGCACATGTAGCAGCCTGTCCTCACACACAGAGACACACTCACACATCCACACAATAGCCTGTCCTCACACAGACACACACATACACACACAGAAGCCTGCCCTCACACAGTCACACACACACACAGTAGCCTGTCCTCACACAGACACACACAGAAGCCTGCCCTCACACACACATACAGCAGCCTGCCCTCACACACACATACACACAGCAGCCTGCCCTTACACACACACATACACACACAGAAGCCTGCCCTCACACACAAAGAACCTGCCCTCACACACAATCACACACATACACACACAGAATCCTGCCCTCACACACAATCACACACATACACACACAGAAGCCTGCCCTCACACACAATCACACACATACACACACAGAGGCCTGCCCTCACACACAATCACACACATACACACACAGAACCTGCCCTCACACACAATCACACACATACACACACAGAGGCCTGCCCTCACACACAATCACACACATACACACACAGAAGCCTGCCCTCACACATAATCACACACATACACACACAGAACCTGCCCTCACACACAATCACACACATACACACACAGAGGCCTGCCCTCACACACAATCACACACATACACACACAGAGGCCTGCCCTCACACACATACACACACAGAACCTGCCCTCACACACAATCACACACATACACACACAGAGGCCTGCCCTCACACACAATCACACACATACACACACAGAACCTGCCCTCACACACAATCACACACATACACACACAGAGGCCTGCCCTCACACACAATCACACACATACACACACAGAACCTGCCCTCACACACAATCACACACATAGACACACAGAACCTGCCCTCACACACAATCACACACATTCACACACAGAACCTGCCCTCACACACAAACACACACATACACACACAGAACCTGCCCTCACACACAATCACACACACACACAGAACCTGCCTTCACACACAATCACACACAACAGAACCTGCCCTCACACACAATCACACACAAACACACACAGAACCTGCCCTCACACACAATCACACACACACACACACACAGAACCTGCCCTCACACACAATCACACACACACAGAACCTGCCCTCACACACAATCACACACACACAGAACCTGCCCTCACACACAATCACACACACACAGAACCTGCCCTCACACACAATCACACACACACAGAACCTGCCCTCACACACACACACACAGAGGACTGCCCTCACACACAATCACACACATACAAACACAGAGGCCTGCCCTCACACACAATCACACACATACACACAGAGGCCTGCCCTCACACACATACACACACAGAACCTGCCCTCACACACAATCACACACATACACACACAGAGGCCTGCCCTCACACACAATCACACACATACACACACAGAACCTGCCCTCACACACAATCACACACATACACACACAGAGGCCTGCCCTCACACACAATCACACACATACACACACAGAACCTGCCCTCACACACAATCACACACATACACACACAGAACCTGCCCTCACACACAATCACACACATACACACACAGAACCTGCCCTCACACACAATCACACACATTCACACACAGAACCTGCCCTCATACACATACACACACAGAGGCCTGCCCTCACACACAATCACACACATACACACACAGAACCTGCCCTCACACACAATCACACACACAGAACCTGCCTTCACACACAATCACACACACACAGAACCTGCCCTCACACACAATCACACACACACACAGAACTTGCCCTCACACACACACACACAGAACCTGCCCTCACACAATCACACACACACACAGAACCTGCCCTCACACACAATCACACACACACACACACACACACAGAACCTGCCCTCACACACAATCACACACACACACACACACACAGAGGCCTGCCCTCACACACAATCTCACACACACACACACACACAGAGGCCTGCCCTCACACACAATCACACACATACACACACAGAGGCCTGCCCTCACACACAATCACACACATTCACACACAGAACCTGCCCTCATACACATACACACACAGAGGCCTGCCCTCACACACAATCACACACATACACACACAGAACCTGCCCTCACACACAATCACACACACAGAACCTGCCTTCACACACAATCACACACACACAGAACCTGCCCTCACACACAATCACACACACACACAGAACTTGCCCTCACACACACACACACACACACACACACACACAGAACCTGCCCTCACACAATCACACACACACACAGAACCTGCCCTCACACACAATCACACACACACACACACACACACACACACAGAACCTGCCCTCACACACAATCACACACACACACACACACACACACACAGAGGCCTGCCCTCACACACAATCTCACACACACACCACAGGCCTGCCCTCACACACAATCACACACATACACACACAGAGGCCTGCCCTCACACACAATCACACACAGAACCTGCCCTCACACACAATCACACACACACACACACAGAACCTGCCCTCACACACAATCACACACATACACACACAGAGGCCTGCCCTCACACACACACACACACACAGAACCTGCCCTCACACACAATCACACACACACAGAACCTGCCCTCACACACAATCACACACACACAGAACCTGCCCTCACACACAATCACACACACACACACACACACAGAACCTGCCCTCACACACAAACAATCACACACACACACAGAACCTGCCCTCACACACAATCACACACATACACACACAGAGGCCTGCCCTCACACACAATCACACACACACACACACACACAGAACCTGCCCTCACACACAATCACACAAATACACAGCAGCCTGCTCTGCACCCCCCACCACACACACAGACAAGTCAGGCCGACGATAGTGAAAGTAACTTGCCTCAGCTTTAGCTTGCCGCACTGACAGCCCGGCCCCGGGTCTGTAGCTGAGACAGGTCACAGGAGGAGTAAAGAGGAAACTCAGTCCCAGACTGAGACAGTCACCAGCTGCTGACCGCTGCCTTCAGGCCAGCTCCACTGCCTGCACACAGTGCACAGGGACCTGGTAAAGGCTGGGGTGGCCATGCTTCCGTTTCCTGGGCGGGACAGCAGAGTGTGTCTCTTTCGGCCCACAAAGAACGTACAGGCGCGCTCTCCTTTGCAATAACTATGAGCTGCTGTCTGTGCTGCCCGCACGTCTGATGACGTGTACTGGGCAACTTGGCGGCTAGTGCAGCTCCACAGTCCCTGCTATGCCGGCGGGTAGCGGGAGCTACAAAATCATTTGAAAGCTGGCCTGCAGCTGGAGGAGCGGGTGCTGTGTCCCCGCCCACTCCACAACCACCGGCCCATCGGGAAAAGTCCCGCATCTCCCGCCTATCAGTCCGGGCCTGCTGGTGAGTGACTCCCAGGATAGCTCTATCTACTGCTGCCATGCAAATCACAGCAGTCCAGGCGGCCACTCACAGCACGCCTGGACTCTGTACAACCTAGGGGCTTCAACTGTGAGGATGCCACACAGGGGATTATTTAATAAACGACCACATATTTAATTTAACAATAAATAAACAAATAAATAATATGGCTAAAGATGTGCATTTTCCCATGAAAGCCCGCATCCTTAATTAATGCAGGCTGGCCCGGAAAAAACAAAGCAGTGGTGTGCAGGAGGATTGTGGGGTCCGGTAGGTTTGCAGCTTTTACTTTGCAAAAAATAAATGCAGTGAAAACCTTTCGTGTGAACATAAGCCTCAAGGCTTCATTGCTGCTTTTGTTATGATTTCATTCTTGCACTTCACACACAGTCCTGAAAGACTCAGAGAGAAACTGTCAGCTGTTCGGTGTTATGAAGCTTCTGTACAGGACACGTCATGTAGACCTGATCCAATGAAGCTCATTTGCTGCAGGAGCTTGACAGGGCGAGTTCTCCTCCTCCCCACATAATCTCTATTCTGAACCTCCCATTTCAGATTGTTGAAGAACTGAGTGAGGATCACCACCGCCGCGAGTGTATAAACGTATTGTTTGTGTCTGTAAACCATGGGGGCCAGTGCAGACAATGCAGCTCCAGAACAAGAGAGCATGATGGAGAAGAAGGAGGACCCTGGTGAGTGACTCCCAGGATAGCTCTACTATTCTGTATACTTCTATCACTATCAGACCTGTTACTATTATTATTATTTGTATTGATGTTCTCCTAAGTATTCCCTACTCTGAGGATCTGATACATAGATGATCTCTCCCCGAGCTCAGTGTCTCCTCTGTCCTCTGCCGTCCTCAGTACAGGAGACAACACTGATCACCATCATGACTCAGAGTAGAAGCCTCCAGGACTGATACATTGTACACAGGGAGAGCTGACACTTTGTATCCTCTCTCATTACTTCATTACCCGCCTTGTACACATTCTGGTAGAGCTCAAGGATAAAGATCTGGGCCTCACCCATAAGGCTGCCTTCACATTACAGATTTTTCAGATCCGATGCTGTCCGATCAAAATCGGACAGCATCGGATCCGAATTTGGCCTCCATGCAGCCCTATGGGCATCGGACCGAATCGGATGTGCACTAAATGCCATCCGATTTGGTCCGATCCGATTCTGTCCGATTTTATTATCGGTGCAAAAATCGGAGCCTGCACCGATTTTTGCACCGAAAATAAAATCTGACAGATTCGGATCAGACCAAAGGATGGCATTTAGTGCACATCCGATTAGGTCCGATCCCTATAACATGGGGCCCTATGGAGAAGGGTCCGAGGAAACATCTGATGTCTCCTCGGACCCGATTTTACTGTACTGAGCATGCTCAGTACAGTAAAACTGCTCCTAACTAGGAGCACAAGGGTTAAAAAAAGAAAAAAAAAAAACGTTATTCTCCCCTCCCCCTGAGCCCCCGCCGTCTCCCGCCGTCTACCTCTAGGCTCCCGGTGGCTTCTGCAGGCTCCTGATGTCAGCAGAGGGCTTCCTCTGCTGTATAGGACCTGCGGTGATGTCACAGGTGAGAATAACCTTTTTTTTTTTCTTTTTTTCACCCCGCAGGGAGCGATTTTATGCCGGAATCGGGTGCCTATTTGGCACCCGATTCCAGGCATCAGAAGGGAGCCGATGCTGTCCGATTTATATCGGACAGCATCAGCTCCCTTCAAATCGTAATGTGAAAGTAGCCTTACAGTCATGCAGAGCTGGTAAAGAGTTAATTGTATCTTTTAGAATAGGTGGCGCCAGAATTCATTTACTTCCTTTTTGAAGAATGCTATGTATAACAAAAGCAGAGCTTGATCATTAAGCCTGCGCCCTGACGCTGCTTTCACACAGCGTTTTTGTGCTGTCCGAGGGGATCAGACTTTTTGCTGCTCCCCTCGGACAGCATCGGATCCAAACTGATGACTGCAATCGGATGCCAAATAGGCATCCGACCCGATATTTTGCAGCATCAGCTGGATCCTGTCCCTGCTCCTCCTGTCATCTCGTCCCCTTCTCTCTCCCTCCTGTCACCTTTGTCCCCCTGTGTCTCCCCTCCTTGTCCCCCTCTGTCTCCCCTCTTTGCACCCCCTCTTTGTCCCTCTCTGTCTCCCCTGTGTCTCCCCTCCTTGTCCCCCTCTGTCTCCCCTCTTTGCACCCCCTCTTTGTCCCCCTCTGTCTCCCCTGTGTCTCCCCTCTTTGTCCCCCTCTGTCTCCCCTGTGTCTCCCCTCTTTGTCCCCCAGTGTCTCCCCTGTGTCTCCCCTCTTTGTCCCCCTGTGTCTCCCCTGTGTCTCCCCTCTTTGTCCCCTGTGTCTCCCCTCTTTGTCCCCTGTGTCTCCCCTCTTTGTCCCCCTGTGTCTCCCCTCTATCTCCCCCCTCTTTGCTCCCCTGTTTGCAGACCTTAAAAAATAAAAAAATCTTCATTCTCAATTCTCCGCGACACCCGCGGCGCTTCCAGCTCTCTTCTGATCAACAGGACCTGGCGTGATGTCACAGTCACATGACCGGTTACCGCGGTAACCGGCCATGTGACTCAACTGTGACGTCAGGCCAGGTCCTAGAAGCACAGAGCGCAGGAGGCATCGCTGGATCGTGGAGAGGTGAGAATGAAGATTTTTTTATTTTTAACCCTTTATTTTCAGGAGATGTCACTTCTGCAATGTATGAATATACATTGCAGAAGTGATATTAGATGGCACAGAGCGGTGTTAGTGTACTGAGCATGCTCAGTGCACTAACATCGGGTCCGAGGAGACATCAGCTGTTTCCTCGGATCCTCGCTCCATAGGCCCCATGTTATTTGGCGCGGATCAGGTCGGATCCTATTCGGTCCGATCTGACCCGCTGTGCCAAAAATCGCAGCAGGCTGCGATTTTGGGCACAGCAAAAAATCGGCCAGGATCGGATCCGACCAAAATCGGATGCCAATAAGGCCAAATCCGATGTGATCCGTGTCCATAGGATAACATGGGGCCAAAATCTGATCCGTGGCTGTCCGTTTTACAACGGACAGCCACGGATCACAAAAAAACGCTGTGTGAAAACACCCCTCTACACCCATAGATAACCTCCGCCCAGTCAGTTGTTTACTTGCCGTTTACATATTAATTAACCCCTTCTGCTCTGCACTTGTACAGCCGCCAGTAATTCCTGCAGACATTGAACTCTTTATCTCCTGTTCACATTTATCATTTCTGCTTTTGTTTTCTTAGATTTGGAAATGTTCCAATAATCACACTCCTGACATTTCTTCCTCCTTATTAATCTTTATTGCTGTCTTCATTATTACAATATTTTCTCTACTTTCTATTTTTTTTGCAGCTAATATAGAATGTAATTTACATAGGAAGATTGTGAAATTCTTCAAAAAGAATAAAGCAGGTAATTATATACACATTATATACACATCTGCTCTATATATACATTATATACACATCTGCTCTATATACACATTATATACACATCTGCTCTATATACACATTATATACACATCTGCTCTATATACACATTATATACACCTCTGCTCTATATATACATTATATACACATCTGCTCTATATACACATTATATACACATCTGCTCTATATATACATTATATACACATCTGCTCTATATACACATTATATACACCTCTGCTCTATATACACATTATATACACATCTGCTCTATATACACATTATATACACCTCTGCTCTATATATACATTATATACACATCTGCTCTATATATACATTATATACACATCTGCTCTATATATACATTATATACACATCTGCTCTATATACACATTATATACACATCTGCTCTATATACACATTATATACACATCTGCTCTATATACACATTATATACACATCTGCTCTATATACACATTATATACACATCTGCTCTATACACATATATCACATTATATAACACATTTATACTATACACATCTGCTCTATATACACATTATATACACATCTGCTCATAATTATATCACATCAGCTTATATACATTATACACATCTGCTCTATATACACATTATATACACATCTGCTCTATATACATTATATACACATCTGCTCTATATACATTATATACACATCTGCTCTATATACACATTATATACACATCTGCTCTATATATACATTATATACACTCTGCTCTATATACACATTATATACACATCTGCTCTATATACACATTATATACACATCTGCTCTATATACACATTATATACACCTCTGCTCTATATACACATTATATACACATCTGCTCTATATACACATTATATACACATCTGCTCTATATTATACACATCTTATATACATACACATCTGCTCTATATACACATTATATACACATCTGCTCTATATACATTATATACACATTATATACACATCAGCTCTATATACACATTATATACACATCTGCTCTATATACACATTATATACACATCTGCTCTATATAATTTATCAATCTCTTATATACACATTATATACACATCTGCCTTACTATATACACATTATATACACATCTGCTCTATATACACATTATATACACATCTGCTCTATATACACATTATATACACATCTGCTCTATATACACATTATATACACATCTGCTCTATTATACATTATATACATTCTATTACATTATACACATCTGCTCTATATACACATTATATACACATCTGCTCTATATACACATTATATACACATCTGCTCTATATATACATTATATACACATCTGCTCTATATACACATTATATACACATCTGCTCTATATACACATTATATACACATCTGCTCTATATACACATTATATACACATCTGCTCTATATACACATTATATACACATCTGCTCTATATACACATTATATACACATCTGCTCTATATATACATTATATACACATCAGCTCTATATACACATTATATACACATCTGCTCTATATACACATTATATACACATCTGCTCTATATACACATTATATACACATCTGCTCTATAATATACATTATATACACATTCTGCTCTATATATACATTATATACACATCTGCTCTATATACACATTATATACACATCTGCTCTATATACACATTATATACACATCTGCTCTATATATACAATTATATACACATCTGCTCTATATACACATTATATACACATCTGCTCTATATACACATTATATACACATCTGCTCTATATACACATTATATACACATCTGCTCTATATAACATTATATACACATCTGCTCTATATACACATTATATACACATCTGCTCTATATACACATTATATACACATCTGCTCTATATACACATTATATACACATCTGCTCTATATACACATTATATACACATCTGCTCTATATACACATTATATACACATCTGCTCTATATACACATTATATACACATCTGCTCTATATACACATTATATACACATCTGCTCTATATACACATTATATACACATCTGCTCTATATAACATTATATACACATCTGCTCTATATACACATTATATACACATCTGCTCTATATATACATATTATAACACATCTGCTCTATATACACATTATATACACATCTGCTCTATATACACATTATATACACATCTGCTCTATATACACATTATATACACATCTGCTCTATATAACATTATATACACATCTGCTCTATATACACATTATATACACATCTGCTCTATATACACATTATATACACATCTGCTCTATATACACATTATATACACATCTGCTCTATATACACATTATATACACATCTGCTCTATATACACATTATAACACATCTGCTCTATATACACATTATATACACATCTGCTCTATATACACATTATATACACATCTGCTCTATATACACATTATATACACATCTGCTCTATATAACATTAATACACATGCTTATATAACATTATATACACATCTGCTCTATATACACATTATATACACATCTGCTCTATATACACATTATATACACATCTGCTCTATATACACATTATATACACATCTGCTCTATATACACATTATATACACATCTGCTCTATATACACATATATACACATGCTCTATATACACATTAATACACATCTGCTCTATATACACATTATATACACATCTGCTCTATATACACATTATATACACATCTGCTCTATATACACATTATATACACATCTGCTCTATATAACATTATATACACATCTGCTCTATATAACACATCTTACACACTGCCTATATACACATTATATACACATCTGCTCTATATATACATTATATACACATCTGCTCTCTATACACATTATATACACATCTGCTCTATATACACATTATATACACATCTGCTCTATATATACATTATATACACATCTGCTCTCTATACACATTATATACACATCTGCTCTATATACACATTATATACACATCTGCTCTATATATACATTACATACACATCTGCTCTATATACACATTATATACACATCTGCTCTATATACACATTATATACACATACTGCTCTATATACACATTATATACACATCTGCTCTATATACACATTATATACACATCTGCTCTATATACACATTATATACACATCTGCTCTATATATACATTATATACACATCTGCTCTATATACACATTATTTAACACATTCTCTCTATATACACATTATATACACATCTGCTCTATATACACATTATATACACATCTGCTCTATATATACATTATATACACATCTGCTCTATATACACATTATATACACATCTGCTCTATATACACATTATATACACATCTGCTCTATATATACATTATATACACATCTGCTCTATATATACATTATATACACATCTGCTCTATATACACATTATATACACATCTGCTCTATATACACATTATATACACATCTGCTCTATATATATACATTATATACACATCTGCTCTGTATACACATTATATACACATCTGCTCTATATACACATTATATACACATCTGCTCTATATATACATTATATACACATCTGCTCTATATATACATTATATACACCTCTGCTCTCTATACACATTATATACACATCTGCTCTATATACATATTATATACACATCAACTTTATATACACATTATATACACATCTGCTCTCTATATACATTATATACACATCTGCTCTATATACACATTATATACACATCTGCTCTATATACACATTATATACACATCTGCTCTATATATACATTATATACACATCTGCTCTATATACACATTATATACACATCAGCTCTATATACACATTATATACACATCTGCTCTATATACATTATATACATATCACCTCTATATACACATTGTATACACATCTGCTCTATATACACATTATATACATATCTGCTCTATATACCCATTATATACACATCTGCTCTATATATACATTATATACACATCTGCTCTATATACACATTATATACACATCTGCTCTATATACACATTATATACACATCTGCTCTATATACACATTATATACACATCTGCTCTATATACACATTATATACACATCTGCTCTATATACACATTATATACACATCTGCTCTATATACACATTATATACACATCTGCTCTATATACACATTATATACACATCTGCTCTATATACACATTATATACACATCTGCTCTATATACACATTATATACACATCTGCTCTATATACACATTATATACACATCTGCTCTATATACACATTATATACACATCTGCTCTATATACACATTATATACACATCTGCTCTATATACACATTATATACACATCTGCTCTATATACACATCTGCTCTATATACACATTATATACACATCTGCTCTATATACACATTATATACACATCTGCTCTATATATACATTATATACACATCTGCTCTATATACATTATATACACATCTGCTCTATATACACATTATATACACATCTGCTCTATATATACATTATATACACATCTGCTCTATATACACATTATATACACATCTGCTCTATATACACATTATATACACATCTGCTCTATATATACATTATATACACATCTGCTCTATATATACATTATATACACATCTGCTCTATATACACATTATATACACATCTGCTCTATATACACATTATATACACATGTGATCTATATACACATTATATACACATCTGCTCTATATACATTATATACACATCTGCTCTATATACACATTATATACACATCTGCTCTATATACACATTATATACACATCTACTCTATATACAC
This sequence comes from Allobates femoralis, assembly GCA_033576535.1. Classification (NCBI taxonomy): domain Eukaryota; kingdom Metazoa; phylum Chordata; class Amphibia; order Anura; family Aromobatidae; genus Allobates; species Allobates femoralis. Next base: position 25,996,221 of record JARQOC010000006.1, read on the forward strand.
ATTATATACACATCTGCTCTATATATACATTATATACACATCTGCTCTATATATACATTATATACACATCTGCTCTATATATACATTATATACACATCTGCTCTATATACACATTATATACACATCTGCTCTAAATATACATTATATACACATCTGCTCTATATACACATTATATACACATCTGCTCTATATACACATTATATACACATCTGCTCTATATATACAGACTGTGGGGACCTGATTGCTTTAAACAGTGCCTTCCCCCCTCCCACCAGTCCCCACAATGACAAACACTGCCAGGCCTGGGTGGGTTGAAAAGTTCAGTCACAGTTTATTAATTTCTCTAGCAGAGAAAGGCACTTACATATCATAACGGGCTCCTGGCAGTATGCCCTGTCCATGATAGACCGGCAATGTGGCCAATGAGCGGTTATGAACCTTAGCCCTTCTCCACCTTTTCCGCTGTGACTTAAACAATTAAAAAATGCACAAAACAAAACAAAAAAACTGTGTTCTCGATATTAATATACAATCATATGGCTATATACAGGATATTAACATACAATCGATTTGGCGACAATAAAATTGAATTTAAAAATTGTGAGGGAGGGTGGGAATAGCTTCCAAGGGTCACCGGGTGAAAAGAGAAAGTTACTGTCCTGGGTACCTGAATATAACCCCTGTAGGTGTGGCTGGATGCCCCTTCCCCTATTATCCCGTTGGTCAGTTGGGCATCCCCAATTAGTGCTCTACCTGAGGAGTGGTGGAAGGGGGGAATAGGGCACTGACCATTACATTCCTCTAGCTTCCTCCAGATGGGCCCAACAGTCAGAGGCAAGTTCCTTAATCAGTACCGTGCCTGCCAGACTGTGGGGACGTGCTTGCTTTAAACAGTGCCTTCCCCCCTCCCACCAGTCCCACAATGACAAACACTGCCAGGCCTGGGTGGGTTGAAAAGTTCGGTCACAGTTTATTAATTTCTCTAGCAGAGAAAGGCACTTACATATCATAACGGGCTCCTGGCAGTATGCCCTGTCCGTGACAGACCGGCGATGTGGCCAATGAGCGGTTATGAACCTTAGCCCTTCTCCACCTTTTCCGCCACGGAGGATCATGTGTACCCCTACACAGGACTCCGACCCCCACCCATCATCATCAGGGCTTGTTCAACTCCGTCCTGCAAGCCAGACAAAAAAATGTCCAGACCAATGTCTGTGAGGTGCACTTTATCCGGTCTTAGAAGTGCAGAGTTATCGCCTTCCAACTGGCGATGGCGAACCACGATCCCGCATTTTCCCCTCACAAATTTCGCCATTCTCGCATTGACCTTTCTTCTTGCACGCTCTATGGCTTTGGCATCCCTCGCTCCACGCCAGACGGCGCGTGGTACCATTTCAGACCACACCAGTGTTAAGTCCGGGCATAGATAGATAGCATGCTCAATGTCCGTTGTCATTAGCGTGTATACATAACTCATTTTGGCTTTGCCCAAATCGTTTCCACCCGCATGCAACACCAATATTATCGGCCCCTTGGCCCTCGTGTGGATGTCAACCAACTCAGGGAACACCTGCTTCCAGCGGAGCCCTCTGATGCCTCTCCAGTTCACCTCAAGATTCGGGAAGCCTAGGTTTTTTCCTCCAGGGCGAACCTCTGCCCTTTTTGCTGCCCAGTAAATGTATGAATGTCCTACAACCCAAACTTCAGGCCTACTGCTGCCTGTAAGATAAAAGCATGTTATTTCAGCAAATCAGGTTTTATATATCTTGCGAAGCATGCGGATTTCCAACGCCCCATTCTCTGTACTTCGGCCTCCGTTACTCCTGCCCTAGCTGCCTCTGTGGCTGCGCCAATTCGGAAAGAATGCGTCCCATACTCCTTCGGATTTGCCCCGGTTTTAGCTAAGCATTGTTTGAACAATGCCTGAAATTGATACTTGGTAAGAGGGGACCCGTCTATATGTGAGAGAAGAAATCTGCTGGTGTGTCTTATTGACATGTAACGTGTGACTATTTTTAGCGGGCATACTGGGCCGTCTGAGGAGTTAACCAGGACCCATGTGCCTCTACCGGTGGGGTCGCATTTAGATTTACGCATGCGAATGCGCAGAGCGTCGCTGCATATGACTAAGTCTTCGTTAGCTAACCCGCCCTCCGTCGCTGTCTTTGAATGCGGCAATAATTCACTAATGCGCAGCGCACCGAAAAAAGCAATAGCAAAGGCTGCTGATAAGAGGATCGCCTCGTATTGTGACTTGCATATTACCGGGGATAATGTAATAATGTCGTTTAGTAAACTCAATGAAATGGGACGACGGCATTCCTGACTAGGTTGAAGCCTCTTCCAGCCCTTCATGGCTTGCTTGATAAAAAATAACTTAGTTACGTCCACCCACCCCATTAGTTGGAAGTAAAAGGCTATTCCTGAGAGATGCCGTTGTGCCGACGTGCCCGATGCCCCTCTTTCTTTGAGCAGAATTAAAAATTCCGTTGTCACTTCACTTCTCGCTTGATCGCACTTATGGACGGGCCTACCCTGGATTAGTGAACACCACTCTTCCCAAGCCTTACCATAGACCTGCCAGGTAGCCGGTGTAACGGAAGCACGAATTAAAGGCATCAATGATTGGCCACTGTGTCCCATAGTGATGGAGGACACTGGAGACCAGCTGGTTGCGCCATGGGGAGAAGGTCTGTGAAAGCCTGCCAATCGGAACATAACAGTGAGTTAATAAGGTGATCATCTACTTCCGCCGTTAGTGTGGCGCGGCACCAGATGTTGTGTTTTAGGCATAATAGTGCTAGCCTACGCAGCAATGCAAGTAAGGGTAGGGATGTGGAAGACATGTGGTTTAGGCTCTTTGCAGTTCTTGGGTTTTTAGTGTGGAGTCGTATGTTTGAGTTTTCTAGCTGATGTCCCCAGAACTCCACAGACAACACTATTGTGAACACTTCTAACAGGGCTGGATCGCGCCCCCAGGTTGCGGTGATCCATCGCTCTGGCCAGCTGCCTTTGCACCATTGGTTTTTGTAAATTGCTGTAAATGCTTTTTTTGTTATGTTGTCCCACAGTGAGCCCCAAGTCCTTGCTTGGCATTTCTTTTGCCATAACGCAGGTATGACCATTGAAGGATTGCAGGAATGTTTTCCAGACTAGTAAGTCTGCCTTCAATGAGCGAGTGATCCTGATTCTATGGCCCGGCTGGGTAATGCCTTTTGCTGCTAACGATAATCGGCGACAGAATGCTCTGCCTACCGGCATTACACGGCTGGCGAATGTCAGCAGACCCAGAAGTGACTGCATCTGCTGGAGGGTGACCTTTTTTACCTTGCAGAAACCCTCCAGCATTTCCAGTGTCTTCTGAATTTGTTCTGCTGGTAAACGAAAAACCATTGCTTTGGTGTCTATTTCAATGCCGAGGAAAGGTAGTACGTTACATGGTCCGACCGTTTTTTTAGGTGATAGGGGTACGCCGAAAAGCCGCGCTATGAACTTAAATTTAGTGAGAAGGAGAGAGCAGAGTTTGGAGCCTTTGGGGCCGACGAATAAAAAATCGTCGAGATAGTGAATGAGGGAATTACTGCCTGTCTCATAACGGACTACCCAGTCCAGGAAAGTACTGAATAGCTCAAAGTAGTGACACGAGATGGAACAACCCATTGGCAAGCACATATCAAAGTAATAGTGCTGGTCCACTTTGCAACCCAACAGATGGAAGCAGTCTGGGTGTACGGGTAATAGGCGGAATGCCGCCTCGATGTCTGATTTTGCTAGCAGTGCTCCGGGGTCCCGCAGTGCGGACTAATTCTATTGCTTTGTCAAACGAGGCGTATGTTACGGATGCTTCTTCGGGAGGGATACCGTCGTTAACCGATTCGCCTTTTGGGTGGGATAGGTGATGGATTAGCCGATATTTACCGGGTTCTTTTTTTTTTTTAATAATGCCTAATGGAGATATCCTAATGTTTTGGAAAGGCAACGTCTGAAAGGGGCCCGCCATTCTACCCAGCTCAACCTCTATTTGGATTTTTTGATGTAGGATTTTGGGGAATTCTCGAGCGGATTATAAATTATCAGCAAGGGTTGGAAGTGGATCGAATAGAAATGGGATAAAAAAAAACGTATGTGAAGCCGGAGCGTAGTCGTTGCGCCGCATCTTTATTTGGATAGAGGCTTAGCCAGGGGTCCATTGCGGCCACGCTCACCGGGGTTGTGCCTTGCAGTTGCCCTATTTGCTGGAAGGGTGCAAAGCTTCCAAGGGTCACCGGGTGAAAAGAGAAAGTTACTGTCCTGGGTACCTGAATATAACCACTAGGTGTGGCTGGATGCCCCTTCCCCTATTATCCCGTTGGTCAGTTGGGCATCCCCAATTAGTGCTCTACCTGAGGAGTGGTGGAAGGGGGGAATAGGGCACTGACCATTACATTCCTCTAGCTTCCTCCAGATGGGCCCAACAGTCAGAGACACGTTCCTTAATCAGTACCGTGCCTGCCAATATACACATATGCTCTATACACATTATATATACATCTGCTCTATATACACATTATATACACATCAGCTCTATATATACATTATATACACATCTGCTCTATATACACATTATATACACATCTGCTCTATATACACATTATATACACATCTGCTCTATATACACATTATATACACATCTGCTCTATATACACATTATATACACATCATATACACATCTGCTCTATATATACATTATATACACATCTGCTCTATATACACATTATATACACATCTGCTCTATATACACATTATATACACATCTGCTCTATATACACATTATATACACATCTGCTCTATATACACATTATATACACATCTGCTCTATATATACATTATATACACATCTGCTCTATATATACATTATATACACCTCTGCTCTCTATACACATTATATACACATCTGCTCTATATATACATTATATACACATCTGCTCTATATACACATTATATACACATCTGCTCTATATACACATTATATACACATCTGCTCTATATATACATTATATACACATCTGCTCTATATACACATTATATACACATCTGCTCTATATATACATTATATACACATCTGCTCTATATACACATTATATACACATCTGCTCTATATATACATTATATACACATCTGCTCTATATACATATTATATACACATCTGCTCTATATACACATTATATACACATCTGCTCTATATATACATTATATACACATCTGCTCTATATACATATTATATACACATCTGCTCTATATACACATTATATACACATCTGCTCTATATATACGGTACATTATATACACATCTGCTCTCTATATACGGTACATTATATACACATCTGCTCTATATACACATTATATACACATCTGCCCTATATACATATTATATACACATCTGCTCTATATACACATTATATACACATCTGCTCTATATATACGGTACATTATATACACATCTGCTCTCTATATACGGTACATTATATACACATCTGCTCTCTATATACATTATATACACCTCTGCTTTCTATACACATATACACATCTGCTCTATATACACATTATATACACATCTGCTCTATATATACCGTATATACTCGTGTATAAGCCGACTTTTTCAGCCCAAAAATTGGGCTGAAAAGTCCCCCCTCGGCTTATACGCGAGTATATACATGTGTGTGACGGGGACGGGGGCTCTGACTGGGGGCAGGAGGAGGCAGGAGGGGGCTACAGTGACACCGTTCGGTCACGTGGGCCCGGCTCATTAATATGCACGCATCCCCCTGTCCATCCCCGGCAAGGGGATGCAGTGCATATTGCCCCACACAGCCCCTGGCGGCCCCCGGCAGTGGTATACAGCCCCCCCCGCCTAGTACCGGGCCCCCATGCTGCGGATACAGTAGTTCATACATTACCATCTCTCCCTGCAGCGCGCGGCTCCTCCAGTCCCAGCCGGCATCTTCCTGTAGTGTCATGTGACTGGCGCGTCACATGACACTACAGCAACAAGCCGGGCGGGAGATGGAGGAGCCGCGCGCTGCAGGAGATGGTAATGTATGAACTACTGTATGCTGTGCCGCAGCATGGGGGCCCGGTACTAGGCGGGGGGGCTGTATACCACTGCCGGGGGCGCTGTATAAACCCCCGGGGGCCTGCTGTATAAACCCCCGGGGGCCTGCTGTATAAACCCCCGGGGGCCTGCTGTATAAACCCCCGGGGGCCTGCTGTATAAACCCCCGGGGGCCTGCTGTATAAACCCCCGGGGGCCTGCTGTATAAACCCCCGGGGGCCTGCTGATACCCCCGGGGGCCTGCTGATACCCCCGGGGGCCTGCTGATACCCCTGGGGCCTGCTGAATACCCCTGGGGGCCTGCTGTATACCCCTGGGGGCCTGCTGATACCCCTGGGGGCCTGCTGTATACCCATGGGGGCCTGCTGTATACCCATGGGGGCCTGTTGATACCCCCTGGGGGCCTGTTGATACCCCTGGGGCCTGCTGATACCCCTGGGGCCTGCTGTATACCCCTGGGGGCCTGCTGATACCCCTGGGGGCCTGCTGTATACCCATGGGGGCCTGCTGTATACCCCTGGGGGCCTGTTGATACCCCTGGGGGCCTGTTGATACCCCTGGGGCCTGCTGATACCCCTGGGGCCTGCTGAATACCCCTGGGGGCCTGCTTATACCCCTGGGGGCCTGCTGTATACCCCTGGGGGCCTGCTGATACCCATGGGGCCTGCTGTATACCCATGGGGGTCTGCTGTATACCCCTGGGGCCTGCTGATACCCCCGGGGGCCTGCTGATACCCCCGGGGGCCTGCTGATACCCCCGGGGGCCTGCTGATACCCCCGGGGGCCTGCTGTATACCCCTGGGGGCCTGCTGATACCCCTGGGGGCCTGCTGATACCCCTGGGGGCCTGCTGATACCCATGGAGCCTGCTGTATACCCCTGGGGGCCTGCTGATACCCCTGGGGCCTGCTGATACCCTGGGGCCTGCTGAATACCCCTGGGGGCCTGCTTATACCCCTGGGGGCCTGCTTATATGCCTGGGGGCCTGCTGTATACCACTGGGGGGGCCTGTATACCTTACTGCTGGGGGTTGTATACCTGTGCTGGAGTCCACCCTCGGCTTATACGCGAGTCAATAAGTTTTCCCAGTTTTTGGGGGCAAAAGTAGGGGGGTCGGCTTATACACGGGTCGGCTTATACACGAGTATATACGGTACATTATATACACATCTGCTCTATATATACGGTACATTATATACACATCTGCTCTCTATATACGGTACATTATATACACATCTGCTCTCTATATACATTATATACACCTCTGCTTTCTATACACATATACACATCTGCTCTATATACACATTATATACACATCTGCTCTATATATACATTATATACACATCTGCTCTATATACACATTATATACACATCTGCTCTATATACACATTATATACACATCTGCTCTATATACACATTATATACACATCTGCTCTATATATACATTATATACACATCTGCTCTATATATACATTATATACACATCTGCTCTATATATACATTATATACACATCTGCTCTATATATACATTATATACACATCTGCTCTATATACACATTATATACACATCTGCTCTATATATACATTATATACACATCTGCTCTATATATACATTATATACACATCTGCTCTATATACACATTATATACACATCTGCTCTATATACACATTATATACACATGTGATCTATATACACATTATATACACATCTGCTCTATATATACATTATATACACATCTGCTCTATATATACATTATAAACACATCTGCTCTATATACACATTATATACACATCAGCTCTATATACACATTATATACACATCTGCTCTATATACACATTATATACACATCTGCTCATATATATACATTATATACACATCTGCTCTCTATATACACATTATATACACATCTGCTCTATATATACATTATATACACATCTGCTCTATATACACATTATATACACATCTGCTCTATATATACATTATATACACATCTGCTCTATATATACATTATATACACATCTGCTCTATATATACACATCTGCTCTCTATACACATTATATACACATCTCTCCTTACATAATACACATTGCTTTATAATTATAACATCTGCTCTTATACACATTATATACACATCTGCTCTTATACACATTATATACACATCTGCTCTATATACACATTATATACACATCTGCTCTATATACACATTATATACACATCTGCTCTATATATACACATTATATACACATCTGCTCTCTATATAATCATTATATACACATCTGCTCTATATACACATTATATACACATCTGCTCTATATACATTATATACACATCTGCTCTATATACACATTATATACACATCTGCTCTATATACACATTATATACACATCTGCTTATATTACACATTATATACACATCTGCTCTATATACACATTATATACACATCTGCTCTATATACACATTATATACACATCTGCTCTATATACCATTATATACACATCTGCTCTATATACACATTATATACACATTGCTCTATATACACATTATATACACATCTGCTCTATATACACATTATATACACATCTGCTCTATATACACATTATATACACATCTGCTCTATATAACAATTATATACACATCTGCTCTATATACACATTATATACACATTATGCTTCTATATAACACATTATATACACATTGCTTCTTATATACACATTATATACACATCTGCTCTATATACACATTATATACACATCTGCTCTATATACACATTATATACACATCTGCTCTATATACACATTATATACACATCTGCTCTATATACACATTATATACACATCTGCTCTATATACAATTATATACACATCAGCTCTATATACACATTATATAGACATCTGCTCTATATACAATTATATACACATCTGCTCTATATATACACATTATATACACATCTGCTCTATATATACATTATATACACATCTGCTCTATATACACATTATATACACATCTGCTCTATATACACATTATATACACATCTGCTCTATATACACATTATATACACATCTGCTCTATATACACATTATATACACATCTGCTCTATATACACATTATATACACATCTGCTCTACTATACAATTATATATACATCATCTGCATCTATATAACATCATATAATATACACATCTGCTCTATATATACATTATATACACATCTGCTCTATATACACATTATATACACATCTGCTCTATATACACATTATATACACATCTGCTCTATATATACAATTATATACACATCTGCTCTATTATACATCAATTATATACACATCTGCTCTATATATACACATTATATACACATCTGCTCTATATACACATTATATACACATCTGCTCTATATACACATTATATACACATCTGCTCTATATACACTTATATACACATCTGCTCTATATACAATTATATACACATCTGCTCTATATACACATTATATACACATCTGCTCTATATATACATTATATACACATCTGCTCTATATACACATTATATACACATCTGCTCTATATATACAATTATATACACATCTGCTCTTATATACACATTATATACACATCTGCTCTATATATATCACATTATATACACATGTGTCTATATACACATTATATACACATCTGCTCTATATACACATTATATACACATCTGCTCTATATAACATTATATACACATCTGCTCTATATAAATTATATACACATCTGCTCTATAACAATTATAACATCTGCTCTTATCACATTATATACACATCGCTCTATATACACATTATATACACATCTGCTCTATATACACATTATATAACATTTTACTTATACACCTATTATATACACATCTGCTCTATATACATTATATACACATCTGCTCTATATACAATTATATACACATGCTCATATTACAATTATTACACATCTGCTCTATATACAATTATATACACATCCTCTTATACACATTATATACACACTCTCTATATACAATTATACACATCTGCTCTATATAACATTATATACACATCTGCTCTATATACACATTATATACACATCTGCTCTATATAACATTATATACACAATCTGCTCTATATATACATTATACTTAACATCTGCTCTATATACACATTATATACACATCTGCTCTATATACACATTATATACACATCTGCTCTATATACACATTATATACACATCTGCTCTATATATACATTATATACACATCTGCTCTATATATACATTATATACACATCTGCCTTATAACATTATATACACACCTCTAATACATTATATACACATCTGCTCTATATAACATTATATACACATCTGCTCTATATACACATTATATACACATCTGCTCTATATAACATTATATACACATCTGCTCTATATAACATTATATACACATCTGCTCTATATATACACATTTTATATAAATCACATCTGCTCTATATACACATTATATACACATCTGCTCTATATACACATTATATACACTTGCTCTATATAACATTATAACACATCTGCTCTATATACACATTATATACACATCTGCTCTATATACACATTATATACACATCTGCTCTATATATACATTATATACACATCTGCTCTATATATACATTATATACACATCTGCTCTATAAATATAATACATTGCTTATATATACAATACCATGCTCTATATATACATTATATACACATCTGCTCTATCTTTTATATACACACTCTATATACACATTATACCTCTGCTCTATATACACATTATATACACATCTGCTCTATATAACATTATATATCACATCTGCTCTATTAACATTATATATACACATCTGCTCTATATACACATTATATACACATCTGCTCTATATACACATTATATACACATCTGCTCTATATACACATTATATACACATCTGCTCTATATAACATTATATACACATCTGCTCTATATACACATTATATACACATCTGCTCTATATAACATTATATACACATCTGCTCTATATAACATCATTATATACACATATCTGCTCTATATACACATTATATACACATCTGCTCTATATACATATTATATACACATCTGCTCTATATACACATTATATACACATCTGCTCTATATACACATTATATACACATCTGCTCTATATATACATTATGACTTTGGAGACCCGTGTGTCTTATACAGTGCCTTCCCCCCTCCCACCAGTCCCATAATGATAACACGGACAGGCCTGGATGGGTTGAAACAGGTCGGTCACAGTTTATTAATGTTCGTGAGTAGAGAAAGGCAGTTGCATATCATAATGGGCTGATGGCTGAATGCTCTGTCTGTGAGGGACAGGCGAGCTGGCCAATGAGCGGTTACAAACCTTTGCCCATCTCCACATTTTCCGTCACGGAGGATCATGTGTACTCCCTACACAGGGCTCCGACCGCCACCCATCACCATAAATGCCTGCTGCAATCCACCCTGTAAGCAATATAACGAGACCAATGTCGGTTTGTTTGTAGTAATGCCGCGTTATCTTTTACCCTAGCGTTTGTTTGTGTGTATCGTGTGTGTAGTGTTTGACTACTTTTAGCAGGCATACCGGACCAACTAGTGAGTGAAGTAGGTGATGGGTAAGCGATATTTGATTTTGCCGCAAGTGTCGGTGAATTCATGAGCATATTTTAATTTACCGGCCCGGCAGTGTATGACCACTGAGTGTTGGATTACAGGTTATTGAAGGAAAGAGGGGGGCAGGTCCTGTGACAGCATCAGTCGTAACCACACGTCCGTCGCCTTGACTCCCCAGCCTAGATCGGGCTGCAGGGCCAGCCGCCTCCGGAACTCCTCATCATAGCGCCGCCAGGCAGAACCACCATGGGTTTTGTGTGAATTATATATCAGATCTTGATATATAAATAATTTTGAGCAGTGTTCCAGATGCTTCTGGCCCATTATACAGCCTAAGACCCCAAATGCTTGCAGCCAGTTGTTCATTGTTTGCGCTATTTTTGGTCTGTTTCTCTGATATAAATGATCGCTTGTTTTTGTTTCATTATCCACTGTCTGTTGGTCGGCTGATAATAATGACCATATGTCAATATAATCATTATTCCATATTCTGTGTCTGGCTTCTGGGTCTACGTGTGCACCTAGTGGGCTAATGGCCACTTTACACACACCAACTTATCTGTCCAACTTCTGAACAGATCTCTGGTTGCAGTGAAATCAAGGATACATTGCTCCATGTTGTACACAGCCACAAAATGGAGCAATGTGTCCATGATTTCACTGCAACCAGAGATCTGTTCAGATATTGGACTCAGATATCTGTGTGTGTGAAGTGGCCTTAAGTTGTTCAGAAGTTGGACAGATAAGTTGGTCTGTGTAAAGTGGCCCTAATACCGCAGAAAAACAGGTCTTTGTGTACGCTTGCTAACTGAGGGGCCACTTTGGTGTTATGGACACTTTACACACACCAACTTATCTGTCCAACTTCTAAACAACTTGCTGGTTGCAGTGAAATCATGGACACATTGTTACATTTTGTGACTGTGTACAATGGAACAATGTGTCCATGATTTCACTGCAACCAGTAAGTTGTTCAGACGTTGGACAGATAAGTTGGTGTGTGTAAAGTGGTCCCTAGGCTGGCTTCACACTGCAGTTTTTCACTGATCAGGGTCTATCCAGTTTGGGCCAAAACCAGGAGAGGAACCTGTAGAGAAAAACTATAATTGAAAGATTGACACCTGATCTGATGGTGGGTTTACACGTTGCGATATCGGCGTCCAACTCCGACCAAAAGTCACGTGGTTCGGGCGTTGGAGCCGATATCGTTCGTGCGTTGTACGGTGTTAACGTACAACGCGATGCAGGAACGATGGCAAAACGATATCGGGGGTCGAATGAGCGCGCTATTCAACTGCCCAATATCGGATGGCCGTTGTAGCCGCATCGTCCCGTGTGACAGCCCAACTCCGATGTGTACTGCCACGTCACCCATTCACTCCCATGTTAAATGGTCGTTCCTGGTTTGGGGGGCGTACACATCGTCGGGACGTTGTATCCTGATATCGCGCTGTGTAAACCGGCGATGCGATGCAGGGAAAAGCGCGCTCAAAAAGCGCGCTCCCACGTCATTGGATACGATATCGGGCCGATATCGCAACATGTAAACCCACCATTAGTTTTGGACACCCTCCTGGTTTTGGCACACAAACTGATGAACATTGATCAGTGAAAAATCTGCAATGTGAAACCAGCCTAAGGGCACTTTCACACTTGCGGGTTTTTCCTGATTTGAAAGATCAGGAAAGCGGCCGTCACACGCAACGATTTCTTGCCCGATATCGTTTAAGCGATCTCCTTTTTGATCGCTTAAACGATATCGGGCTTCAAATCGTTGCATGTAATCAAGCGATTTACGATGTAAAATCGCTTGATCGTGACATCGCTGATCTGAGCTCCGGAGCTCAGATCTAGCGATGAACGATGTCACGATCTGCTTCATCATGGTGTATAACACCACGATGATCCATCTCCCAGCGGCAGAGCCTATGCTGGGAGATGGTAACTATGGTACACGTCGGGTTACTAAGCGCCGCGCGGCGCCTAGTAACCCGATGTGTACCATAGTAACCAGCGAGATCGCGGATCCACATCGCTGGTGAGTCTGTCTGTGTGACATCTCACCAGCGATGTGAGCGATATTGTAAGCGATCGCGCGTGCACGTGATCGCTTACAATATCGCTAGCGATATCTGTGTGTGTGACGGCCGCTGAAAACACCTGTTTCTTACAGGATTCATTTTTTTTTGCCCATTCTCTTTAATGATTTCAGGAGAAAACATGAAGTAACAAGATTCTACCTGACAAAATTAAAGTGAATGTGCAAAATACTGTAATGGCCACTTTACACGTCCCAACGTCGGTCCGATATTGGATACAACGCCGCGGGAGTGCGCTTTTTCTGCCCAGATTTCCAAGATTGCATCGGAGATTTACACAGCGCGATATCGGCAGGCAACGCCACTACGATGTGTACAGCCGACCCAGGAACGACCATTTAACATGGGAGCGAATAGGGGAAGTTGTACTGCACATCGTAGTTGGGCGTTTACACAGCACGATCCGGCTCCAACCTTCATCCAATATCGGGCTGTTGGAGAGCACGCTCATTCAATCCCCGATATCGGTTTAGCATCGTTCGTGCATCATATTGGAGATTTACACCATACAACGCACGAACGATATCGGGGCCAACGCACGAACCACGTGACTTTTGGTCGGAGTTGGACGCCGATATCGGGACGTGTAAACCCACCATAATAGAAATACGTCACCACTTCTGTATTTATCACCCACTCCTAGTTTTGTCTACAAATCCTGAGGTAAAAAACTCATCAAATACTGAACGTGTGCACATGGCCTAAGTTGATCCAGTGAAGTGCTGTATTAAGGTACCATCACACACAGCAATATTGCTAGGCAATTTCACTGGCAACTTACTGGTTGCAGTGAAATCATGGGCACATTTTTCCATTTTGTTGCTGTGTACAAATGTAACAATGTGTCCATGATTTCACTGCAACCAGAGATCTGTTCAGAAGTTGGGCACAGAAGTTGGTGTGTGTAAAACGGCCCTTATAGAAACAAGTGCTGCACTTATATGTTTAATCACCCACTCCTGGTTTGTGATGAACTTGCGCTTAAAAATATGCAGCAAAAAAAAGCAGTGTGTGAATGGGGCCTCCATCTGTATTTCCAGAAATGAGAATAGTTTATAACTGTGCATAGCGTGGCTCTTTATACTGCTAGGAGCGTCCAGCATAGAGTCTGCTGTCTGCTCATGTGACTGCACTGTCTTTACTAATCTAAGAAAATGGAAAGTTATAGCTCTTTGATCCGGGTCGGTGAGCAAAATAAAAATCACCTAAATTATTCTGTTTCTTAAAATTATCCTGAGTGTCAAGGCCACTTTACACTCACCAACTTATCTGTCCAACTTCTGAACAACTTACTGGTTGCAGTGAAATCATGGACACATTGTTACATTTGTACACAGCCACAAAATGGAGCAATGTGTCCATGATTTCACTGCAACCAGTGAGTTGTTCAGAAGTTGGACAGATAAGTTGGTGTGTGTAAAGTGGCCCTCAGGAGTTAAATCCTGCAGAAATTCCATCTGCTGCTTCTGCTCAGAGCTATAATTACACAAGAGCCATAAACCTCCCTCCTGCCCCCTGCTGGTCACTTCTGTAGTTACAGTGGTGTATTAGATCTATGGGCTGTGTTCATCTGTCGTCTGTGCGATCGGATCCAGCACAATCCCTTCTGCAAATTGATCTACATTTTGAAAAAAGATGATTTCTGCTGGATGTATTGTCACATTGGAGTCTATGGAGAACGGATCCTGTAACTGATCATTATTTTTCTTCCGTTTTTCTTTAATTCGTAAAGGATCAATTTTATTTTTTTACTGAATCCCATCCAAATGGAAGGTCAATAGTGATCAGTTACCGGATCTGTTCTCCATAGACTCCAATGTTACAAAAACGGATCCTGCAGAAATCAATTTTTTCAGAACGGACAAAAAAGTTGTGTTTGTACAATGAATTGTGCTGGATCCGATGTAACCAGAGGTATAGGTAGGGGTTCAGATCAGGAGGGGAGGGGGACACATCTAAGTGAGTCCCAAATGAGGTAACCCAGTCTACACCTGCGATGGAGCCCCCTACTCATCGGTGTAGGGGAACCTCAGCTGATGATAATGCTGTCAGATGAAAATGTTTATATAAAAATTAGAGACACCCGGTAACTCCACGGTCAGCTGTTCTTGGTGTCAGTTCAGAGGTGCACAGCAAAGCTCCATCGACAGAAAAGTGGCCGTGCCCAAGAATTGCACATTTACCCCCCATTGATTTAAATAGGGCTCACATGTGCCATACTCATCTGTGAGCACTACTCTGTCGATGGAGCCTTGCTGTGCAGCTCTGACCACAACTGAACTGACACTAAGAACAGCTGATCGTGCGGTTACCAGATGTCTCACCCTCATTGATCAGATATTGATGACCTATCCTAAAGGTACCGTTACACGCTTCAATGTCATAACGATCTCACGGGAGCCCGGCCGTTGGGACATTGTTTAGAGACCGTTGGTGAGATGTCACACGTATAGATATCGTGAACGATGCACCAACGATCCAGCAAGCAGGTATCGTTTGCACAACCCAGCGAACGATACTTGTTCACTAATGTGAATAGGGGAAGTCGTTAACGACATTGTTATCACGGTGTCACACAACGATGCAGCAGGTTGGCTGATCGAGGACCATCTGATTTGAAAACGTTCTCAAATCTGCGATCAACGATCCAACAATTTATCATAGTCGTATTTCGGTATCCTAATGATGTTGTTTGAACGATTCTAAACGCGTGACGTTTCAGCGATATCGTTCACTATCTCGTACTGTGTAACGGGGCCTTTAGGATTAGCCATCAATGTTAGAGTATGTGCACACTACGTCGGCTTTGTGCCGGTGGGCGGCTGGGCGGACCCGACAGGAAGCTCCGGAGCCGTCCACCGGCTTCCTGTCGGGTATGTGCGGCGGGAGACGGGCGGGTGTGCGGCGGTGCACAGCGGGTTAGCGGCGGCGGTTCTGCAGCGGCTGGAGGCAGCACATGATTCTGCTTGCAGCCGCTGCAGAACTGGCCGGATTATAGAACATGCTCATTCTTTGCTAACCCGCTGGGAACCCAGCGGGTTAGCAACGGATGAGCATGTGGAAACCGCCGGTGTGTGCACACCGGGGGTCGGTTTCCATAGGTTATTATGTTAACCCAAAAGCCGCTTTTGGATTAACATAAATTTACATAAACCTCATGGAAACCGACCGGCGGTTTCCGCTGCTAAACCTGCACAAACCCGGCCAGTGTGCACATACCCTTAAAGTCATGGACAACTCTTTAACACTGATATTACTGCTTTATGGTGACAATATAGTGGTAGATACAGTGCCTGGTGAAAGTATTCACCCCCTATATACAGTGCCTTGTGAAAGTATTCGGCCCTGTATATACAGTGCCTTGTGAAAGTATTCAGCCCCCTATATACAGTGCCTTGTGAAAGTATTCAGCTCCCTATATACAGTGCCTTGTGAAAGTATTCAGCCCCCTATATACACTGCCTTGTGAAAGTATTTGGCCCCCTATATACAGTGCCTTGTGAAAGTATTCGGCCCCCTATATACAGTGCCTTGTGAAAGTATTCAGCTCCCTATATACAGTGCCTTGTGAAAGTATTCAGCCCCCTATATACAGTGCCTTGTGAAAGTATTCAGCCCTCTATACACAGTGCCTTGTGAAAGTATTCGGCCCCCTATATACAGAGCCTTGTGAAAGTATTCAGCCCCCTATATACAGAGCCTTGTGAAAGTATTCAGCCCCCTATATACAGTGCCTTATGAAAGTATTCAGCCCCCTATATACAGTGCCTTGTGAAAGTATTCAGCTCCCTATATACAGTGCCTTGTGAAAGTATTCAGCCCCCTATATACAGAGCCTTGTGAAAGTATTCAGCCCCCTATATACAGGGCCTTATGAAAGTATTCAGCTCCCTATATACAGAGCCTTGTGAAAGTATTCAGCCCCCTATATACAGGGCCTTATGAAAGTATTCGGCCCCCTATATACAGTGCCTTGTGAAAGTATTCAGCCCCCTATATAACAGTGCCTTGTGAAAGTATTCAGCCCCCTATATACAGGGCCTTATGAAAGTATTCAGCCCCCTATATACAGGGCCTTATGAAAGTATTCAGCTCCCTATATACAGTGCCTTGTGAAAGTATTCAGCCCCCTATATACAGTGCCTTGTGAAAGTATTCGGCCGCCTTGAACTTTTCAACCTTTTGCCACATTTCAGGCTTCAAACATAAAGATATAAAATCTAAATTTTTTGTGAAGAATCAACAACAAGTGGGACACAATCGTGAGGGGAACCAAATTTATTGGATATTTTGAACATTTTTAACAACAGACTGAACAGTGGGGCGTGCAATATTATTCAGCCCCTTGAGTTAATACTTTGTTGCGCCACCTTTTGCTGCGATTACAGCTGCAGTCTCTTGGGGTTTGTCTCTATCAGTTTTGCACATCGAGAGACTGAAATTCTTGAGGGACGGCCGGGTGTTGGTAGATTTGCAGTGGTCTGATGCTCCTTCCATTACAATATGATCACTTGCACAGTGGCTCCTTGAGATGTTTAAAACTTGGGAAATCTTTTTGTATCCAAATTTGACTTTAAACTTTGCACAACAGTATCTCGGACCTTCCTGGTGTGTTCCTTGGTCTTCATGATGCTCTCTGCACTTGAAACAGATCCCTGAGCCTATCACAGAGCAGGTGCATTTATACGGAGACTTGATTACACACAGGTGGATTCTATTCATCATTACCAGTCATTTAGGACAACATTGGATCATTCAGAGATCCTCACTGAACTCTGGAGTGAGTTTGCTGAACTGAAAGTAAAGGGGACGAATAATATTGCACGCCCCACGCCTCAGGGTTTTTTTTGGTAAAGTTTAAAATATCCAATAAATTTGGTTCCACTTCACGATTGTGTCCCACTTGTTGATTCTTCACAAAAAAATGAACATTTTATATCTTTATGCTTAAAGCCTGAAATGTGGCAAAAGGTTGAAAAGTTCCAGGGGTCCAAATACTTTCACAAGGCACTGTATATAGGGGGCTGAATTCTTTCACAAGGCACTGTATATAGGGAGCTGAATACTTTCACAAGGCACTGTATATAGGGGGCTGAATACTTTCACAAGGCACTGTATATAGGGGGCCGAATACTTTCACAAGGCCCTGTATGTAGGGGGCCGAATACTTTCACAAGGCACTGTATATAGGGGGCCGAATACTTTCACAATGCACTGTATATAGGGGGCTGAATACTTTCACAAGGCACTGTATATAGGGGGCTGAATACTTTCACAAGGCACTGTATATAGGGGGCCGAATACTTTCACAAGGCACTGTATATAGGGGACTGAATACTTTCACAAGGCACTGTATATAGGGGGCCAAATACTTTCACAAGGCACTGTATATAGGGGGCTGAGTACTTTCACAAGGCACTGTATATAGGGGTCCAAATACTTTCACAAGGCACTGTATATAGGGGGCTGAATTCTTTCACAAGGCACTGTATATAGGGAGCTGAATACTTTCACAAGGCACTGTATATAGGGGGCTGAATACTTTCACAAGGCACTGTATATAGGGGGCCGAATACTTTCACAAGGCCCTGTATGTAGGGGGCCGAATACTTTCACAAGGCACTGTATATAGGGGGCCGAATACTTTCACAATGCACTGTATATAGGGGGCTGAATACTTTCACAAGGCACTGTATATAGGGGGCTGAATACTTTCACAAGGCACTGTATATAGGGGGCCGAATACTTTCACAAGGCACTGTATATAGGGGACTGAATACTTTCACAAGGCACTGTATATAGGGGGCCAAATACTTTCAGCACTGTAAGGGCTGAATTCTTCACAAGCATGTATAGGCTAATACTTTCACAAGGCACTGTATATAGGGCTGAATTCTTTCACAAGGCACTGTATATAGGGGGCTGAATACTTTCACAAGGCACTGTATATAGGGGCGAATACTTTCACAAGGCACTGTATATAGGGGGCTGAATACTTTCACAAGGCACTGTATATAGGGGTCCAAATACTTTCACAAGGCACTGTATATAGGGGGCTGAATACTTTCAAAAGGCACTGTATATAGGGGCCAAATACTTTCACAAGGCACTGTATATAGGGGTCAAATACTTTCAAAAGGCACTGTATATAGGGGGCTGAATACTTTCACAAGGCACTGTATATAGGGGTCCGAATACTTTCACAAGGCACTGTATATAGGGGGCTGAATACTTTCAAAGGCACTGTATATAGGGGGCTGAATACTTTCACAAGGCACTGTATATAGGGGGCTGAATACTTTCACAAGGCACTGTATATAGGGGGCTGAATACTTTCACAAGGCACTGTATATAGGGGGCTGAATACTTTCACAAGGCACTGTATATAGGGGGCTGAATACTTTCATAAGGCACTGTATATAGGGGGCTGAATACTTTCACAAGGCACTGTATATAGGGGGCTGAATACTTTCACAAGGCACTGTATATAGGGGGCTGAATACTTTCACAAGGCACTGTATATAGGGGCTGAATACTTTCACAAGGCACTGTATATAGGGGGCTGAATACTTTCACAAGGCACTGTATATAGGGGGCCGAATACTTTCACAAGGCACTGTATATAGGGGTCCAAATACTTTCACAAGGCACTGTATATAGGGGGCTGAATACTTTCACAAGGCACTGTATATAGGGGGCTGAATACTTTCACAAGGCACTGTATATAGGGGGCTGAATACTTTCACAAGGCACTGTATATAGGGGGCTGAATACTTTCACAAGGCACTGTATATAGGGGGCCGAATACTTTCACAAGGCACTGTATATAGGGGTCCAAATACTTTCACAAGGCACTGTATATAGGGGGCTGAATACTTTCACAAGGCACTGTATATAGGGGGCTGAATACTTTCACAAGGCACTGTATATAGGGGTCCAAATACTTTCACAAGGCACTGTATATAGGGGGCTGAATACTTTCACAAGGCTCTGTATATAGGGGGCTGAATACTTTCATAAGGCACTGTATATAGGGGGCTGAATACTTTCACAAGGCACTGTATATAGGGGCTGAATACTTTCACAAGGCACTGTATATAGGGGGCTGAATACTTTCACAAGGCACTGTATATAGGGGGCTGAATACTTTCATAAGGCACTGTATATAGGGGGATGAATACTTTCACAAGGCACTGTATATAGGGGGCTGAATACTTTCACAAGGCACTGTATATAGGGAGCTGAATACTTTCACAAGGCACTGTATATAGGGGGCTGAATACTTTCACAAGGCACTGTATATAGGGGGCTGAATACTTTCACAAGGCACTGTATCAGTCCTACAGAACATACAAGTTATTACAGCAGTTATAGAGAGTGATTTATAGTTGACATTAGGGACAGATTAAGAGTAGCCAGATCCCCGGGCAGTTTAGAGGGTGAGATCCCCCTTAACCCCTGATGTGTCATGTGGCATACCACATGATCCCATTAATACAGCGTGTAGCCCATGTCATTAATGCACATCTGCATCCACAAAGCGAAAGAGACAGCAGTGCGCTATGAGCACAGTGCACATTTTTTACCCTTAGGCCATAGACACACTTATGCATGAGTATCTCACATGCATCTAGCATGACTCACCCGCCCCTGCCTCCCTGAATGGGAGCACATAAGCTGATTGTGTTTCTATGGAGCTGACACGTCCTGTCCAGAGAGTCAGCTCTCATAAGTGTATTTCCACCCATATATACAGCGCTGTAAGTAACATAGCTTTATGCATAATAGAGCAGGGATGAACAATTTAACATTCCCGAGGAGCTACTTGAGAAAAGGTTGTAAAGGCCAAACCATTAAACTGATATTGATTCTGTTCAACATTAATATTACCATATTAGTTACAATTAATATACATTTAATACTTATATCACTTAAAGGGAACCTGTCACCCCCTTTGGGGATTCTAAACTGTGCCCACCAGGTTAAACATAATGTATTTGGGGTTCTTGTAACCCCTCTATGTGCCCAGACGTCCCCCTCATACCTGAGAAATCAACTTTTGTTCTCTCCAGTGCTGCATCCTAAAA
Organism: Allobates femoralis; assembly: GCA_033576535.1. Classification (NCBI taxonomy): domain Eukaryota; kingdom Metazoa; phylum Chordata; class Amphibia; order Anura; family Aromobatidae; genus Allobates; species Allobates femoralis. Next base: position 26,018,152 of record JARQOC010000006.1, read on the forward strand.
GGTCTAGGAGGCTGCTATATGGTCTCGGTGTATAAGGTCCTCGCTGCCCCCCTACCTGCAAAACCCGCCCTGCATTTTCAAAATTGCCGCCCCTCCTGTGGCCAGAGGCTGATCGACAGGCATCCTCACGCCTGCGCAGTGGAGCGGGTCTCCGTGCTCTATTGAAGATATAGTACCAAAGTCTCGCGAAACTTCGGCAGTATCTTCAATAGAGCACAGTGACCTGCTCCAATGCGCAGGCGTGAGGATGCCTGTCATTTCTGCAGTACTCGAAGTTCCTGAGAGCATTTAATCCATAAATGGCAGAAGTTTAGGACCATCAGAAGTCTTCCTAGACCTGGTTGTCCAGCCAAACTGAGCAATCGTGGGAGAAGAACCTTTCTGAGAGGTAAAGATGAACCCCAAGATCACTGTGCTGAGCTCCAGAGATGCAGTAGGGAAATGGGAGAAAGTTCCACAAAGTCACCTATCACTGCAGCCTCCACCAGTCAGGCCTTTATGGCAGAGTGGCCTGACGGAAACCTCTCCTCAGTGCAAGATATATGAAAGCCGCATAGAGTTTCAAGAAAACACATGAAGGACACCCAGACTATGAGGAATATGATTCTCTGGTCTGATGAGATAAAGGTAGAACTTTTGTTGAGTATTCTAAGCGGTGGAGAAACCCAGGCCCTGCTCATCACCTGCCCAATACAATCCCAACAGTGAGACATGGTGGAGGCAGCATCATGCTATGGGGGTGTTTTTCAGCTGTAGGGTCAGGACGACTGGTTACAATTGAAGGGAACATGAATGCGGCCAAGTACAGAGATCTCCTGAATGAAGACCTCTTCCAGAGCTCTGGACCTCAGACTTGGCCGAAGGTTCACCTTCCAACAAGACAATGACCCTAAGCCACAGCTAAAATAACAAAGGAGCGGCTTCACCACAACTGTGACCATTCCTGACCGGCCCAGCCAGAGCCCGGACCTAAACCCAATGGAGCATCTCTGGAGAGACCTGAAAATGGCTCCACCAACGTTCACCATCCAACCTGATGGCACTGGAGAGGATCTGCAAGGAAGAATGAGAGGATCCCCAAATCCAGGGGGGAAACTGCATCATTCCCAAGAAGACTCATGGCTGTACGAGCTCAAGAGGGGCAAATACTCAATACTGAGCAAAGGGGCTGAATACTTATCATCAATACTGAGCAAAGGGGCTGAATACTTATCACCAATACTGAGCAAAGGGGCTGAATACTTATCAATACTGAGCAAAGAGGCTGAATACTTATCATCAATACTGAGCAAAGGGGCTGAATACTTATCACCAATACTGAGCAAAGGGGCTGAATACTTATCATCAATACTGAGCAAAGGGGCTGAATACTTATCATCAATACTGAGCAAAGGGGCTGAATACTTATCATCAATACTGAGCAAAGGGGCTGAATACTTATCATCAATACTGAGCAAAGGGTCTGAATACTTATCATCAATACTGAGCAAAGGGGCTGAATACTTATCATCAATACTGAGCAAAGGGGCTGAATACTTATCATCAATACTGAGCAAAGGGTCTGAATACTTATCATCAATACTGAGCAAAGGGGCTGAATACTTATCACCAATACTGAGCAAAGGGGCTGAATACTTATCATCAATACTGAGCAAAGGGGCTGAATACTTATCACCAATACTGAGCAAAGGGGCTGAATACTTATCAATACTGAGCAAAGGTGCTGAATATTTATCACTATGTGATGTTCTGTTTTTATTTTTTAATAAATTTACACAAATATTTACATGTCTGTTTTTTTTTTCAGACAAGATGGGGGGCAGAGTGCACATTAATGAGAAAAAATGAACTGTTGAATTTATCAAATGGCTGCAATGAAAGAGTGAAAAATGTAAAGGGGTCTGAATACTTTCAGTACCCACTGTACATTGGATACAAAAGAATCAGCATTATTATGAAAAAGAAAGACTGTTAAATTGTTCTTTTCATTCAAGTCAAGTGGCCTCAGAGCTTCAGCTTTCATGATTTATTTAGACTCTCGTCTTAAAGGGGGACTCCAGGGATGTGAGATAATTTTTTTTGTGCAGTCCCCGCCCTCCTACATGATGAAGCAGAGCCATACACTGCAGTTCTAGGATCTATAGATCACTTATTAATCAATAAACTCATATCTGCTCCTCAGCTCACCCCCTCCCTTTGGGTACAGAGAAATTCAGCCTCATGCAGCAGCAGTGACAGGAGTTGTGTCGGGGTTGTGTACCCTCGGGGCTCCAAGATTATCTTACATCCCAGCTTCTTCACACTTCTGTATGGGCAGGGTGCATGGCAGGGATCTTGGCAGCAGGCCCCATGGTCACAGTATATACTGCCGCTGATAATGGAACCTTGGGGCTTATACCATGTCTAACAGATGTTGCAGAGATGTCTGGATGCTTTGCTGAGACCGAGGAGACAGTGACGATCCATAGAACGTTTTAGGGGACATGATGGTAGTGTGACCATGGGGCCGGTGGCCACGCCCCTTGCCACAACCCCGGCACATACAGAAGTATGAGGGGTCAAGAATGTAAAAAGATCCTGGAGCCCACAGGGTCCATGCCCCTACACACCTCCTGATCTCAGCTTCTGCATCACTGAATTTCTAAGTTCCCTGAGGGAGGGGTAAGAGCTGAGGAGCAGATATGATTTTATTGAATTATAAGTGATCTATAGATCCTAGAACTGCAGTGCTCATCTCTGCTTCATCATGTAGAAAAGCCGTGACAGTACAATAAAGTTTTATCTCCCCGGAGTTCCACTTTAAAGGTAGTCTGTCAGGTCCCCTGTGCACCCAGAACCACGAGCAGTTCTGTACACATATCTATATTGTCTGTCTAATAGTCACTCTATAGTAGCATCCATAAACTGATCTTTTGAAAAAGTATTTCTAAAGATCGTTTGTGACATGCTAATGATGGCAGTGACTAGTCACAGGGGCGATAGGTCCCTGGCTAGTCAGCACACTTTGCATGTTGTGATGCCCCTGTGGGTGTGAGAACACAGCACAATACAAAGCTGCGCATGCGCATGGCTTTGTGTATCTTGCCATTGAGAATCTCAGATTGCTGGGTGTTTGTGTATTCGGCTTCAGAGAGGCTCACTGCCCGTGATTGGAAGTCGTCCACACTTCGAGTCATGGGCACTAATCAGAAGTCAGCAATACATCTTTTTTTCAGTTGTTCTGACAGCTCCTTGTATCTTGACTCATCACTATTTATTCTTATTAAAGGAGGAACTGACTGAAGGGTAAACCTTTTCTAATATGATAACGGTGTGCACTCCTGCAATGTAGCGTGTTTTTAGAGGCAGTAACTTTTTGGAAAGTTTCAGTGTGGATTTGACCCTTTAGAATTTTCACCTTAACATCTAAGAAAACCAATTCTTGATCACAAATTTGGAAATTTAAAAGCATAATCATTTTGGCTGGGGTCACATTTGCGTTAGCAAATGCAGATCCTGATCCGGTTTTGAGCTGTAAAAATGCTCAAAACTGGATCAGGATCTGCAGCCCATAGGAGCCCATTATAAAACCGGATTGCACCACATGCAATCTGGTTACCGCTTCCGGAATTGCAGCCTGTGGTAAAAACCATGCAGGCTGCAGTTTTCGGAGCGGTTTGCAAACCGCAGCAGGCTTGCTATAATGGGCTCTTATGGGAGCCCATCCGGCTACCGCAAGGCACATGTGAATGCCTGCTGTAGACGTATGCTTTGTTCATCCCTGCTGCTACAGGGATGAACAAAGGGTTAATGTTAACATTATATGTGGGCAACATGCCTCCAGGGAGTGCCCAACCTCCCTAAAGACATGTTGGCCACATAGAGCGGCATGTGAGGGGTTAAATCTCTTTATTACAGTATTGCCGGCTTTTGTCAGCTTTTACTATTTTATCAATGACAGCCGGCGGCTCCTTGCTGTAAAGAGGGGATACAGTACGTAATGTGCGTACTGTACTTGCCGCTATCCATGGTACTGAAAGCTTTAACATTAGTTCTATGGGCAGCGCTCCGCCATAGAACTAGTGTTAAAGCTTTCAGTACCATGGATAGCGGCAAGTACAGTACGCACATTACGTACTGTATCCCCTCCTTACAGCAAGGAGCCGCCGGCTGTCATTGATAAAATAGTAAAAGCTGACAAAAGCCGGCAATACTGTAAGAGATTTAACCACTCACATGCCGCTTTATGTGGCCAACATGTCTCTACGGAGGGTGGACACTCCCTGGAGACATGTTGCCCACATATAATGTTAACATTAACCCTTTGTTCATCTGCCGCAGGGATGAACAAGGCATCCAGCAACGGGATTGCACATTATGAGCAATCCGGTTACCGGATCCGGGTTTAGGGACACATTTTGAAGGCAAAATGTGTCTGAAGGCATATGAGATTACCGCATCCGGATCTGGATGTGGTAATCGCAATGTGCCTTCCAAATGTGACCCTAGCCTTTGTTAAACGATTTAGATATTGTACAAAATCTTCAAATTCAGTTTTTGTTCAGTCGATACAATAAAGACACCATCCATGTATCTAAGTTATGGTCTAATGAATTTTAGAAAAGCGTTTGACAAAGTGGAGATGTATTCTTCCTCAAAAACCACAAGATATAATACATGCTCTTTTTGTTCTTTACATCTCACTTTTAGTCCAATAAAAATGGGAGCTTGTGATCATGTTCTCCAGCAATATATCTCTTGGCGCACTAAATATACTGTGTATGTAATCTTCTGTCCATGTGGTTTTTATTATATAAGAAAGACAATCTGTCCTCTTTTTGTAAGATTTAGGAAACACTATCGCTTACAGTAATCAGAACTGGAAAAGGAAAAAGGAGAAAGAGCAGAGAGACTCGCTATACAACACAGCACATAATCCATGACATGTCGTCCCCTCAGTGACCTCTAAATGCTGCTCCGTAGTTGTATCAGGTTATTACATTGTGTCAGTGCCTTCTCTTCTCAGAGATCCACAAGTAACAATCAGTCTCCACATTGTCTTCTCTTCTCAGGGATCCACAAGTAACAATCAGTCTCCACATTGTCTTCTCTTCTCAGAGATCCACAAGTAACAATCAGTCTCCACATTGTCTTCTCTTCTCAGAGATCCACAAGTAACAATCAGTCTCCACATTGTCTTCTCTTCTCAGAGATCCACAAGTAACAATCAGTCTCCACATTGTCTTCTCTTCTCAGAGATCCACAAGTAACAATCAGTCTCCACATTGTCTTCTCTTCTCAGAGATCCACAAGTAACAATCAGTCTCCACATTGTCTTCTCTTCTCAGAGATCCACAAGTAACAATCAGTCTCCACATTGTCTTCTCTTCTCTGAGATCCACAAGTAACAATCAGTCTCCACATTGTCTTCTCTTCTCTGAGATCCACAAGTAACAATCAGTCTCCACATTGTCTTCTCTTCTCAGAGATCCACAAGTAACAATCAGTCTCCACATTGTCTTCTCTTCTCAGAGATCCACAAGTAACAATCAGTCTCCACATTGTCTTCTCTTCTCAGAGATCCACAAGTAACAATCAGTCTCCACATTGTCTTCTCTTCTCAGAGATTCACAAGTAACAATCAGTCTCCACATTGTCTTCTCTTCTCAGAGATCCACAAGTAATAATCAGTCTCCACATTGTCTTCTCTTCTCAGAGATCCACAAGTAACAGTCAGTCTCCACATTGTCTTCTCTTCTCTGAGATCCACAAGTAACAATCAGTCTCCACATTGTCTTCTCTTCTCAGAGATCTACAAGTAACAATCAGTCTCCACATTGTCTTCTCTGAGATCCACAAGTAACAATCAGTCTCCACATTGTCTTCTCTTCTCTGAGATCCACAAGTAACAATCAGTCTCCACATTGTCTTCTCTTCTCAGAGATCCACAAGTAACAATCAGTCTCCACATTGTTTTCTCTTCTCAGAGATCCACAAGTAACAATCAGTCTCCACATTGTCTTCTCTTCTCAGAGATCCACAAGTAATAATCAGTCTCCACATTGTCTTCTCTTCTCAGAGATCCACAAGTAACAGTCAGTCTCCACATTGTCTTCTCTTCTCTGAGATCCACAAGTAACAATCAGTCTCCACATTGTCTTCTCTTCTCAGAGATCTACAAGTAACAATCAGTCTCCACATTGTCTTATCTTCTCAGAGATCCACAAGTAACAATCAGTCTCCACATTGTCTTCTCTGAGATCCACAAGTAACAATCAGTCTCCACATTGTCTTCTCTTCTCAGAGATCTACAAGTAACAATCAGTCTCCACATTGTCTTCTCTGAGATCCACAAGTAACAATCAGTCTCCACATTGTCTTCTCTTCTCAGAGATCCACAAGTAACAATCAGTCTCCACATTGTCTTCTCTTCTCTGAGATCCACAAGTAACAATCAGTCTCCACATTGTCTTCTCTTCTCAGAGATCCACAAGTAACAATCAGTCTCCACATTGTCTTCTTTGCAGAGCGTCTCCTGATTGCTGGTCTTCTATTGGTGGTAATTGGACTGATAGCGGCTGTCATCATTGTCTGTTCTCGTAAGTACCAATATCCTACATCATTTAGTTGAATTAATAAAACCATTTGGGGGCTTTTTTTACTTTTCTTATAATCAGTAAAGGGAATACAGAGTTGTTTATACATTATTTAATTTTAATTTCATGCTCACGCTGACCTAATGTAAATGACAGAGAAGAGAAATGAGCCACAGATGGGAAATGTCTGTCCATGGAGAGCTCCAGAGAGCGGCGAGAAAAATGCAATTCTCTACTGATTTTATATCAATCACTAAACAATTCATTATATATAAATTGACACAAATGATGATGTTTTCATTGTACAGGTAATACAAATGAAACTGGGAACCAGAAATCTGCTCCATGTGATGATTATTGGATCTGGTACAGGGGAAAGTGTTATAACTTCTCTACAGAACGTGACACCTGGAGAAACAGCGAGGAATACTGTAAATCACATAAATCATCACTGGCCATTATAGAAAATAAAGAAGAACTGGTGAGAAACTGATAATGTATAATAGCCACACAGGATAATAATTGTATTATAATAATAATTAATATTATATCCACACATGTTTCTATACTATTACTGTATAGTAATAATAATTAATAATATAGCCACACAAAATTATATATAACTGATAATAATAATAATATATCCAGTAAGGATGCGTGAATCCAAATTGTTAAGTTCAGAGTTCGTACCGACCATCGGGTGTCTGTGGCTGAGTCTTGAACATGGACTAAAAAAATCAGTCTGTGTCTGAGTTCAGTGTTTGGGTAATGTTCATATGTTGATAAAGTTTGTTGAAAGGCTGCAGCGCAACCAATTATGGAGCTTTATTGTATTAGGAAGATGACTGTACATTTCTGTGAACAATAAAGAAAAAAAAAAGACATGGGCTCCTGCCTAAACAGTGCAGGTTAAACAGACAGCTATGGGCTGCAACCCTTAGCTCTCTGCTTTATCTTGGCTGGCTATCAAAAACAGAGGGGATCCCTCACGTTTTTGTTAAATTATTTATTTAGTTAAAAAAAACAAACAAACAAACAGTGTGTGCTTAGCCCTATTTTTGATAACCAACCAATATAAAGCAGACAGCTGGGGACTGGTATTATAAGGGTGGGCAGAGCCATTGTTATTTGGCCCTTTCCATTTTAAATATACCAGCCCACAGCTACCCCGGAATAGGCGGGTCACATTAGAAGCCCCAGTTCTGCGACTTTTCCCGATTGCCCTGGTGTGGTGGTAATCGGCGTAATAGGTTAATGGGGTTGATGTTAGCTGGCATCAAAACCTTATTTTTATTAATGGAGAGAGGTTTATCAGTCACCTCCATTACTAACCTGGCAAGTATAGAGTTCAAAAAGACACACACACACAGGAAGGAAAAAGTTTATTTACATAAAGACTCCCTCGCACTCTCTTGTTCACCAATATATTACTTCAAAATTAATCCTGGAAGTTCCTACATAATCCAGTGATCTCTAGAGCCTCGTTGTGAGAATGTTCTCAGAATGAAACTCCATAGGAATTGATGGGCATCTGAGAAAGTTCTCAGAACAAGGCTCCAGAGATCACTCCTGGTTAGCAGTAAGTACAAAATTTCTCAGCGTTGTGAATTTTGCTGACCTCAGTGATCTATGCAGCCTCGTTCTGAGAAATTTCACAGAACAAAGCTCCTTAGGAATCGATGAGTGTCATAGAACATTACTCTTTGGATTAGGACAGAACTTTCAAGATTTATTTTTAAATAATGAATTGGTGAACTAGGGCATGTGGGGGAGTCTTTATTCAAATAAACTTTATTTCCCTGTGTCTGTCTTTTTTTACTCTATACTTGCCAGGTTAGTAATTGTGGTGTTTGATAGATGCTAGGGATGAGCGAGCATGCTCAGCGCTACTCGTTACTCACTCGAGTATCCCGGTACTCGGGATGCTCGGCGAGCACTGAGTACCGCCGACATGCTCGGACTCTTCGCTAATAATTATCGATCTGATATAAATACACAGCTCCCTTCAGTGCACACAGTGAGCTTGCACCTCACAGAGAGCAGATTGATTGTTAAGATCCCTCTGGGGGGCACAGCGAGGTGTTGTATGCTGCGACGATTTGAAAAAGCCCCCCCTCCCACCCTTTCCCAGAAACACTCGTTTTATAGCCGGAAGTCTGTGGGCGGAGCCTGTCACTAATTGACTTAAATTGGGCTCGGTGCTCTGGCCGAGTACAAGAGTATCTTGGGATTCTCGGCCTGAGCATCGAGCACCCGAGCATTTTAGTACTCGCTCATCTCTAATAGATGCCTATCCATTACTAACAGGAGAACTTGACGTCAGATAACAATACACGGCTGACATCAACCCCATTAACCAATTACCCCAATTGACACTGTGCCAGAGCAATTCGGAAGAGGCCGGTAAAGCTTCAGAATTGGTGCATGTAATGGATGTGCCACGTCTGTGGAAGCTGCAGACTGGTATACAGAGGCTACGAAGGGCCAAATAATCATGGCCATTTACACTCTGATAATACCAGCCCCCAGTTGTCTGCTTTACCTTAGCTGGTTATCAAAATTGGTCCTAGCCCATGGTATTTATATTTTATTATTTTCTTCAATATTTTAAAAAAACATTTCTATTTTTGAAATCCAGCAAAGGCAAAACAGACAGCTGAGGGTTGCAGCCCGCATCTGTTTGTTTTACCTGCGAGAGCCCAACAGTTTTTTTTTTTTAGTTATAGAAATTATTGGGAAAAAACCACAACGTGGAGCTTCGCCATTTTTTGGTCCGGCCAGGTACAACTAGGCAACTGGGGGCTGGAATCCTTAGCATGGACAGGCCCAAGCCTTCTGCCCACCCCCCATGCTGCGAATTGCCCCCCAAAAAATGGCGCATTGAGGGTAGCCAGGGCCCGGGGCTGTTCAGACTCTGTGGGCCCCCAGGTCAAGTGACGGAAGTCATGTGACGGGGGTCATCATATACCTGAAATACATTATTCCAGAAAAACAGTTGCTGATTGAAACTATAATCACTCAAACATCCATTGATCTAGTCAATTTACCCTTTTGTGTGCCAAAACCAGGAGTGGAACTTGCAGACAAAAACTATAATGAAAGATTGACACCTGTTCTGAATTTTGGAGACACTCCTGGTTTTGACACACAATCCGGATGAAACCTGATCAGGGAAAAAACTGCAGTGTGAACCCAGCCTCAGACAATATGGATTGATCCTCCCTTCTACATTTTTGTTTACTTTGTAATATCTGATAAAGGCCTGGCGAAACACTGAAATGTTAAATAACGACTGGTATATTTTTTTGTCATATTTATGACTATTTTTCAAATAAATTTCTCAAGCTAATTTTTGTGCCAAGTCCTTTATATAAGAATGCTGCAAGAGTTAAAAAAAGCAATTGTGCTTCTCTTATGTTTGTGTGAGCTATTGTTTATCTAAACTAAATACTTTATTACTTTATTAGTATTATAGGACTAGAAAGTCACAGGCAGGGCAGTCAGACACGCCCACTGCTGTGATTGATATCTCACTGTCAATGTACAATCTCTATAGAGTCAGGTGGGGTTGGGGGCGGTTCTCTCAGCTCTGCTTCATTCCTAAAACTACTTTGTGTTAGAACAGCAGCACCCAGTAATCTAAGTTACACATCATTTGATTCAGTGTCTCCTTACCTACATTAAGTTTAAGGTCAGTTTCAAACCACGGTTAAATTCCATCCGGGGCTGTCCGTTGTGCACCGGACAGCCCCGGATCAGATTTCCGCCCCATAGTATGCAAAGGGGCCGGATGGAGCTGGATGGCAGCTATCTGCCATCCGGTTTCCATCTGTCAGGGAGGATCCAGGTGTATTCAGATTTTTCTCACGGACACAAAAATGCTGCTTGCAGCATTTTTGTGTCCGGGGCCAAAAATCTGCCCAAATTGGATCCTCCCGGATCTGGGGCAATCCAGCGCTCCCTAACATGGAAGTCTATAGGGCCGGATTGGCCCGATCCAGGAGGATTCGGGAACCGGACACCTGCAGCTGAAGTTCCGCGTGAGCTACGTTGAACTTCAGCACCAGGGAGCTGTCCCCTGTGAAGCGGTTCAGCACTATTTCGCAGGGGACAGCTGCGCTCACCTGAATCCGGCTACAAACAGGACTGGAGGGCATATGTGCCCTTCGGTTCTGTTTGCAAATCAGGTCCGGGGCTGTCAGGTTCAACCAGATTCACCACTTATAAAAATCTCTATCGGTGTGTACCCTGTATGATAATCTCCTGTTACCAATCTGATGGACTTGCTTGCAAATCGGTCCGTCCCACCTCCTCGCAGTCCGACAGCGTCTTCTTCTGAATGATGTAGATAACGCCTCCTGCCACCTGCGGTATCCACGTGACCACATCCAATTTTCCCAATGCGTACGCTACGCCCATACCTCTCTGGCTTGTGCAGGTGCACTGTGCTCCATCATGGGATTATCCTACAAGTTTAAACTCTCAGTGATGTCACCAAACATTAGACGCAGCAGACTGGGAGCCTGGAGCCATGTGCAGAGACCCCTGCGATTCGCGCATGAGTAGATGAGTTTTACATTGTAGCCGCAGTAGGGCAGAGCACGGTGCGTTTGCGCAGGCTGGAGAGGCATCTGCACAGATGTGAGATGGGAAACGCAGGAGGCGTATCCATATCATTCAGAAGAAGAGGCTGTTGGACGGCGAGGAGAGGCTGAATGGACCAATCTGCAAGCAAGAATTTCGCACTGGTAACAGGTTAGAATACAGGGTGCTAGATTTTTATAAGCTATTTATTCTGTGAACAGGGGCATTCAGGGCATAATAGCCTGTTTCTTATAATGCAGCATCAGCGTGTCCTCGAGGCCTTACAGATACTGAGGAAAAAACTCACCAAATACTCAGCGTGTGAACAAGACCCATGGGTGAACCTAGCCTCTCTGCTGCCTGAGACAAAGTGCAGAACGGCATCCCCCTAGTAAATTCTTTAAAATCGGTAGACATAAATCTGGTTCATACAGATCTATATCTATCCTGTAAAAATGAGAATAGTGAATATTTTAAATTTAGAGAAATAGAAAAAAATTGTCCAAACACAAGGATGTCAGCGCAATCACACGCACATACAAGAGCCACACAGAAGTATCCAGAACAAGGGTCATTACTGGCAATGGCAGCCTGGCACAAGCTACAGACACACAATGATGGCGGCAGAGCTGTGATCCTGTAGGCAGACACAGTCCTGCATCCTTATAGCACAGGAGTCAGCACTGATAGCCAAAATCTGGCACACACCTACATAGCTCTGGGCAGCTCGAACGTGGTGGCTGCCTTGCACTGACTAGTCAGACATGTCAGCATGCCGCACCGTCCACATGTAACGACCTGCAGTCTGAGCATCAACAAGCCGCTACTGCTCTAAGCAGGGAAAATGACGCGTCTCCTCCAACAGACCACGCCTCCTTCTCCCAAAACACTTAGTAAATAATTGATTGGATCACCTTTTTGTACTAGATACGTTTCTATTTGTTAATAAAATCCAGTGTGGATTAGTGATGGCAGTGATACAGTGATAGAATGTTCACAAAAGAAAAGAACCCACCCCCAGCACAAATAGACAAACAACTGTTTGCACCCTCAAATCACCCCGAAACATTTAGCCAATCACAAGTGCTGCACACAGGGCTGTCCGGAGCTAACAGCAGGGGCCATTCAATGGGGTTGAGTGAGGGATATTGTAGCGGGTAGAGAGACGAGCGCCACTGACCAAACGCCGCTCGGGAGATGCATGGCTGGATGCCTGTATGTACCGAGGGGCAGCACTGGATCTGGTATGTAAGTTATGGACAATCAGTCCTGTAGCAGAGGGACAATGCATCCTGCACCAAGGGTGTACATAAAAAACATGGGGCCCCACAGCAGAAGTTGTAATTGGGCCCACCCAAAAAAAAAAATTTGTCTAGAACACATAGGTACATGCATATCTCACAACTTTTCAGTCCTTACAAAGTGATTCTCCTACTGAAGTCGCTAGATTTCTCTTTCATTGCCCCCATAAAGTATGATACCAACAAAAGTGCCCCACAAATGCAGTATGATCCTCCCACAATGATTCCTCCACAGGGCCCTCCACACACACAATATGGTGACCCTACTTAACTACTCCAACACAGTATGATCTCCAACTGTGACCCCCACACAGCCCTCCATGTTGTATAATGGACTTACATACAGTATAAAAGTTCCTACACCTCTTCACACTGTATAATGGCCCCCAACACCGCACTCAAATAGCACCCCATAAAGTATACAGACTCCCTCATAGCCCTCCAAGTATTATCATGCCCCCCACAGAGCCCTCCAAATATTATAATTGGCTCCATATAGTCCTCAATATATTATAATGCACCCCCTATAGTCCTCCATATAGTATAATGCACCCCATAGTTCTCCATATAGTACAATGCCCTAAAGTCCTCAATATAGTATAATGCACCCCTTATAGTCCTCCATATAGTATAATGCACCCCATAGTCCTCCATATAGTATAATGCACCCACTATAGTCCTCCATATAGTATAATGTACCCCCTATAGTCCTCCATATAGTATAATGTACCCACTATAGTCCTACATATAGTATAATGCACCCTATAGTCCTCCATATATTATAATGCACCCCCACAGTCCATCATATAGTATTATGCTCTCACAATTAGGAATGTCTAGTAAATAGTAAATAATACACAACACTCAGAGAAAAATAATTTTATTAGAACAAAAAACAAACATCTCAACTCCATCTTTATTACTCCCACATAACCCTCCATGATCAGGGGCGTAACTACAATAGGTGCAGGGGTTGCGATCGCACCCGGGCCCTGCAGCCTAGGGGGGCCCCAAACGTCCCTTTGGCCCATAGAAAAAGACTAATACTACTAAAGATTTGGAATAATAGGGGGCCCCGTTGGCGCTTTCGCATCGGGGCCCCGAGGCCTGAAGTTACGCCACGGTCCATGATTCTTCATCTAGAGTCTGCAGGGAGAGAACAAGCATCCTCTCTCTGCAGAGTCTGCAATCACACTGACCGCAGGGACTCAGTGAGTGACGTCACCTGCAGCAGTCAGAGACTGCCACAGGGGAGTGGTGATGTCACTCGCTGAGTAACCAGGGCTCCCAGTGGCAGTGAACTCAAAATGTTGTCACTTATGGGGGGTTTCAGTTGTTTAGGCACAACAGGGGCTATCCAAACAGGACATTACACCCACAGGCCATGCCATCAAAATCTGTGTTCCAAAATGTTTCTCCCTCCCTTCAGAGCCCTGCCGTGCACCCAAATAGTGGTTTTAGACCACACATAAGGTATCGGTTTACTCAGGAGAAATTATCCAACAATTTTGAGGATGCATTTTATCCTGTTGCCCATGTGAAAATGAAAAAAAATTGAGGCTAAAAGAATATTTTTGTTAGAAAAATTAAAATGTCCATTTTTTCCTTCCACTTTGCTTAAGCTCCTGTGAAGCACCTGAAGATTTAATAATCTTCCTGAATGTAGTTTCGAGTAGCTTGAGGGGTGCAGTTTTTGGAATGGTGTCACTTTTGGGTGTTTTCTGTCATGTACACCCCTCAAATGGTCTTCAAATGTGATGTGGTCACTAAAAAAATGGTTTTGTAAATTTTGCTGGAAAAATGAAAAATTGCTGATGAACTTTGAACCCTTATAACTTCCGAACACATTTTTTTTTTTTTCCAAAATTGTGTTGATGTGAAGTAGACATATGGGAAATGTTATTTATTAACTATTTTGTGTCACATAATTCTCTGGTTTAGCAGAATAAAAATTAAAAATGTAAAAATTGCGAAATTTTCAAACTTTTGCCAAATTTCTGATTTTTTTCACAAATAAACGCAAAAATTATCAACCTAAATTTCATACTAACATGAAACCCAATATGTCACAAAAAAACAATCTGAGAATCGCTAGGATCCGTTGAAGCGTTCCAGAGATATAACCTCATAAAGGGACACTGGTCAGAATTGCAAAAATGGCAAGGTCTTTAGGGTCAAAATAGGCTGGGTGGTGAAGGGGTTAATTAATGGTTTTAAAGTCAAATATCAGGGGTAATAAGAAATTCTGAAGAAGCGATAGCACGTAATATATTTGTTTTATACAAAAAATGAGTCTATCATCTAACCAAGAGAGCAATAGTTGTGTAAATTTTAATGTAGTCATTTAATTACTGTTGCCTGTAATATCTACCATGCAAAAGTCACAGTCATCACCATGGTTCTGAGGCTCTCGACACAACATTGGAACTCCAATACTTTTCTCCGACCCTTAGTTCACAGTCTCAGGTTTTCAACACATGTCCTGCACTTGTTATGTGCTGTCCAAGGATTTTCTTGGTCACTGACGTTAACCACGAAGTATGCATAATAAGCTTTCCACATAAAGTCACACATATTTGTCCTTTGTGTGTTGCAAAGCAATCACTAATGTAACAGAATGTATCAGGATGATCCCTGCAACGCCCAGGAACTGCTGATGTTTGGCAACATTCAACAAAACCTTTTAAAGAGTTAAATTTGCTGCGACTTGTAAGCCTCTTGAGCAACTGAATGCTGCTGTCAGTTTTAATGCTGTTCATATAGCCGTAATATTTTGACATCGCCAGTTTTTAATTGCATTATAATTAGCCTTCCTATTAGTTATACCGAATCCATTTTCAGCATATCTAAAAAATATAATTATAATTAATGTTATATTACTGTATTATGATGTTAGGCCCCTTTCACATCAGCGGTGATCTTGGCAGATGCGGTGGATTTACCGCATCTGTCGCACCTGCCGCATAACCGTCATACTTGCAGTTCACCTGCGGCAAGCCCCATGCAATGTCTGAGGCTTGCGGTAGGTGCGGCAAGTGCGGTATAGTTGCGGTTTCGACACTTTCTGCACACCAACATTCTTTAGGATCACATGTTGTCTTGCAGTCAGCAAAATTGCTTTAGAGCAGTGCACACAAAATACTGTAAGTTTAATAATGATAATATGCCATGCATAATTCTATATCATAATAATATATCCACACATTATATATGATAATTATTTTATTATTGCAGGATTTCCTACTTCGGTTGAAGTGCACAGACAATCACTGGATCGGTCTGAGACGTACTGATGATAATACGGCCTGGACCTGGACTAATGGATCATTGTATAATGAGAACTTGTAAGTTATCGTTTTGCAGATTCCCTACAATCTGTATATATATAATATCCACATAATATAAAATACACACACTGTCATTGTAGTACTTTTAATTCTCTGAGAATTTCTGACAAGTGTTTCAGTGTGTTCAGGTGATGACCATCTGACCTCTGGGACCTACAGCACCAGCCCCTTATCAAAGAGTTTACAAGATGTACAACACAACCACTTTTTAGTAAAACAAAAATATTCTCTATTCAAAACTCATTAACATAGAGTATATCAAGTATTCATGAGGAACAGACTGGTGTGTTCAATGGAAAGTGTCCTTAATCAGCCTATGAGCAGGTGACATGCCAGAAACGCGTCAGTCTGTGCTTCATGGTAAATACTTTTTATAATCCACTAATGGGGTTTTAAGTTAAGAAGGATAATGTTTTTTTTTTTTTACTAAGAATATATATTATTGTAATAAGAAGTTGTTCTGTTTAGCTTGTAATCTTTGATAGAGGTTGGTGGTCTACAACACCCCCAGAGGCCGCACTGTCACAGGCTAATATTCCCATGAATGTGGAAACCTCTACCATGACTGTGTTAATTCCACCTACAGAACTAAATTAGCATTGTATACTGTTCCCTGACAGCGGCATTACTGACAACCCGACCATGGGGAGATATAGCAATGTGCAATTAACATGTATACAGCCGTCTACAGGTCTGACAATGTGACACTGCTGTACGGGAAGAAATGTAGCAGCATAGATATACAGTAGATTATCAGCTTTGCCTCCAAATATTACAGGATCCTAGTACGAATTCAGGATTTTTTAAGTTTGGATTGTAAAGTTTTAATACTTTTATCCTTCAGGTACCGTATTTTCCGCACTATAAGGCGCACCTAAAAGACTAAGATTTTCCCAGAAATCATAGGTGCGCCTTATAGTGCAGTGCGCCTTATATACGGATTTTTCCAGGAAAATTTAGCACCCCCCAGAAAATAAGGCATACCTTTGTGCCGCAATATCCTCCGTCCCCGCCATCCCCCTCTGTCCGGTGCCCGCCTGGCATCGCTGTGCGGGGGCGCGATCACCAGCCGCCATTCCCGCCATCCATGCTGGTGCCGGGGCCTGCCTCACATCACTGTGCGGGGACGCGATCACCAGCCGCCGTCCCCGCCATCCATGCTGGTGCCGGTGCCGGTGCCTGCCTCACATCACTGTGCGGGGACGTGATCACCAGCCGCCGTCCCCGCTGTCGTGTCCGGTGCCGCCGCTGCATCGGGCGCGCTCACAGCCCAGGAGCCCATCAGCCAATCACAGCTCCGCCCAGGAGCCTTGAGCCAATCCGAGGCCAGCTGACGTCAGCCCATAGCCTCTGATTGGCTGAGGGCTCCAGCGCTGTCATTGGCTGTGGGCTCCAGCGCTGTGATTGGCTGAGGGCTCCAGCGCTGTGATTGGCTGAGGGCTCCAGCGCTGTGAGTGCCTTGCCACACAGTACAGTAAGTGTGTGTGTGTGTGTGTGTGTGTGTCTGAGTGTGCGTGTGTGTGTTGATGTGTGTGTTGGTATGTGTGTGTGTCTGAGTGTGTGTGTTGTGTGTGTCTGACTGTGTGGGATGCTGGAGGGTGATGGGAGGCTACACAGGGATAGTGGAGGGTGATGGGATGCTACACAGGGATGCTGGAGGGTGATGGGAGGCTACACAGGGATACTGGAGGTGATGGGATGCTACACAGGGATGCTGGAGGGTGATGGGATGCTACACAGGGATGCTGGAGGGTGATGGGAGGCTACACAGGGATACTGGAGGGTGATGGGATGCTACACAGGGATGCTGGAGGGTGATGAGAGGCTACACAGGGATGCTGGAGGGTGATGGGAGGCTACACAGGGATGCTGGAGGGTGATGGGAGGCTACACAGGGATACTGGAGGGTGATGGGAGGCTACAGAAGGATGCTGGAGGGTGATGGGAGGCTACACAGCGATGCTCGAGGGTGATGGGAGGCTACAGAGGGATTTTTTTTTAGTAATATGGTGCGCCTTATAATCCGGTGCGCCTTATATATGGACCAAGACGGCTTAAAAGTCATTTTTTGAGGGTGCGCCTTATAATCCGGTGCGCCTTATAGTGCGAAAAATACGGTAATTGCAGTATCTCTGGGGCCATGTACCTCAATAACATTAACCCCTTACACACCACCCTCATACCCGCTCCTGCAGCACGGTGCCGACATGTAGCACTGAGCTGCAGGAGCGGGTTAAAATGATAAATTTATATTAAACACAGTGTTTTTTAACATTTTATAAATTAAAATTCCAACTGCAGTAATAGAAGTCTTTTGAAGATCTCGTTCAAAAGGCTTCACACTGAACGATGTGCCACATCGTTCAGTGCTTAATTGGACGATGAACGATAGAGTTTGAGGTCAGGATCTCAAACCTAGGATGAACAATCTAACGATCTTTTCATCCTATATCGTTCGCTTACACACAAGGACGCACAAACGATATCGTTCCAACGATCTCAAATACATGACGTTGCAATGATATCATTGAGGATATCCTTGTGTGTAACCTCACCATTAGGGTCTGCAGACAATATGCCAGTTAAGTAGAAGTGAGGGGTCAGAGGAGGGAGACAGGACACAGCACACCAGGGAACAGATTGCTGTTGGCAGAAACATTTGGGGCAAATCAGCAGGCGGGAGAGACAATCTGGATGACAAAGAATTTGGATATTTGAAATTTACACAGCAGATAGGGGAATATGACATACCATAACAGACATATACAGGGAGTGAATGCAATGCAGGGATGTAATGCCAGTCCAGACAGAATGCAAGGTACATAGGACAGATGACATACAGAAAGGATGGGAGACAGCTTGTACAATGGATTCATACCTGGAAATGAAGAAGATGTATTGTCAGATCAGTACATGACAGCATTGGGGAAATGTATATCACATATTAAATCTCTGGAATATCTCTGCAGATCACTTAATGAATTCACTTTGTGAAATCACACTGGCCACACTGATGAAAGTTGATTCACGATAAGGAAAAATGATGTCGGCCAACGATATTGAAAGGTCACAGAGGCACTCTGCATCAGTCACTCTGGTCTCTGGATGAGCCTTTCGTGGTGGTGCTAGTGTGGGCAAGTGTGTCTAGTCAATACAGAACTGCCCTATATATTGTGAAACGTAGTGACAAGCCCCTACTACTTGAATAACATCATTAATCAAGTCATTGTGCCTCTGCATGAACAGCTCTGACCTAATATCATCTTCATGGATTCATGGATGACAATGCTCCAGCTCATCAATGTCGAATCATTAGGGAACGGCTGCTGGAGACAGTGGTTCCTCAAATGGAGTGGTCTGCACTTTCTCCATACATGAGTCCCATAGAAAACTTATGGATCAGCGGAGTTGCCGTGTAGAGGTTTGTAACTCTACCCCAGAACCTCAATGACCCGAGGGTCGTCCTTCTAGAAGAGTGTGATGCCACCTCAGCCGCAATAACTCAACTTGTAACCAGCATGAGATGTCGATGTCAAGTTGTAATTTGATTCTCAAGGTCACATTGCAAGTTATTGAGACCTCAACATTTTTTGTTGTGATATACCCATCCCTATTGTTGGCTTTTATTTAAGATGGGGAAATTACCATAGCAAGCTTCTACTTAAATGCCATACCTTTATGATAAAATTCACGCAGCATTAACTTATTACGAATTCCATAAATTTCACCCGAAAGCCAAATATCCCTAACTTTTCGTGTAGAACCAGAAGGGGTATTTAAAATGTGCTGTCGATTGATATAGAAGTCCAAGATAATTTAATGAAATGGATTTTAATATTTTATTACTCTGTGTTCCATGGCCTTACATAGAAATACAAGCACGTAGAATGATAAAATCCATTTAATTAAATTGCTAGTGCATCTTAATAAATTAGAATATCATCAAAAAGTTCATTTATTTCAGTAATTCAATACATAAAGTGACACACATATATTATATAGTCATTACACACACAGAGGGATCTATTTCATGTGTTTATTTCTGTTAATGTTGATGATTATGGCTTACAGCCAATGAAAAGCCAAAGTTCATTATCTCACAAAATTAAAGTAGGGAAGATGAAGGGTTATAAACCGTGCTGCCGTATTCCACCAGACATCAAAGGGTGAATATAATATTGATTTATTAGTCAATGCATTACAGGGACTCCCAGAAACATGGCAATATGATATTGATTTGTCTTGAGGAAGAGGCCAGGGAGGCCTGAAACATGGCAACATTACATTGATTTTTGATGATATTCTAATTCATTGAGATGCAGTAGTATCTTGTACCTTGAAGTGGTCTTCTATATCGATTAGCAGTGCATTTTTAATATCCTTCTTGTTCTATTTTGAAAACTTTATTTCCTTGGGGCTGCAGCAGCCGATGATGCTCTTGCAGTGGTTGTGTCTCACACAACCATATCAGGTCAGGCTGATCCATTCTTTTGTCACATTTAAAGTTGGATAAGACCCTATTGCGCTTTTATTTCCTTCCAATTTCTATATTTAACTTTTACTGTAAAAACATAAGTATCTTCTACCTGGTGCAATGATAAAGTGATGATCCTCTGTACAAACTGTGTCTTGTTTTCCAGATTCCCAATCACAAGATTGTCAGAGGATTCCGGAAAAATGGAATATGTTTACTGAATCACAGAGGTGTATTGAGTCAGGAAGGCCGCATGAATTCAAATGGATATGTAACAGGAGGTAGCATCAACTCTTTCTGGTGTTGTGGTACAAGACATTCCTAACGTGTGCTGTATTACAGTGTGGATTTATACCAGGCTTTGTGTTAAACTGCTAATATACCATTGAATTAGAAACAAGCCTCATAGGACCTATACAAATTTTCCATCATTTCCACACTAGGATTATTTTTTGCACACAATTGGACAATTTTATTTATTTTTCCACAACAACCTTCTGTGCTCAGAAATTCAATGCCTTCCAAGCAACTAGAAAGAGGAGAAGTAATGAAGAGCAGACCAATCCCTACTGTGTTCTAAGTTCCTTTCTTGCACATCTTCATTTTGTGCAGAGCTAACATTGCCATTTCCACTGTGGGGGATTTACCACTGGCTGGGTACTCCTGCGTACACGGCAGACATGTAATTAGTCTATGTCCTGTAGGGGACCATGTCCATATTCTGCGTTCACAATCAGATAATACTAGCCGTCTGATCTGTTGGAACAGGGCTTGCATGTTGCTGGTGGCTGCTTCTGTTCATCTCCGGCTACCCAGAATACTCTGAATAAGGGCTCGGACACACTCATCAGAGTTTGACTGAGGAGACTGAAAGGGCTGGAGCAGTGACCCTGAACGGCTTCTCCCTCTCTGGACGGGGCTGTCAGCTGATCGTGTTTTTGTGCAGCTCCACACTCCATGTCCAGAGAGGGAGAAGCCGTTCAGGGTCACTGCTCCAGCCCTTTCAGAGTCTCCTCAGTCACACTCTGATGTAACTAGGAAAGTGTGTCCAAGCCCTAAAATAACTAATTGCAGCAGTTTTTGCATTAAGCTCCACTAGTTCCCTAGCTGAGGGGATCAACGCTTTGATTTCACATTGCGTTTTTTGGGGATCCATGGCTTCCGTTGTAAAATGGACAGCCACGGATACAGTTTGGCCCCATGTATCCCTATGAGCAACGGATCTGATCGGATTTGCCCTTAATGTTCCGATTTTGGGCGGACCAAATCGGACAGAATCGGAGCCGACACGATCCGCCTCAATTTACATGGGGGCCTACGGAGCACGGGTCAGAGAAAGCACAGGATTGTTCCTCGGACCCGATTTTAGTGTACTGAGCATGCTTGGCAGGGCTGTGAAGTTGGTTGTGGAGTCGGTGCCCATTTTGGTGGAGTGTGAGTCAAAGTTTGAGTCGGTAGAAAATGGTCCGACTCAGACTCCGAAAATATATGGTACTGTAAATCGGGTACAGTAGAGCAATGTAGAATGTGCAGAATAATATTATTATCAATTATTATTATGTTCTATCATTATAATGATTAAAGCCTGATGTTACCATTGACCTACAATAAATTTATCACTTAAAAATGAGCCATGTATGAAGGAGTCGGAGTTGGAGTCGGAGCCAGGGAAATTCAGGAGTCAGAGTCGGAGTTGGAGTCGGTGGTTTGACTTACCAACTCCACAGCCCTGATGCTCAGTACAGTAAAACTGCTCTGTTCCCCTTTAATTTCACTTCCGCAATGTATAATCAGGGCCGGCCTTAGCCTAAATGGTGCCCTGTGCAAAACTGCCTTTTGGTGCCCCCATCCTATTGATTTTTGTACCCAGTTTCCCAGGATACAAATGGGAACAGGACGACATTTTTTACATTCTAAAATAATTAATTTATTCACATATATTGTACAATAAACTCTTCCAAATTTGTGCCCAGGAATCTGCAACTCAAATTCATATTAATTCCACTATGTCTGAATTTACCGTATATACTCGTGTATAAGCCGAGTTTTTCAGCCCAAAATTTGGGCTGAAAAGTCTACCCCTCGGCTTATACACGGGTCATATACGGTACATGTAGGTGGGGGCTGTGTCCCGGGGCTGTGGAGGCTGCAGGAGGCGGGGGGAGGCTGCTGTATGAGCGGCCCCGTCACGTGGGGCCGCTCATTAAATATGCACTGCTTCCCCCTGTCAATCAGCGCAGGGGGAAGCAGTGCATATAGCCCCCAAATGCTGGCACTGTCCCCCCTTGTAAGGGCCCCCCCCCCCAGGGCGCTTATATTACCATTCCGGTCTTCTGATCCGCGCCGCTCCTCGGTGCTCCTCGCTGCTCCGTCCGTCCGTCCTCCTACATCCGGGATCTCCGGCCGTCGCAGGCATATGACGTCATCGCGCGACGGCTGGGGATCCCGGATGTAGGAGGACGGACGGAGCAGCGAGGAGCACCGAGGAGCGGCACGGATCAGAAGACCGGAATGGTAAGTGAAGCGGGGGGGGGGCCCTTGCCAGCGAGTGCCAGCATTTGGGGGCTGCGGATACCCCTGGGCTGCTGTCCAGGGGGCTGATGGGTACCCCCAGGGGGCTGATGGGGACCCCCAGGGGCTGCTGTATAAACCCCCTGGGGGCTGCTGGGTACCCGGGCTGCTGTAAACCCCCTGGGGCTGCTGGTACCCAGGGGTGCTGTATAAACCCCCTGGGGGCTGCTGGGTACCCCCAGGGGGCTGCTGTATAAACCCCCTGGGGGCTGCTGGGTACCCCCAGGGGGCTGCTGTATAAACCCCCTGGGGGCTGCTGGGGACCCCCAGGGGGCTGCTGTATAAACCCCCTGGGGGCTGTTGGGTACCCCCAGGGGGCTGCTGTATAAACCCCCTGGGGGCTGCTGGGTACCCCCAGGGGGCTGCTGTATAAACCCCCTGGGGGCTGCTGGGTACCCCCAGGGGGCTGCTGGGTACCCCCTGGGGGCTGCTATATGTACCCCTGGGGGCCTGCTGTATACCACTAGGGCTGCTGTATACTACCACTGGGGCTGCAATACCACTGGGGCTGCTGTATATAGGGGCTGCTGTATACACCACTGGGGCTGCTGTATATAGGGGCTGCAATACCACTGGGGCTGCTGTATATAGGGGCTGCTGTATACACCACTGGGGCTGCTGTATATAGGGGCTGCAATACCACTGGGGCTGCAATACCACTGGGGCTGCTGTATATAGGGGCTGCTGTATACACCACTGGGGCTGCTGTATATAGGGGCTGCAATACCACTGGGGCTGCTGTATACACCACTGGGGCTGCTGTATATAGGGGCTGCAATACCACTGGGGGCTGCTGTATATACCACTGGGAGCTGCTGCATATACCACTGTGGCTGCTGTATATACCACTGGGAGCTGCTGTATATACCACTGGGGGCTGCTGTATATCATACTGCTGGGGCCTGTATACCACTGCTGGGGGCTGTAAACCTGTGCTGGGGTACACCCTCGGCTTATACGCGAGTCAATAGATTTTCCCAGGTTTTGGGGGCAAAAGTAGGGGGGTCGGCTTATACACGGGTCGGCTTATACACGAGTATATACGGTACACTAAAAGGGATAATCTAATTGTGTATATTTATACTGTATCCATGGATATTACATAATGAGTGGTACATGTGGATCTCACCAATAGGGCGATGTGTATCTGAAGAATGAGGAGCTGACGCTCTATGTGGAGATTGATGGGACTGTTCTGTCATCTCTTGGCTGAGAGCGGCGCTGTTCCTGGCTCTATTGATGGGATCAGCATCTACTATACGTTTCTCCCAAATCTTGTAGATCTGCCATAAATATACAAAACTAGAAATAGACCTGGTGCTATTGCATCAGGAGTGCAGTGAAATGAACAGTTGCCGTAGAAATAGCCACTGAATAGTACAGTCCTCTCTCCAGAAAGTACGCTGCTGTTGCAGGATTTATATGTTGTATACGGTGTCTCAGTGGTTAGCACTGTATATGGCGGCTCAGTGGTTAGCACTGTATGGTGGCTCAGTGGTTAGCACTGTATATGGTGGCTCAGTGGTTAGCACTGTATACGGTGGCTCAGTGGTTAGCACTGTATGGTGGCTCAGTGGTTAGCACTGTATGGTGGCTCAGTGGTTAGCACTGTATATGGCGGCTCAGTGGTTAGCTCTGTATATGGTGGCTCAGTGGTTAGCACTGTATACGGTGGCAGAATGGTTAGCACTGTATATGGTGGCTCAATGGTTAGTACTGTATATGGCGGCTCAGTGGTTAGCACTGTATATGGTGGCTCAGTGGTTAGCACTGTATATGGTGGCTCAGTGGTTAGCACTGTATGGTGGCTCAGTGGTTAGCACTGTATATGGTGGCTCAGTGGTTAGCACTGTATATAGTGGCTCAGTGATTAGCACTGTATATGGTGGCTCAGTGGTTAGCCCTGTACAGTGGCTCAGTGGTTAGCACTGTATGGTGGCTCAGTGGTTAGCACTGTATAGTGGCTCAGTGGTTAGCACTGTATAGTGGCTCAGTGGTTAGCACTGTGTGGTGGCTCAAGGGTTAGCCCTGTACAGTGGCTCAGTGGTTAGCACTGTATAGTGGCTCAGTGGTTAGCACTGTACATAGTGCCTCAGTGGTTAGCCCTGTACGGTGGCTCAGTGGTTACCACTGTATGGTGGCTCAGTGGTTAGTACTGTATGGTGGCTCAGTGGTTAGCACTGTACATAGTGGCTTAGTGGTTAGCCCTGTATGGTGGCTCAGTGGTTACCACTGTATGGTGGCTCAGTGGTTAGCACTGTATATGGTGGCTCAGTGGTTAGCACTGTATGTGGTGGCTCAGTGGTTAGCACTGTATATGGTGGCTCAGTGGTTAGCACTGTATGGTGGCTCAGTGGTTAGCACTGTATGGTGGCTCAGTGGTTAGCACTGTATGGTGGCTCAGTGGTTAGCACTGTATATGGGCACTGTATGGTGGCTCAGTGGTTAGCACTGTATTTATATGGTGGCTCAGTGGTTAGCCCTGTACGGTGGCTCAGTGGTTAGCACTGTATAGTGGCTCAGTGGTTAGCACTGTGTGGTGGCTCAGTGGTTAGCACTGTGTGGTGGCTCAAGGGTTAGCCCTGTACGGTGGCTCAGTGGTTAGCACTGTATAGTGGCTCAGTGGTTAGCACTGTACATAGTGGCTCAGTGGTTAGCCCTGTACGGTGGCTCAGTGGTTACCACTGTATGGTGGCTCAGTGGTTAGCACTGTACATGGTGGCTCAGTGGTTAGCACTGTATGGTGGCTCAGTGGTTAGCACTGTACATAGTGGCTCAGTGGTTAGCCCTGTACGGTGGCTCAGTGGTTACCACTGTATGGTGGCTCAGTGGTTAGCACTGTATATGGTGGCTCAGTGGTTAGCACTGTATGTGGTGGCTCAGTGGTTAGCACTGTATATGGTGGCTCAGTGGTTAGCATTGTATATGGTGGCTCAGTGGTTAGCACTGTATATGGTGGCTCAGTGGTTAGCACTGTATGGTGGCTCAGTGGTTAGCATTGTATACGGAAGCTCATTGGTTAACACAGTATATGGAGGCTCAGTGGTTAGCACAGTATATGATGCCTCAGTGGTTAGCACAGTATATGGTGGCTCAGTCGTTAGCACTGTGTACAGTGAAGGAGGAGGAGAGTCTGTACACTGATCACTATATACTATATATATACGTGTATGAGGAGGAGGAGAGCCCTGATCACAGGAGCTGACAATCTTAGGACACAGGAATAATAAAGAGCCTGTATACTGATCACTATATACTATATATACACTGTACAGGTGTATGAGGAGGATGAGAGCCCTGATCACAGGAGCTGACAATCTGACCACACATGATGATAAAGAGCCTGTATACTGATCACTATATACTATATATATATACTGTACAGGTGTATGAGGAGGAGGAGAGCCTGTATACTGATCACTATATACCATATATATATACTGTACAGGTGTATGAGGAGGAGAGCCTGTATACTATATATATACACTGTACAGGTGTATGAGGAGGAGGAGAGCCCTGATCACAGGAGCTGACAATCTGACCACACAGGATAATAAAGAGCCTGTATACTGATCACTATATACTATATATATACACTGTACAGGTGTATGAGGAGGAGGAGAGCCTGTATACTATATATATACACTGTACTGGTGTATGAGGAGGAGGAGAGCCCTGATCACAGGAGCTGACAATCTGACCACACAGGATGATAAAGAACCTGTATACTGATCACTATATACTATATATATACACTGTACAGGTGTATGAGGAGGAGAGCCTGTATACTATATATATACACTGTACTGGTGTATGAGGAGGAGGAGAGCCCTGATCACAGGAGCTGACAATCTTAGGACACAGGAATGATAAAGAGCCTGTATACTGATCACTATATATACACTGTACAGGTGTATGAGGAGGAGAGCCTGTATAGTGAGGCAGCAGCCTGGACTCAGTAGTGACAGGAGATGAGGATCAGTGATCTGGAGGCCTTCCTTCCTCTCAGAGCTCGGTGCTGGGTCGGTGCTGTGTGTGGCTGAGAAACCTGATACTGCACAGAGCTCCCAGCACTAAAAGTTTCTTATCTCAGTGCCGTCACCTTTTACTGCAGGGCTGAAGATGGCAAACAGCAGTGACCTCCTCACCTCCATAGAAGAGTCCTCGGGTGAGGGGACGCTCCTCCTTTCTGCACTGGCTGGAGGCCAGGAGGAGACTTGATGGTTCTGGAGAGAGGAGGGGCTGTCTACTGCATGGTTCATCTTCGGTCTGCTGAGGTACACTGTGCTGTACACAGCACAACAGAATGAGTGCTTTCAACTTAAGATTTGGACGCAGGAAGGAACAGCGAGGCCCCTGCAAATCACAGTGACTGCTGTCTCCCTGCAGCGCCCCCTGGAGCGTTGCGCCCTGTGCTGCCGCACAACTCGCACATGCCTAGGGCCGGCCCTGTGTATAATATACATTGCGAAAGTGAAGCAAGGGTTAAAAATAAAATAAAAAGATCCTCACCTCTCCGGCGTGTGTCCCTGCGATGTGCAGCATCTACTATAGCTCAAGGACCTGGGAATCGCTGACCTGGAAGGGGCGCAGCAACCCAGTGAGCTGATTCGTCATATGACCGTATCAGCGCGGTTTAAATCTCCTGCCCACCAATCAGTTTTAGCGGGCGCGTGATTTAAACCAATCAGCTGACGCGGTCATGTGGTGAATCAGCTGGCCGGGTTGCTGCACCCCTTCTAGGTCAGCTGATTCCCAGGTCCTTGACTTACAGTAGATGCTGCACATCGCAGGGACACACGCCGGAGAGGTGAGGATCTTTTTATTTTATTTTTAACCCTTGCTTCACTTCCGCAATGTATATTATACATTGCGGAAGTGAAAGTGCACTTGTGTCCGATAGGGTCCTTTCCTGTCCATGGGGTCCTGCAAAAAACAGGATCCCCATGGACAGGAAAAAATTGCGATGTGACAGCAGCCTTACTGTTTGTGTGTGCTGCATATCACCTACAAAACACTGCAACAGTTCAAAAAATTAAAGGCACGTCCATATAAAATACACATTGATGTAATCCCCAACTATGGGGAATTACATATTCACACATGGAGACAACTCATTTCAAGGGAACCTGTCAGCAGGTTTTTTGCTATGTAGGGTACGGACACTATGGCGTGAAAAACGGATGAGTGCAATACAAGAAACTTGCATTGCACTCGGATCAATGTTATTTAATGACTCAGAACAGATTAGCCAGATGTGTCAGAGGCTTTTTTTCTCATCCAGATTCTGGACGAGAAAAAAGTTGCAACATGCTGCAACAGTATGCGATTCTCGCGTGAGACTCGCTAATGAAATCTATGGGTCCGACAAAATCACGGACATCACACTGACAGCACATGGACCATCCGAGAGACATCTGTTTTTTCACTGATACATTATTCTGTAGCTCAAAAAACTAAAATATTCCTGTAAATGAATATAGAGTAACTAGCTGTGAGCCCGATGCAAATGCATCGGGTGTCTAGAATATTTAAAAAATTTTTTAACATTTTCAAATAATATCCATATAAAGTATAGGGGGACTTGCGGCAGGTGCGGCAAGTGCGGTTTTGCACTTGCGGCAGGTGCAGCCGCGAAATAAACCACGGCTGACCGCGGTTTTTTTCGCGGCCGCACCTGCCGCAAGTGCAAAACCGCACTTGCCGCACCTGCCGCAAGTCCCCCCATACTTTCTATGCGGATTACCGCAACCGCGCCGCAAGTGCAGCGGTTATGCGGCAATCGCGACAGATGCGGTTTTTTTCACCGCATCTGCCGCGATTTTGGCGGACATATGGTATGCGGACATATGGGGGGTGTGTGGTGACAGCGGGGGGGGGGGGGGGTGTGTGGACATCGGGGAGCGTGGTTACAGGAGAGGCTCCGGAGCACTGTGTCAGCATGTGCTGACAGCAGCGGCTCCGGAGCGGGATCGGAGCAGGGGTGTGCGGACATATGGGGGGGGTGAGGACATATGGGGGGGGGTGTGGTGACAGGGGTTGGGGGTGTGTGCTGACAGCGGCGAGGGGTCGCACGTGGTGACGTCACAGAGTGACAAAGGCACGGTCTTTTGCGGGGTCCGACACGGAAGTGCCTACGGCAATTATATAGTAGATAGAATACATACAGCAGTACCGGTGTGCAGCGGTGCCAGTGTGCAGCAGTGCGGGAGTCCAGGAAGAGACAGCAGGTGGGTGCAGTCAGGGGGGCCGGGGGACAGTGGCCGGGAGCGTTCAGGAGCAAGCCGGGGAACAGCGGGCAGAAGGGGGCTGGTGGAATAACAGCCATGTGTGGGCAGGAGGAGGCTGAGGAAGAGCGGCCAGGTGCGTGCAGGAGGGGGCCGGGGGACAGTGGGCGGATGCGGGCAGGAGGGAGGCAGGGAGACAGCAATCGGGTGCGGCAGGAGGGGGTCAGGGGGACAGCGGCCATGTGCGGGCAGGAGGGGTCCGGGGAACAGCGGGCAGAAGGGGGCAGGGGAACAACGGCCATGTGTAGGCAGGAGGTGGCCGAGAAAGAGCGGCCGGGTGCGTGCAGGAGGGGGTCGGGGAAGAGCGGCCGGGTGCGGGCAGTAGGGGCGGGGGGGCCTTCCTGGCCGCACCCGCCCGCTGTCCCCCGGCCCTCTCCTGCCCGCAGCACTGTGCTTAGCAGAGTTTACAGCAACTCAGTGGTTAGCAGACTTTATGCGGCTCAGTGGTTAGCAGAGTATACGGCGGCTGAGTGGTTAGCAGAGTATACAGGGTCTCAGTGGTTAGCACAGTATACACTGGCTCAATAGTTAGCACTGTAAACAGCCTCAGTGGTTAGCACTCTATGGTGGCTCAATGGTTGGCACTGTATATGGTAGCTCAGTGGTTAGCACTGTATATGGTGGCTCAGTGGTTAGCACTGTATATGGTGGCTCAGTGGTCAGCACTGTACGGTGGCTCAGTGGTCAGCACTGTACGGTGGCTCAGTGGTCAGCACTGTACGGTGGCTCAGTGGTCAGCACTGTACGGTGGCTCAGTGGTCAGCACTGTACGGTGGCTCAGTGGTCAGCACTGTACGGTGGCTCAGTGGTCAGCACTGTACGGTGGCTCAGTGGTCAGCACTGTACAGTGGCTCAGTGGTCAGCGGAGGACAGAGGGCAGAGTGGTCAGCGGAGGACGGAGGGCAGAGTTTATCAGCGGAGGACGGAAGGCAGAGTGGTCAGCAGAGAACGGGGGGGGCAGAGTGGTCAGCGTAGGCCCAAGGGGAGGGCAGAGTGGTCAGCGAAGGTCGGGGGGCAGGGTGATACGCGGAGGGTGGGGGGGCAGAGTGGTCAGTGGAGGGAAGGGGGGGCAGAGTGGTCAGTGGAGGGAAGGGGGGGCAGATTGGTCAGCGGCGGCCAGGGGGGCAAAGTGGTCAGCGGAGATCAAGGGGGACAGAGTGGTCAGCAGAGGCAGGGGGGAGGGGCAGAGTGGTCAGCAGAGACCGGGGGGCAGAGTGGTCAGTGGAGGCCGGGGGGGCAGAGTGGCGGGGAAATACTTACTTCCATCGCCATCTTGCATGTCGCCACTGTGAACAGGGCGAAACCAAGATGGCGGCCGGGAACTCTCGTGATACTTCCCGGCCGCCATCTTGGTTTCAATCTGTACGTGGCGGCGACATAGAAGAGAGCGGGCGGAATACGGAGGCGGGTGCGTTCTGGTGGTAAGGCAACTTTCACATTACGATTTCTTTAAATCCGATGCTGTCCGAAATAAATCGGACAGCATCGGATCCAAACTGATCTCTGCAATCGGATGCCAAATAGGCATCCGAATCCTACTTTTTGCAGGATCAGTTTGGGCTGTCACGTAGCTCCTCCTCCTCTCTCCCTCCTGTCATCTTGCTGCCTCTCTGCGGCCCCCCTGTTTTGCCCTACTGTCCCCCTACTCTCTCCCTACTGTCCCCTGCTGTGCCCTCTCATGTGCCCCCCTCCTGTGCCCTCTCATGTGCCCCCCTCCTGTGCCCTCTCATGTGCCCCCCTCCTGTGCCCTCTCATGTGCCCCCTCCTGTGCCCTCTCATGTGCCCCTCCTGTGCCCTCTCATGTGCCCTCTCATGTCCCCCCCCTCCTGTCCGCTCCTCATGTGCCCCCCTCCTGTGCCCTCTCATGTCCCCCCCCCTCCTGTCCGCTCCTCATGTGCCCTCTCATGTGCCCTCTCATGTGCCCCCTCATGTCCCCCACCTCCTGTCCCCCACCTTCTGTCCCCCCTCATGTCCCCCCCAACATAACAAATCTTTATTCTCACCTTCCAGCGCTCCCTCGGCGTCTCCAGCTGCAGCCGATCGGGTGTGCAGGACCTGTGATGACGTCAAAAGCGTCATCGGTTACCGCGGTAACCGGTCATGTGACCCGATCAGCTGATCGGGTTCTGACATCATCACAGGTCCTGTTACCGAGCGAGCAGCTGCAGCTGGAGACGCCGAGGGAGCGCTGGAAGGTGAGAATAAAGATTTTTTATTTTTAAACACTTGATTTAACTTTAGTATGACGGGGCACAGGAGCACAGTGGCACAGGCTCCGGAGCACTGTGTCAGCATGTGCTGACAGCAGCTGCTCCGGAGCGGGGGCACAGGGGCACAGGGACACAGGCTCCGGAGCACTGTGTCAGCATGTGCTGACAGCAGCTGCTCCGGAGCGGGGGCACAGGAGCACAGGGGCACAGGCTCCGGAGCGGGATGACAGCGGCGAGGGGTCGCAATGCCCGCTACGCGGGCAATGCCTCGCACGGCGTGGTGACGTCACAGTGTGACATAGCCACGACGTGCCGGGGGCCGTCACAAAACGTGCTACGGCAATTATATAGTAGATAGCAGCTGAGAAAAAAAACGCATTGCACACGGATGTCACCCGGATTAAAAAACAGATGTCACTCGTCCGACTCTTCAGGTTGAGAATCTGACTGTTTTTTTCACGGCAGTGTGTTTCCAGCCATAACCTTAAAACCACATATTGTAAGAGTTTAAAATAAAAAAGCGTGCAACTGTGCTTAGGCCCCTTTCACATTGGTGGTTTTGACAAAAAAACGCATCTCCTGCAAGTGCCGCCTAACTGCCACACTTGCAGCAAGCCCCATGCATTGTCTATGTGGCTTGCAGTAAGCGGTTGTGGCAGATGCGGCAGTTGTGGCTGCGAAAAAAAACTCCAATGTGAAAGGGCCCTTATCTGTGTGTGAGCTATTGTTTACCTAAACTAAATACTTTATTGCTTTATTAGTATTGGCAGGGCTAACACATGGTTTGTCACTGGGGCAACCATTGTTTACACCTATAACACATGCGCACAACGTCATTATGGCGTCAGAGTCATGTGATTGGACCCAGACTTCCAGGTTCATCTTTAAAAAGCCGGTCATTTAAGGGCCTGTCACACGCGTCAATATCGCCTGCACGATATCGGCTGCACGTGACGTTGCAGCGATATTGACGCGTGTGACATACTGAATCAACCAGCGATAAATCGCTGGTTGATGATCGCCAGGTTTTAGAATCTGTCCTAAAACCTGGCGATTGTCGCCCGGTGGACACGCAGCATCGCTGCGTGTGACACCAGGAGTAGCGATATTCCAGCTCCCAGCGCCTCTCACAAGCGCTGGGAGCTGGTAACTAAGGTAAACTGCGGGTATCTATGCAGCGTGCGCTGCCTAGATACCCGACGTGTACCTTAGTTACCAGCCTCCTCCGCTCACCGGCTGGTATCTAAGGTACACAGCGGGTAACTAGGGTCCTTAGTTACCCGCTGTGTACCTTAGATACCAGCCGGTGAGCGGAGGAGGCTGGTAACTAAGGTACACGTCGGGTATCTAGGCAGCGCGCGCTGCCTAGATACCCGCAGTTTACCTTGGAGACCAGCCTGCTCCCGCTTCCAGCAGGCTGGCAGCGGGAGCAGGACATCATGGAAACGATATTTAAATCGTTTCCACGATGTCTCTGGTCAATTGATCGCTGGTGAGTCTGCCTGTGTGACAGCTCACCAGCGATCAGCCGTCAATGTCGTCAGCGATCATCTCGCTGACGACATTGACGCGTGTGACAGGCCCTTTAGTCACAGGGTGTGCTTTATCCTCCACACTACGGTGTATACCCACTGCGCCCATTTCAGTGGGTAAGTGTTCATTTCTCCATTTGGAGTATATTTGGTTTAGTTTAGCTATTTTTTTATATACTGTACTTTACTTCTTTACATATCTTGTCATTTTCCTTACATAACTGATGGGATAAGTTGCCTCAATGTTGTCACTTTTACTATATTACAATGAATTCTGTATAACTTGGCAGATCTTAGGCCGGCTTCACACCACGTTTTTTCCTTGTCAGGGTCTGTCAGGTGTTTTGATGGATGTACTGGACAGAACCTGACAGGTCCGAACAAACAGAACCAGAGGGTTAGTATGCCCTCCGGTCCTGTTTTCTGCCGGAATTGGCAGTCTGCAGCTGCTGAAATTTCAGAATTGCAGCTAGTGGGGAGCTGGCCACAGTCCTGAAATCTCAGCGGGGAGCTCCCCACGGTGCTAATGATCAGCACTGGCTAGCGCTGACCTTCAGCACCTGGCGTCCGGCAGCCGGATCCAGTTTTTTTTGTTAGATCTGGCGCCCATAGACCCCCATGTTAGGGGGCCCCGTATCTGGCAGGATCCTCCCAGACAGATGGAAACCAGACGGCAAAACACTGCCATCCGGCCCCATAGGAATACTATAGGGCCGAAATCGGATCCAGGACTGTCCGGTTCACACCAGACAGCCACAGATCACACAAACTGTGGTGTGAAATGCCCTTATGATTTTAGGTAGAATCCTGTTGCTACTGTTTTTCTTGAATTGAAAAATAAACGCAAGCGTGAAAGGCCTCTTAGGCTGCTTTCACATCAGCGGTAAGTGCTGATCATGGCAGTTGCGGTGAAAAAACCGCAACTGACGCGATTACCGCATAACGGCTGCACTTGTGGTTCACCTGCGGCAAGCCCCATGCAATGTCTATGGGGCTTGCGGCAGGTGCGGCAAGTGCGGTACAGTTGCAGTTTTGGCACTTGCGGCAGATGCGGCCACGAAAAAAACACGGTCAGCCGCGGTTTTCTCGCGGCCGCATCTGCCGCAAGTGCCGAAACCGCACTTGCTGCACACTTACCGCAAGCCCAATAGACGTTGTATGGGGCTTGCCGCAGGTGAACCGCAAGTGCGGCCGTTATGCGGTAATCACGGCAGTTGCAGTTTTTTCACCGCAACTGCCGCGATCAGCAATTACCGCTGATGTGAAACGGGCCTTAGGCTGGTTTCACACTGCAGTTTTTTTCCCTGATCAGCTGATCAGGCTCGATCAGATTTGTGTGCCAAAACCAGGAGAGGAACTAGGAGAGCAACTTGCAGAGAAAAAGTATAATTGAAAGTTTGACTCCTGTTCTGAGTTTTGGAGACACTCCTGGTTTTGCCACACAAATCTGATAGACACTGATCAGTGAAAAAAAAAACTGCAGTGTGAACCCTGTCTCATGTCCACTTTACACGTCCCGATATCGGCGTCCAATTCCGATAAAAAGTCACGTGGTTCATGCGTTGGCCCCGATATCGTTCGTGCGTTGTATGGTGTGAATGACTGACCAATTTGATGCAAGAACAATGCCAAAACGATATTGGGGAAGAATTGTGCAGCTCTCCAACTGCCCGATATTGGATGGATGATCTGGCCGGATCGTGCTGTGTGACAGCCCAACACCGACTTGGAGACCAACTTCCCCTATTCTCTCCATGTTAAATGGTCGTTCTTGGGTCGGCCGTACAAGGGGGTGTACACATCGCCGTTGTGTTGCCTGCCGATATCGCGCTGTGTAACATCTCCTATGCGATCTTGGAATTCTGCCCAGAAAAAGCGCCCTCCCGCGGCGTTGTATCCAATATCGGACCGATGTTGGGACGTGTAAAGTGGCCATTAGACAATATGGATTGATCCTCTGTTTTACATTTTTGTTTATTTTGTAATATCTGATAAAGGCTTGATGAAACACTGAAATGTTAAATAACGATTGTTATAATTTTTTGTAATATGACGGCCTATTTTTCAAATAAATTTCTTAAGCTAATTTTTGTGCCAAGTCCTTTATATAAGAATGCTGTAAGAGTTAAAAAAAAACAATTGTGCTTCTCTTATCTTTGTGTAAGCTATTGTTTATCTAAACTAAATACTTTATTACTTTATTAGTATTATAGGACTAGAAAGTCACAGGCAGGGCAGTCAGACATGCCCACTGCTGTGATTGATATCTCACTGTCAATGCACAATCTCTATAGAGTCAGGTGTTGGTGGGGGCGGTTCTCTCAGCTCTGCTTGATTCCTAAAACTACTTTGTGTTAGAACAGTAGCACCCAGTAATCTAAGTTACACATCATTTGATTCAGTGTCTCCTTACCTACATTATATTGCTGTCAGATGAGGTAGCAAAAACCTGCTGACAGAATCCCTTTAACTACATAATCCTAATGTTAAAGCGGACCTGTCACCTCCTAAAAGCCACCTAACTTATCAATACTATCAATACATGTTCCTGCACCTTCCTATTACCATTATAACTATCCCTCTCTCTGCTAAATGCTTGCTTTCAATGTTGTAAAAAACACTTTGATACTTACTCATTAGGATGATTATGAAATGGGGGCTATATGCAATTGTCCCCCTGGGCGTGATGTTTTGCAGCCTCCATGATCCAGCCTCTCTGTGCTGCTTTTCTTGTGCAGGCTCTGCCCTCCTCCTCCGTCACTCACAGCATGCAAATCATTTGTCCTGACCGCAGCTCCACATCACAGCAGAAGCAGCACAGAGAGGCAGGGCCAGAGATGAATCTTATTACAATATGACGCCCATCGGGGCGTGATAAAGGATCATGGAGGCTGCAAACCAACACGCCCAGGGGGACTATTGCATATAGCCCCCACTTCATTATCATCCTAATGAGTAAGCATAGAGAGCATGGTGTGAGTGGAGTTAGCTGTGGTGTGTGGGGTTAGCTTTCCCAGCTCTGCTGCTACAACTATTAAAGGGGAACCGGGAAGAGAAAACTTTTTAGTACAGTTCCTGGCCTGCTACATCATGAAGCAGAGCTGTACACTGCAGTTCTGGGATCTTTAGATCACTTATAAATCAATAAAATCATACCTGCTCCTCAGCTCTCACTCCTCCCTCGTGGGTCTGAGAATTTTAGCCTCACGCTGTTGCAGAGAGCAGGAGGTGTGTCGGGGGCATGGAACCTGTGGACTCCAGGATCATCCTAGATTCCAGTCCCCTCACACGTCTGTATGGTGAGGGGGCGTGGCAGGAGGTGTGGCTGCTGGCCCCATGGTCACAGTGCAATCCTGCCCCTGATATACATCCTATGTTATGTGACAGGGGTGTTCTGGCTTGAAATGGCAATCATGTCACCAAGCTGATATAAATACATGCTGTGATCTTGTGGCGCCCCGCAACGAGTGCGTCACAGGAGTGTATTACAGCCCAGACTGCAGCTGCGATATTCTCTGACTAAAGCAATGACATGGTTAAAACTCAGAGCTCCATACCCTACATGCACATCAGAATAGAGGGCCAATAAGGTCCTGGTGGGCGGAGTGTGGGAGTAGTGTGTTAGAGGAGAATGCAGGAGAAGGAGGAAGGAGAAGAGGTGGCTGGGAGGAACGTAGGAGAGGGGGCTCTGCACAGTCCCGTGCAGCCCCCGGGCCACCACCGGTTGGGCGCCATTACCCGGTGCCTCAACAACCGGACCCTGGGCGAATGCATATGGGTCAAAATACACCCGTGCCCATCTACAATCGGATCACTGGTTCCGAAGGGTAGTCGTTTATCACTGCCATGCAAACCAGGAGTGGAGGGACCGCTCTACAGGAGTACCCCACCACCGCCGCAAACAGAGCCGTCTTGCCAGCGGAGTACCCACCAAAAGGACCCAGACTACCCCTCACACCGGAACGTACACACCGGCAGGGAAATTTAAGTAACCCCTTGTACCCGACCTTGGCACACAAAGGCGACATCGGCAACTTACTTAGAACAAGCTTAGAAAGGAGGAACACCGCAGAGCTCTGAAAAACACCGGTCATTGCCAAGTCCACCCAGTCCGTTACCTGTTATCTGTATACCATGTATGACCTGCTGGTTACAGTTAAGTACCCGTTGCAGAGACTAATGGTGTCCGTGTTTCTTAAGAACTGTTTCACTCCGCATGCAGAAGGTAACTGAGCTGCCTCACAACATCTTGTGCAGCTCCTGGCTCCGGGGACTCTCACTCGTCCTGTGGGGAGCATCCCATCTTGCTGCATTCCATCCCCTGGAGGCCCAAGCAGCGCCGGTGAACTCACCGGAACTCCCGCCGGTGGCGTCACGACAAGAATTAGCAACCTTTAATCTGTTCAGCCAACCCTTTTGATCTGAACCACCGGGCCCCACAGCCGCAGGCGCGGTTCTGTGACAAGGAGGAGAAAAACGCCTGCCCCGTGAAGTCCCGGCTACGGTGAGTCAATCTTCTGCTGTACAATGATATAATGATGCTTAATGTGTGTTGTCATGTATGAGGCTAGGAGAACAGTCAGAGCTCTGCATTCATTGATTCAGCACTGGCATGATCTCTCCTCCATAGCAGTTGGTAGATTTCAGTCCCCTGAAATTGCAGCACTATGGATATGGATTTTTTCCTCACAGATATGAACCTGCAAAGTATTTTTTCAGATCTGCAGTATGTCAGCTCTTGCAGTTATATTTTTGCATTCTTCTCAGAATTCATACTGTGTTTATTTGCAGTGTTCTTGATTACATGTGGGCATTTTCTACAGTACTGCCCATACAGAGGTGTGAGGGGCCTGGAAGGTAGGATGATCCTGCAGCTCCCAGCATCCACACCCCTGACACATCTCCTCTTCTCACCAGCAGCATGAGGCTGAAATTGTCAGACCCATGACGGTCAGTCAGAGCAGAGGAGCAGATATGATTTTATCGAATATTAAGCGATCTATAGATCCTAGAACTGCAGTGTACAGCTCTGCTTCATCATGTACCAGGTCAGAAACTGTACTAAAAAGTTTTCTGTCCACGTAGTTCCCCTTTAACTCTGATTGTGTCACAACAGCGTCAACCAGTAAACTAACTGCCCAATTGCTGGAATCAGGGTCTTTTTTCCACATTTTGCTGCTCTCAGATGAGATATAAAAAAGCCCTGCTGACAGATTCCCTTTAACATAGGACCCAATCTATGATTTCATCTTCACAATTCTTACATCCATTGAACTTGTGAGTTTTTGAATCGTTTCTGCTTAAATTTCTTTGCAGAATGTCAGAATAGCCTCCCAGTGATGATAATTAAATGTAACCGGCCTCCCACCCTCATAGACCTTTTGCTTGAGGATACTCCAAAGGTTCTCTATAGGGTTGAGGTCAGGGGAAGATGGTGGCCACACCATGAGTTTCTATCTTTTTATGCCCATAGCAGCCAATGGCACAGAGGTATTCTTTGTAGTAAGAGACACAGCATTGTCACTATGAAGATGATTTAGCTATGAATGGCACCATTTTTCTTTTTGCACCATGGAAGAAAGTGCTCAGTCGCAAACTCTATATACTTTGCCAAGGTCAACTTGAGGAACCCTAAGAGTACCTTTACACGCGGCTACATTTCTAGGGTGGCTACAGGTAACTTACTGGTTGCAGTGAAATCATGGAGACAAGTTCTATCTTGTTGCTGTGTACAAATGGAATAATCTCTCCATGATTTCACTGCAACCAGTAAGTTACCTGTAGCCACCCTAGAAATGTAGCCGTGTGTAAAGGTACCCTAAGGGTACCTTTACACACAGAGATAAATTACTTGCAACTCACTGGTTGCAGTGAAATCATGGACACATTGCTCCATTTTGTGGCTGTGTACAAATGTAACAATGTGTCCATGATTTCACTGCAACCAGTGAGTTGCAAGCAATATATCTCTGCGTGTAAAGGTACCCTAAAGGGGCTTATCAGCTCTCTCCAGCCTAAAACACGACTTTACCACTTCCTTGCTGATGTTGCAGCCTTGTTAGGACATGGTGGCCATCCACCAAGCATCCATTACCATCCGTCTGGACCATCTAGGATTGCACTACACTGTGTAAAGAAAACTGCTTTAAAATTGGTCTTCATATATGTCTGGGCCACTGCAGCCATTTCTGCTTTTGAGCAGTTTAGGGGCGACTGAACGGTTTATGGCTACGTTCACACAACGCGTTTTGTTTGTGCTTTTTTGCACGGACGCTTTTTGCCACGTCTAGCTACCGCGCAAAAAAGCACCGTAAAAAAACACGGTTCATTCACACACTGCATTGTTTTTACAGGGCTACTTCTCCCCCAAAAGCGCAGGGGAGAAGTGATGTCACACAGGGAAGGAAGAATCCGCCCCCATGTGACAGGTGTGACAACCCTTTTTTTTTATTTCGCAGTGTATTAATATACACTGCGAAACCTAAATAAAAAAAGTCAAAATGTATAAAAAATAATAAAAGTTGAATACTTACCTCTCCGCCGGGTGGTCGGGTTACCGGGAGCCGACACAACAACATCTACTGTCCTTCCAGGGCCTGCTAAGATTTGTGATTGTCCTCTCGCAATCATGAGATATGTGAAGTGCGTATCACATGATCGCGAGTGGCCAATCACAGATCACAGGCCCTGGAAGGAGATCAGAAGTGGTTCCTGAAACACCCGGCGGAAGGTAAGTATTCAATTTTTATTATTTTTAATACATTTTGACTATTTTTATTTAGGTTTCACAGTGTTCATGAATACAAAAGGGCTGTGACACCTGTCACACAGGGGAGGAACACAGGATTCTTCCTCCCCTGTGTGGCATCACATCCTGCAGCACCGGTGTATTCCTGCTGGAATTGTGCATTGTCTCAATGGTGATGCGTAATTCCAGCAGGTATAATGGCCCCTATGGGAGAAAGCATGCGCGTACTTGCATAAAGAATTGACATGTTGATTCTTTTTAAGCGCGCTTTCTCTCATAAAAGCGCTGTGTATATTTACGCAGCGTCAATGTGTGAATGTAGCCTACATATGCCGATTTTCAGCAGCAGAGAGATCCTCTTTCTTTCCCACGTTGCTTGAAACCTGTGGCTGCCTAATAATGTGGAACATCCTTATTAAAATGAACCTGCCTCCCCTTTTGTGCTTTTTAAACTAAAAGTGTCACCTTCAGCTGCGCCTATGCTGCATTCTGTGAAGGTGGATATAATCCCCCTAACTCCTCGGTACACCTAAATAATCACCTTATAAACTTTCCCGCCCTGTATGTAAATTTATACTTATGGGTCATGTAGGTCTTCATTGCGTTCAGTCATCATCCCCTCTCTGGTCTTCCTTCACCTCTCCATCCTTCTGGGCATCTCCTCTTCTCTCTTCCCAGTCTTGTCTTCGTCACCTGCGCAGACTTCTTTGGTTCCGCATGCGCCCTGAGCTCTGCCCTACTGCAGGCACCAGATACGCCCTGTTTTGTGTTTCTATTTATGCAGACACCAGGGTGGGAATCCACTGCCTGTGCAGTAGTGACTCACCGTAGCCGGGTCTTCATGTCTCGGGTGTTGCTTCTCCCGTCACGGTTCCGCGCCCGAGGCTGTGGGGCCCGGTGGTCCAGATCAAAAGGGGGTTGGCTGAACAGATAAGGGTTAATTCTTCTTGTCGTGACTCCACCTGTGGGAATTCCGGTGATTTCACCGGCGCTGCTTGGGCTCCGGGGGATGTACGGCAGCAAGATGGGACGCTCCCCACAGGATGAGCGGGAGTCCCCCGGGCTAGGAGCTGCACTTGGTGGTGTATGGCAGCTCGGTGGTTCTTAGTATGCAGAGTTAAACAGTTCTGAAGAAACACAGACACCAAATTCTTCTTACGGGTGTTTACTGTAACCGGGAGGATGGTACAAGGTATACAGTCAACAGGTAACGGACCGGGTGATCCCAACAATGGCCGGTGTTGTTTCAGAGCTCCGCGGTGTTCCCCCTCTCTTTACCTTTTTCTATTTGCTGATGTCGCCTTAGTGCGCCAGTTCGGGTACAAGGGGGGCTACTTGAATTTCCCTGCCGGTATATATAGCCCGGTGTGAGGGGAGCCTGATTCCCTATAGTGGGTACTCCGCTGGCAAGACGGCTTAATTGCGGCTGCAGTGAGGTGCTCCTAGGAAGCGATTCCTTCACTTCTGGTTTGCTGAGCGGCGGTGGACGTCTGCTTGCCTCGGAACCAGTGATCCGGTGGTTAGTGGGCACAGGTGTATTTTGACCCGTTTAGGTAGTCGCCCGGGTTCCGGTCTAGGGCACCGATTTATGGCGCCAACCGGTAGGTGGTCTTCAGGGCTGCACGGCACTGTGAAGAGCCCACTTCTCCTATGTTCCCTTCCCTCGCGACCACTCCTCTCTCCTCTCCTACTTTATTCCTACACACTACTGCTACACTCCGCCCACCAGGTCCTAATTGGCCCTCTAGTGCAGTGGTGCATGTAGAGTACGGAGCTCTGAGTATTAACCATGTCATTGCTGAGACGGAGAATATTACATCTTCAGTCAGGGATGCAATACCCTCCTGTGACGCACTCGTTTCGGGGCGCCACAGTAGCTCTGCCCTAATGTGGGCAAAGCAAACAGCATTACTGTGCAGTGCGTTACTGCTAGTGCGCAGGCGCCAGATTTCTGCCCTGGCTTCTGACGTGCTCTTACTAGACATCTCTAGCACAAAGCATCTGGAAAAGTTACAAGGGGACACATATCAGTTAATTTTTCCATCATCCCCACAACAGCACCACCTGAGAGGACCGTCCATCCAAGAACGGAAACCTCTGCACCTCAGTTTAGGTTTCCTGTATTCGAGGTGGGAGACCTCTGAAACTCAAGTAGTTCCCTGGCCTGACTTGGTAGCTGGAAGAGACGGTCTTACCTGGCTGTGGCTCCGGACTCAAGTGGCAGAAGCACATCCACTAGGTATCCCCTTTTGTGGTGACAGGCGAGGGGGCTGGCAGAGTGCCAGAGGCAGTTTCATCTCGAACACAGTGCCGCCCAGGCTGCATGCGTGCACGGCTCTGCCCTGTCACACTGTGCCCTGCGTGAAGGAGAAGCTTATGACAGTTCTGTGCAGCATTTGGCACCAGTAACTTTGAATTTCTTGCCACGAGACCGCTACTTCCAGTCTGGGGGCAAAACCAGAAGTGATGCTGCAAGTGCATGCGCAATGGATTCCAAGATGGCGCTCAGCGACCGGAATCCAGATGGGGCAGGAACGGTTCCCTGCGGTGCCAGAGGCCTTTTAGAGGGAGCGGTGGCCACAAGAACCCTGCTGTAATCCTGTATGGAGCAGGGCTCTCTGTCATTTCAGATGGCAGAGCAGGCGGTGGAAGCTCACATTTCAGGTGGAAGCCACAAGTCTTCCCAGAAGGGGGTCAGAATGGATCTGGACCCAAAGCAGTCTTTGAAGCCGGATGGCAAGAAAAAATTAAGCAAACAGTAGTATAGAGAATATGCATCTGCAAAGTTCCTCTTGCTGAGGATTATGTAAAGGATTTATGTCTCCCTTGTATTGAGAAAACTGTAAAGGGGAAGGTTCCCAGTTTTGGCCTCAAGTCTAAGAGATTTAGTTAAGAAGCAGTTCAAATCCCTTCAGAAAATGGAAAAGGAAAGGGAGCGAAAGAGGAAGAAGTCTTGTGATTCTTCCTCTGATTCAAACCATGATAAACGTAAAGCCCGCAAGGGGAGGCATAGGTCTAGTCCGTCCTCTTCCTCGTCCTCCTCTTCTTCTTCCTCTGGGTTTTAATTCTCAGATGACAGCGTTGAAGGGAAACCGTATTTTCCAAAAAAGGACACTGACTATTTAATTAAAGCTGTCT
This sequence comes from Allobates femoralis, assembly GCA_033576535.1. Lineage (NCBI taxonomy): Eukaryota > Metazoa > Chordata > Amphibia > Anura > Aromobatidae > Allobates > Allobates femoralis. Next base: position 26,060,919 of record JARQOC010000006.1, read on the forward strand.
GCTCTACCATGGGACTGGTTAACACATGTGGCCCTGCTTCGGTTGAGGATTTAATGTTTGTTCTCCCAGTCTCTGCTCTCCCAGGGGCCAGTCCATCATCCGCAGGTCTCGTGTCTCAGGCCGACGGCTTGGAACTTGAACGGTGGCTCCTGTCGTGTAGAGGGTTCTCCGCTGGTCTGATTCGCACCCTGGTGTCCAGTAGGAAACCGGTTACCACTTATGGTACCTTTACACGCCGCCACAGAGGGTAGCAACAGGTAGGCACCGCACGTGCACACGCGCGTTTTAAACGGTTGCTAACGGTACCTGATGCCGCAAATACACGTCGCCACAAGGTGCTCCACAGAAGGTATTTTCGTTCCCCAGAAGTGCTGACGGGTGCCGCAGGTTACTTTCTGTGGAGCACCTTCCCTGATTTACACGCCGCTACCACAAGGGAATATAGGTGTACATATTGCTCGCTGTAACTACATAGTTGTGCCAGAGTTGTGTATTACGCGACGCTCGTACAGTGATTGGACAATGCAATAACATCATGATTGGCCAGCCAGCACAGGGAGGCTGCCTAATACATGACGCTATTGCAAATGTGTAGTGTGACTGGTCAGATCGCTAAATATGCCGCCCTGTGCAGGGACAGCCAATGGGTACACAGTAGTCCCCACCAATGATAGCTGATGGGGCGTGGTATACATGACGCTCAAGCACGCCCCAGGGAACTCAAATACCGTACCTGTGCCCCGATTACACGCCGCTACCATAGGGTTTATACCTGCTTGTTTTTGAGCACGGCTGAAAGACAGGTATCCTAAGAGACAGGAAGGTACAACCTGAATTACACGCCGCCACTTCGTGGTGTTTTGAAGGTAAAAGGTACAATTGTCTCCGATACCTGCCGGTTTCTATCTTTTGGAAGTGGCGTGCAAAGGTACCATAAGATATATGGAAAAGTGTGGAACAAATTTCTGTCCTCTTCAGGGGCAAGCCCGGAGGGGGAAGCACCGGTGACAGCAATATTGGAGTTTCTACAGAGGGGGTGGGAGCTGGGTCTCTCAGTTAATACCCTAAACTCCAGGTCTCGGCTCTTGGAGCCTTCTACAATTGTAACTTAGCTGGGTTGTCGTGGGTATCGCATTTTATCCAGTCCTGCAAACGAGCCACTCCGATCCCCTGTCCAAAAATACCTCTGTGGGATCTCAATTTAGTTTTGGAGGCTTTAACCAAACCTCCCTTTGAACCTGTATCTTCAGCTTCGCCTAAGGTTCTAACTCTGAAAGTGGTCCTGTTGGTGGCTTTGACGTCCACCAGATGGCTTAGTGACCTGCGGGCCCTGTCAGTGGTAGGGCCTTATACTCAAATTTTGCAGGATAGGGTCATCCTCAGAATGGACCCTTCCTATCTCCCAAAGGTGGCAAAACATTGCCACAGGGTGCAGGAGATTGTGCTCCCTTCCTTCTGTGACCATCCATCTAATCAGAAGGAAGAAGTTCTCCACAACTTAGGTGTCAGGAAAGCATTGCTTACTTACTTGGACAGATCCAAGGAATGGAGAAAGGCTCAGAACCTATTTGTATCCTTTCAGAGGGCCTCTAAAGGTACAGTGGTTTCTAAGGGTACCCTAGCTAGATGGTTGCGGGAAGCTATAGCCCTAGCTTATTGTGCTAGCCAGATGCAGATTCCTGAGGGTACCACTGCACATTCACCAGGGCAGTGGCGGCATCCTGGGCAGAGAATGCTGACGTCCCCTTAGTGTTAATCTGTAGGGCAGCTCCCTGGTCTTCTCCTTCTACCTTTTTCAAGCATTACAGACTTGATCTTTCTTCCACTGATGAGGTGACCTTTGGTAGATGGGTTCTTCAAGCGGTGGTCCCTCCCTAATTTTCTTTTCTCTGAAATCTGAGTTGATGCTGTTGTGGCGATGCTGGAAAAATCTAAATTACTTACCGGTAATGTTTTTTTCCGGAGCCACGACAGCACTACCGCATCCTTCCCTTATTACCTTTTGGTGCGTGTCACGTTTGGGGTGTTATGATTTGCTGATTTCTTTGGTGGTGGTTGTGTACCATGTTGCGTTTGGAGAGCCCCTGTGTGCCTACACATTGGGGCTCCCCCACAAGTGACCCCATTTTGGAAACTAGACACCCCAGGGAACTTATCTAGATGGGTAGTGGGCATATTGAACCCCCAGGTGCTTCACAAATTGATCTGTAAAAATTAAAAAGTACTTTCTTTTCACAAAAATTTTGTTTTAGCCTAATTTTTTAAATTTTCAAATGGCCAACAGCATAAAATTCATCCTAGAATGTGTTGGGCAATTTCTCCTTAGTACACCGATACCTCATATGTGGTCATAAACCACTGTTTGGGCGCACGACAGGGCTCAGAAGGGAAGGAGCGCAATTTCACTTTTTGAATGGAAAATTAGCTCCAAAAGTCAAATTGTGCTCCTTCCCTTCTGAGCCCTGCCGTGCACCCAAACAGTGGTTTATGACCACATATGAGGTATCGGTGTACTCAGGAGAAATCGCCCAACAAACTTTAGGATCTATTTTATGCTGTTGCCCATGTGAAAATGAAAGATTTGAGGCTAAAAGAACATTTTTGTTGGAAAAATTTAAATATCCATTTTTTGTTTCCACGTTGCTTTAGTTCATGTGAAGCACCTGAAGGGTTAATAATCTTCTTGAATGTAGTTTTGAGTAGCTTGAGGGGTGCAGTTTTTAGAATGGTGTCACTTTTGGGTGTTTTCTGTTGTGTACACCACTCAAACGGACTTCAAATGTGATGTGGTGACTAAAAAAATGGTTTTGTACATTTTGGTGGAAAAATGAAAAATTGCTGATGAACTTTGAACCCTTATTACTTCCTACCCCCAAAATTTTTTTTTTCCAAAATTGTGCTGATATAAAGTAGACATGTGGGAAATATTATTTATCAACAATTTTGTGTCACATAACTCTCTGCTTTAGCAGAAAAAAAATTCAAAATTTGAAAATTTCGAAATTTTCAAAATTTTTGCCATATTTTTTATTTTTTCACAAATAAACGCAAAAATTATTGACCTAAATTTAATACTAACATGAAGCCCAATATGTCACGAAAAAACAATCTCAGAATCGCTAGGATCGGTTGAAGCGTTCCAGAGTATTAACCTCATAAAGGGACACTGGTCAGAATTGCAAAAAATAGCTCGGGCATTAAGGCCAAAATAAGCAAAAATGGGCTCGGGGGTGAAGGGGTTAAGAAAGGGTTGCCATAGTAGTGGAAAACCCCTTTAACTTTTCTTTTTCTAATAACTCTCCTGCATCATTTCCTATATCTCAAGACCCAAGGTCACTTCAGTGGACATTAAAGAAATGTGTCTGATATCGTCCAAGTCCCTACACTTCCGACTATGCGCAGTGCAGCTCTGAAGGCGGGACCTACGCCCAACACAGAGCCGCCATGTGCATAGTATGAAGAGTAGGGGCCAGGGGCGTAAATACAATAGGTGCAGGGGTTGCGATCAGCACCCGGGCCCCGGAGCCTAGGGGCCCCAAAAGTCCCTTTGGCCTATAGAAAAAGACTATTTGTTAAATTTGTAATAATTGGGGGCCCCGTTGGAGCTTTCGCATCGGGGCCCATGAGCTTCAAGTTACGCCACTGGTAGGAGCCTTCTGAGCATGTGCAGTGCACCTCTGAAGCAAAGGACCATCATCCAACACAGACGAACTGGGCATAGTCTGAAGTGTAGGGCCTCCTGAGCATTCACAGTGTGCCTCCGATGTTATCATGCCCACAGAGGCATGATAATAGGAAAACAAGGTGGCATAGGCAGGTAAACGAACGCCCTTAAGGCTAGTTGTTGACCAAATTGGCATAGTTAAGGGCCTTCTAGATAGTTTTTTGAAATACTCGATTAGCAGCATATCATTAGACTAGGATGGTCAGGCAGGGAATTTAGACTTATACAGGCACTTGCTGAGAGCTTCGATGGCCTAGGGGATCTGACAGGATCCCTTTTAAAGAGTATTACCAGAGATATCCGGACAAATCAAACCAAGCTGCACCCAGAGGCCGTTGTTGGGGGGAGTAATGTCAGGATTCTATTGTCTTTCTCCAAATTGACCACTAGTGGCTGCTATTACTCCTATTACTCAGTTTGCTAAATTGTGCTGCAATTCCACTCATTACCACTGGAGGCTGCTATTGTGTCCTGCAACTGCCTTTTAGTAACATTCCTCATTTCTTGAGTATTGGGTGTCTAGCTTTTGCCTGATTCAAGTCTCCAGCTCTTTGCCCAGACACTCCCTGGCCCCTTCCGCAAAGAGGAGCCCTGAAATGCGTTGACTAATAAATCAATATTATATTCACCCTTTGATGTCTCGTGGAATACAGCAGCCACCCATAATCATCAACATTAACAGAAATAAACACATGAAATAGCTCCCTCTGTGTGTAATGACTCTATATAATATATGTGGTCACTTCATGTATTGAATTAGTGAAATAAAATAACTTTTTGATGATTTCTATTCATTGAGATGCCTCTGTACTTCATGAATGATGAGCAGGACTATAGCAGGACTCCCTGCTCTGTGTACACCTATTTAGTTTAGAATAGAGGATTGCTCCAGGTCGGCCCCCTGAGTGTGGGGTCCAGAGTCACTGCCCCATTTTCTGATGAGGAGGCGAAGCTCTCGAGAAGAAAAATTCTATTTGTTTTTCAGTTTCAGGATTACTGTGTGTAGGTGTGTTGGAAATACCACTGATGACTGATTTCCTCTTCTCCAGTTTTCATAGTGTTCTAGAATCTAGATAGTTTCTTCAAAGTTATATTATGAACCACTCACAGGAAATCCCGGAGTAAGAATGAACCACAGTAATGGTAAGAATGAAAGTCTAAAGATTGGTATTAATTAATAAAGTTTTTTCCATTAAATGATGTATAAAAATATACAGGCTATGATAGGCTTATGAGATATACCAAGAGTTGTTAAATCATGCTGTGAGCCCCCCCATTTTTATATCCAAATCCCACTGTGGACATAAGTATAAAAATCCTGAATTTTGCTGATAGAATCAAATCAAATAAAAATAGATCTGTGCCAGAAGTAGATATAATACCATAAACTTTTATTGTACCTATTAAAATCACATATACAAGGGTTGAATGAAAAGTAACGCCTCCACCTTCATAGCTTGGGTTTCGATGGGAATATTTTAATAAATCAAACGCTGAAATAATCCTTAGAATTTACTCTTTAATTATCCATATTCACTAATCTATATCATTGCGAGTTTGGCCCCTCCCGGATGTCCGCCTATGTTACTTCCTCCACCATCATATTTCCACATCTAAGTGATGGGTATGGAAGTATGGCGGCCACTGCTCCCCCCGCCTGATCTCCGCAGTCCTCTCCACTCACCTGATGCTGCAGCCCCCAGCCATCGCCTTGGCACAGCTGATTAGCTAGGACCAAGTTAGAGGACCTGTGGTGATGTCAAGATTATTGGCAGAGCCAGGTCACATGATCATGACATCACCACAGGATCTTCAGCAGAACGGATGGGAGAGAAGAAGAGAACAGCAGGTAATGCAGCTGCAGCCCAGACTGACCCCACACCTTACAACTTACAGGGTTTGCAGTTGTTACGGCTAGGGTAGTGAACCGGGTGGTCCTGGCAGTAGGCAATGTCCCTCTGAAGCTCCAGTGATGTTTCCTACTTTATCTCTTTCTCTGTCCTTCCTCTGCGCACTCCTTCTTCCTTGCGCTGCCCTGCACGAATCCCACTTTTTGGACCAGGCCTGTCAGGTGATATGGGACACCTTTCTCTTCCTAAAGGAACCCAACCCAATTTGGTGCTTCTGGTGGGGACCGTGTGTGTCAGACTGGATCGTGCTCCTATGAAGCTTGCAACCACGCCGGTAATTTGGGCTCAGGGATTGTCCTTCTGAGCCGGTACTCTGCTTCGGACTGGGCACCCTCTGCGTGCCCCTCTCTGGGCTGCCACTTTGCAGGCGCCCTCCCCGTTACTTCTTCTTCTCACACTGTTCAGCTTCTGTTCTACTGTTCTGTCTTTCTCACTTCTCTCTGCTCTGCTTCCCGCTCTTTTTCCACTCACTATATACCCTAGCTCTCCTCCCACCGGGACCGGTTACCCAAGTAATGAGTTATCCAATTGGCCCCCTGTCCCTACGTGTGTGTGTGTGTGCAGTTGTGGAGCTTCAGGCTTCTATTACCCCCTACCAGGACAAAGCATACTGCACCTTCTGTTAGGGGTGCAATAACCTTTTGTAGCGCGCTGACTAGAGGGGCACTATACTTGTGAGTCTGCCGGCAAAGTGAATGCTAATATAGGCTGCGCTTTTATGGGAGAAAGCGTGGGCATAAAAAGAATGACCATGTCAATTCTTTCCGCTTTTTTGCGCATGCTTTCTCCCATAGGAGCCCATTATTCCCACTGGAATTACGCATCACCATTCAGACAATGCGCAATGCCAGCGGGAATATGTCGGCGCTGATGTCACACAGGGGAGGAAGAATCCTGTTCCTCCTCCCTTGTGTAACATGTGTGACAGCCCCTTTTGGGTTTTGTGGTGTCTTAATACGGTATTGCGAAACCCAAATTAAACTAATCCAAATGTGTAAAAAATAATAAAAATTGAATAGTTACCCTCCGCTGGGTGTTTGGGAGCCCGGAGCCGACACAAACACAGGTACCGAGCTTCCAGAATCTGTCAAGATTGGTGATTGGCCGCTCGTGGTCATGTGATATGTGACGTGCTTATGACGCACATATTCCCCCTTGGCGAACTTCAGTGCTCCAGGATTGAGGAAACACAAACAAAGGGTAACAACAACAATAAAATAAAGGATAACAACAACAATAAAACAAAGGGTAACAACAACAATAAAACTTGTAATTTTTGAAAATTCTTACAAAGTCTCAAAAATTCAAAAGTAAAAAAAAAAAGAAAAATTGTGAAAAGCAGTCACTACGGTGCTTAGTCCTTGCTCTGCAGTCCAGGATTTGTCTCTTTTCCTGGTTGTTGGCCACCCTGGTGGCCACTGTCTTGGGCCAGCAGTGAACCCCCATACAATAAGAGCCTGACCACACACAGCACAGTGGTCCATTGTCCATATTTAATGAAAGGTAAAATTCAAGAATATGTAAAAGAGTTCGTACAGTATAGTCTCTACAGGCATGGTACGCGTAGTGGTTACTGGGTTACATAGTTGCATTAAACAAAACATATTTACATCTTCAACATGTTCACTTAACTTACAACAATCCATGAAGGACTGCACAGCCTTTGTCAGGGAGCAAACTTCAAACAAGCTCCTCACTCCGCAGTCTCTCCCTGAAGTCGCTCAGGGTGGACAACTCCTCCCAGCACCGCAGTGACCAGGCCGCCTCTGGTATATAAGGCATCAACAACAGCATTGCTGGAGCTATGGCTGGTGCTGCTACTGGCACTGCGACTGCACAAGCCGCAGGACCCTCCACTGGGTCTACCATCTTTCTCCCCCTTAGAGAACCTTGGCCAGGCTCTGCTTCTGGTTATCAGTTTCCGGCTCCTCAGGCGGGATGGGGCTCTCGCTCCAGCCTCCTGCTTCCCGCCACATGATGTCAGAGCACGGGCTGGGTCTCCCTTTGCGCTCTTTCCAGCGTGCCACTCATGAAAGCATGCCCCTTCTGCTTCCCACAGACCTCGTGGAGCAGTAATAGCGACAGTCAAAACACACAGTTCAATAAAGTCTCTAAGGCACACAGTACCCGTCGGTAATGGGCACGAAATCCTGTTCGTGATGCCAATTTGTCTCGCCCACCAGAGCCGTGGGAGACTCGGAACCGGGCGGCAGTTATGCTGTGGGAGTTATGGGGGTCGAGACCTGGCTCCATGGCCCTGGGTGGTCAACAAAAGGGACGGTTTTTAGGGATGAACGCGACGCAACCCGTTGATTGTAACCAGCTGTAGCCACAGCCGCACTTAGGACCCCTGGGGACAATGAGGGTTGGCAGCCAGGATGTTGAGCCCTCCACAGGTAGGGCTATTTCCCAGAGCTGTAGTATTGGTAATGTGGCACCCCAAGGGTTAATGTGCCACAGAAACATCAACACAGGTTTAATCCCCAGACAACACTACACTAGAAAGTGGGAGGAGCTTAGGTGGCACCTGCACTAGTGGGAGGAGCTAAGTTGTTTACCACAGAGCAGGAGTGACAGTTAGTTCAGTCTAGTCTGGAGCAGGAGCAGAGCCAAGTAGAGGTGGAGGTCTGAGGAGAGGAGACAGAGGAACATACCCGGGATAAAGAGTTACCCCAAAAACCTGACCCCGGGGAGGCACTTAAGACGGATACCAGATCCGAGGCTGTGCCTGAGACAGACAGGACAGTAAACACCGGCATAGTGAAGGTCCACCATCTTCACAGCACCATAGCAAAGCAACACGGAGGGGTCAGTGACACAGAGGACTCAAGTTGCCCAGCAGATTGGTACCCGTGAGCAGAGACAGGGCCAGCAGTACAGCTACAAGCAGCAGCAGGGCCACACACAGCGCTTAAGTAGGAGACCAAGGACCCAGTCAGGGTGGGAGCAACCTGGTACAGACTCCGTGGACAATATTGTGTTATACCATCTGCAAGTAAAGACTTGGAAAAAAACAGAAACCGTGAGTGTGTGTGATCCTTATACTGAAGCCATACTTGCCCTCATATACTGCGATTACTTCTACTCTCATCATCTCTACTGCTACCCCTACTCTCCTGCAGCATCAATAACTATCCTCACAGACTTTAACTACTACTACCACTGCCCCGGGGAACCCAGTTCTGCCCACAGGAACTATTCTATCCAAGCTGCTATCCCATCATCCCCGGAGGTTCTGCAGCAGAGGCGGCCCCATTACTGGCCGCATATAGTGGGTGGCGTCACGAGTGACAAATCCCCTGTAAATAACCCCCATTTTATTGTGCGGGCCCGGGACACAGTCCGGACCAGGACCGCCGTGACATCCACCCAGCAGTACACCGGTCCGGCACCGAGTACCCCGTCCCAGTGGGCTCCACAACCTGGCGTCACGAACAGGATCTACCGTGCCCAGTACCGGGCATTGTGTGCCATGATTAGTGACTGTTTTAAATCTGCCGACATTGCTGGGCGCGCGGCAAGCTGAATTTTAACTGCGCCACAGATGCTGTAAATTTCAGAATCCGCCATTGCAGAGCGCGCGACGCTCGGGAAGAAAAAACGCTCACCGCTCTGACGTCATCCGGAAGGGAAGAGAATCCCTGGTGCGCAGCGGAACCTTTGTTAGACATCCGGACGGAAGCGGAAGACGGAGGGTGGATATTAACTAAGGGGGCCCAAGATGTCGCAGCCCGGTGCACAAGGCGGCGACGGAGCAGCCGGTGGAGCTGCAGCGCCGGATCCAGCGATAGTACCCGGCAGTGCAGCGGCGCAAGGAACAGCACCCATAATGCCATTCCTGATGCCGTATACTCCAGGGGCAATGTGGCTGCCCCAATACTCCGGTGAGCCTAATACATTAACTGACTTTATGCAAAAGATAAAGGAGTATTAAGTGATGTACCCCCTCACTGAAGCCCAGCGTGTAGGAATGATAATGGGACAGTTAACGGGCAATGCATGGCATGAGGTTGCGTCCTGGCTGGACACAGATAAGGACACTGTAGAGCATCTAGCAGCCAGACTGAAAGCAACGTTTGAATCTGCTGCTGATACCCGGGCTAAGATGAGGTTCTTTGCATGCCACCAGAAACCTAAACAGAGTGCCAGAGACTTTGCCTTGAACCTGCAGGAAGCACTCAGAGCCCTTAAACTGGCAGAACCTGCTTTAGCCCCGGGAGCTGATAAAATGCTATTTGACCAATTTATAGAGGGCCTCCATTCCCCTTCCCACCGAGGACAGTTAAGCATGATACTGCTGCAGAACCCTGACATGACATTTACTGAGCTGAAAGATAGAGCTATCCGTTTGCAGCAGCTCGAAGAGCCACGGGAGCTACCCACTGTCCTGGACATTGCAGCTGCACCTCAGCAGCTGGCATCGCCAGCGACATCTGCCATGTCAGCAACTGCTGCTGAGACTGGAGAACTAATTTCTAATGCCGCAATCAACCAAAAGCTAGATGCCCTGACAGACACCGTGATCTCTATGGCCAAGGTCATCAAGGAACTGCGAGAGTCAAAGCCTGCACCCAAGACCAAGTCGGCGACCAGCAGAGAGGATGTCCCGTGGATGAGGTCCAGAAGATACCCAGCAGTAAGAGGACGACCCAGCGATTGCTATCAACCAGATGGACAGCCCATTTGCCGTCGTTGCCAGAAACCAGGCCATCTTGCTCGTGAGTGTCCTTTAAACGACGATTCCCTGGGCAGGCGGCCGCTCCCCAGGAATGAACACTCAAGGCCCCTCAGCCTGGTATGACAGATTCGTGGGAGGAAAACCGGTGATCCCTATTGTGTTGGATGGCATTCCCTTTAGTGCCTTGCTGGATTGAGAAATGTTTTTCCGAAGTGTTAAGTGTTTTGCAGCAAATCGCCGAGGCTGCCGGAACTGGACAACAGAGGCTTCTGCACAAAGAGATCAAAGCCCTGATGTTGAAGCAACAGGTAGAAATCTCCGGAGGTGAAATCGGCAGTGTACGAGTAAGTGATCCAATACCCATTGTAATACCTCCCAAAACTGAAATGATGGTCTGGTGTAGAGCCGCAATAGGCATCAAGGGGCAAGACTATCAAGCCCTGGTAGAACCCATGTACTCAGATAGCAGACCCACCATACTCACAGCTAGAGGAGTAGTTGACGTACACAGGGGAAGAGTGCCATTACGCCTATTAAACTGCGGAGAAGATGAGGTCACATTACCTAAGTATGCTACCATGGCTAAGTTGTACACGGTTGATAACAATAACATCACAGCCGCCGAACCCTTGAACCCGTCATGTCAGGCGGATGACAATGGTTCAGAGGAGAAGCTGGAGGATTGGTGCCAAAAGTTGCATGTAGGTACCAGTTCTACACCTCCCCGTCACAAGCATGGAGTATACCGGGTAGTGAAGGAATATGAACAAATATTCAGTAAACACCCGTTAGACTTTAGGCAAATAAAAGGGGTAGAGCACACTATACCCACAGGTAACCATCAGCCTATAAAAGAGAGGTATAGACCATTACCACCAGCTCACTACCAAACCACCAAAGACATGCTCAGAGAAATGAAATCTGCAGGGGTAATAAGAGACAGTTGTAGCCCCTGGGCAACACCTCTAGTGTTAGTTAAAAAGAAGGACGGGACCATGAGAATGTGCGTAGATTACCGGCAGATTAATCGCATCACACATAAGGACACATACCCATTATCTAGGATTGAGGAGTCATTAGCTGCACTAAAATCTGCTAACTACTTTTCCACCCTTGATCTGACTAGTGGGTACTGGCAGGTTCCTGTGGCCGAGGCCGACAAGGAGAAGACAGCGTTTACTACGCCGATGGTCTCTGTGAGTTTAATTGTATGCCGTTCGGACTCTGCAACGCACCCGGGACCTTCCAACGTCTGATGGAGAGCTGCTTAGGACACAAGAACTTTGAAACTGTCCTTCTGTACTTAGATGACGTCATAGTCTATTCCAAGACGTATGAGCAACATCTACAAGACCTGGCAGAAGTGTTCGAAGCTTTGTCCAAATATGGCATGAAGATCAAGCCGTCCAAGTGTCACCTTCTCAAACCAAAGGTACAATACCTGGGGAACGTCGTGAGTTCAGAGGGAGTAGCACCGGATCCTGATGAAGTCACAGTGATAAGGGATTGGCCAAGACCTACAAACGTGAAAGAAGTGAGGCAATTCCTGGGCCTGGTAGGCTATTATAGAAGATTTATCCGAGGATTCACGAAGCTAGCAGCTCCTCTGCAAGACATTCTGGTAGGACGATCAAAGAAGACTTCATCCTGTAATTTCCTGACACGGTGGGATCAGGAAAGAAAAGATTCCTTCAATAAGCTGAAAAGTGCACTGACGGGAGAAGAGATCCTGGCATACCCTGATTACCATCAACCCTTCATTCTATACACGGATGCCAGCAACGTTGGACTGGGAGCAGTACTGTCACAGATGCAAGGAGGCAAAGAAAGAGTTATTGCCTTTGCAAGTAGGAAGCTCCGGCCTACAGAAAGAAATCCCGAGAACTACAGCTCCTTCAAGTTAGAGCTACTGGCAGTAGTTTGGGCTGTGACTGAACGTTTTAAACATTACTTGGCAGGTGCAGAATTCACCATCTACACGGATAACAACCCGTTGACTCACCTGGATACAGCGAAACTAGGATCTGGAGCAGCGATGGATAGCCCGGCTATCTAACTACAACTTTGTCATCAAATACAGAGCAGGTCACAAGAATATGAACGCAGATGCCTTGTCACGGATGCCGCACCTGAAAGACGTGGAAGAGGAACCGGAAGAGTTGGAAGAGATTGAACTACCGGCCTTTCATCGTTCAAAGGTACAAGATTATCAACCCGGCGCCTACCAAAGAAAACAGGAAGTAAATCTGTTGGATGTGATTTCCCGCACTGTCTCCTGTCCTGAATATTTCCTATATGATTAATAACTCAAGTTGGAAAAATAATAATGATGTTTAATAACAGGAAAATACGACAATTCAAATAACAATTATAATAAAGATAATAATAAAACCTATCTTCAATGTCCTCTAATCAGAGAAAAATACAAATGCATCTATATATATATCAATAGTCATGGCAAAGAGAGAGAGAGAGAGAGAGAGATAGAGAGAGAGAAAAGTTACATGGAAGATATGGATTAGAAATGGAGGTGATACTTAGGCCAGATGTTGATGGTCTTATTCCATGGTCCAAGGTAGAAAAGAGAGAGAGTGTCTTGATTTCACCTCCATTTATAGTACAGATTTCACATCCACACCCATATACAACCCACGACTCCACCTTTCTTCAGTATCTTCTGTGGCAATCTTATGTGATATTATTGGTCGCAGTGGTAATCATCTGCCTGCGGATGGCGTCCTTGTATTAGGAAAGAAAGCCTTGTATAGGATGGGTTTACCTCAATCTTGGCTGGCTCCAAGATGTCCATCTGAAGCATAATTGGTTCATTATTCAAAACACCACAAGCATTGTATAGCACTATACATCTCCATAGGCCGGAGACGGGGTGTCTACCTGAGGAGCAATGGTCAATACTCCAAACCCACAAAGGCTGTATACACATGTAGATGAGATTAGGTGACAAACAGCATCTATATTGAAGATCCACAGAGGATGTGTATTCCTGTATCGCCCAGGAGGCTGCAGGGCCAATGTTCTTTTTCTATGTAAATGCAACCTTTACTATCTCACACAAAAGAAAACAGGCCTTCTGGCCTAACAGATCACAATCTTGTATATGATTGAAGAGTCCTGGAAATATTCAGCTCCCCTAAACTCCGATATGGAGTTCAGCGATTCCAATAAACTTACATTGTCCATGTTGGCTTCCAACAAAATCTTAACCCGTTAAGACACTACGGATGGGCCGAAGCCCAAGATAATGATCCAGCCGTGAAGCCAGTGAAAGAACTGCTTACGCAACAACGCGCATACCCTGATCAGAATGCCCCAGCTGAAGCTATACAGCTATGGAAAGATAGAGGCAAGTTGTTTCTACATCAAGGAAAGCTCTGCAGAACGTATACCAATCCTAAAACACATGAACTAGTCTGGCAGATAATCGTGCCCAAGAGAGCCACTCAAATGGTCTTAGAAGCTTATCATGACGGTGCAGGTCATTTTGGATGGAAGAAGTTAGAAGCAATCCTGAGAGAGAGATTTTATTGGATTGGCATGAGAAAATCCATTGAACTATGGTGCAGAAGATGTGCCGCATGCAACCTCAGAAGGGAAGATCCACAGAAAGCTCCGCTTCAACCAATAGTAACCAAGCAGCCACTCGAGCTAGTCGCATTAGACCACGTCAAGTTGTCACCAAGCCGGTCAGGCTATGTCTATGCCTTAACCATCGTGGACCATTACTCACCCTTCTTAGTGGTGGTACCAGTCAAAGATCTGACAGCGAAGATGGCAGCAAAAGCATTCCAGACGCATTTCTGTAGACCACATGGTTACCCAGAACAAGTCCTTGCAGACCAAGGTCCAGCTTTTGAATCAGAACTATTCAAGGAATTCTGCAATATGTACGGTTGAAAGAAGATTCGCACAACAACGTATCATCCCCAAACAAATGGTCTATGCGAGAAAATGAATCATATTGTAATTGAACTGTTAAAGACTTTACCAGAATCAGAAAGAAACCAGTGGCCAGATAAATTACCTGATTTGGTAGACTTATACAACCATGTACCCGTGAGTTCTACAAACTGCACTCCAGCATACCTTATGCGCGCAAGACTCGGTAAATTACCAATTGATCTAGAAATGGGAATCGTAAAACCAGATACAGAAGTAGAAGAAGAATCAGATTGGGATACCCAACGTCAGAAACAGTATCAACAAGTTCAAGAATGTGTAGAGAGAAATCTTCAGCAAGCAAGAGCAAGACAAGAGAAAATTTTCAACAAACATGCTCAAGCAATGCCATTACAAGAAGGTGATCAAGTTCTCAAGAGAAAGAGACGCACTGACAAACTGGATAATCAGTGGGAAACCGTCCCATACACAGTCTTACCATCTAACCTAGACAATGTTAAAACCTGTTTGATAAGCAAAGATGAAGGAAAAACGTCACAAGTCGTATCTCGTGATCAGCTAAAATTGTGTCCTGAAACACTGAAGACACCTGAAGTAAGAGAACCCGTACAGGTCCAACCTATTAAAGAAAAAGAAGAAGAAGTATTCCACACGGTACTAGGAGATTTCCCTAAAACATGGCCAAATTACCATGGAGCAGTTGTCGTACCAATGATTGCATTCCCTTCAATGGTGGAACCAACACCAGAACCCGTGTTACCTGAAGAAGTCCCAAGACCTGAAGAACTGGAAGTAGAACCCGTAGAGGAAGAATCAATTCCTGGTCCCAGTGAGCTTGCCAGTCCTACAGTCAGATCTTCATCTAACATAGTACCAAACACTACAAATAGGTACATGCCTACCAGCACCAATAGGCTACATGCAAGTAGTACACCCGTTTTACGCAGATCCGAGCGTAGTACCAGAGGTCAGTTACCAGCTAGGTACAGGGATTAAAAGGTCAAGTTAACTGTAAAATATAAATATGTATGTGTAAATATAAATTGAACCCGGTAAACAAATGTACATAGTTAATGCAACGTTAAAAAGCCCAGTACCTACAGAAACTATCCTGTATGAACTTTTTGCATATTCTTCAAACTTTTTCCTTTTATTTTATTTTTTATGGACCATACTACCACGGACTTGTTGTGGCATAAACTTTCTTATATATATTCATCAGCCCGGAGGCAAAAGACTAAACCCCCGGAAGGACTGCTTTTTGAATTTTTGGACTGTTTTTGAAGTTTAGTGATTTTTGTGATTTTTACTTTTAAGTCTTTGTAAATATTAATTGTATTAATTGTTTGTTCTTTATTGTTCCACAGTCCCGGAGTACTGTCTTTAACTAAGGGGGAATGTGGCACCCCAAGGGTTAATGTGTCACAGAAACATCAACACAGGTTTAATCCCCACACAACACTACACTAGAAAGTGGGAGGAGCGTAGGTGGCACCTGCACTAGTGGGAGGAGCTAAGTTGTTTACCACAGAGCAGGAGTGACAGTTAGTTCAGTCTAGTCTGGAGCAGGAGCAGAGCCAAGTAGAGGTGGAGGTCCTGAGAGGTCTGAGGAGAGGAGACAGAGGAACAGAGGAACATACCCGGGATAAAGAGTTACCCCAAAAACTTGACCCCGGGGAGGCGCTTAAGACGGATACCAGATCCGAGGCTGTGCCTGAGACAGACAGGACAGTAAACACCGGCATAGTGAAGGTCCACCATCTTCACAGCACCATAGCAAAGCAACATGGAGGGGTCAGTGATACAGAGGACTCAAGTTGCCCAGCAGATTGGTACCCGTGAGCAGAGACAGGGCCAGCAGTACAGCTACAAGCAGCAGCAGGGCCACACACAGCGCTTAAGTAGGAAGCCAAGGACCCGGTCAGGGTGGGAGCAACCTGGTACAGACTCCGTGAACAATATTGTGTTATACCATCTGCAAGTAAAGACTTGGAAAACAACAGAAACGGTGAGTGTGTGTGATCCTTATACTGAAGTCCCACTTGCCCTCATATACTGCGATTACTTCTACTCTCATCATCTCTACTGCTACCCCTACTCTCCTGCAGCATCAATAACTATCCTCACAGACTTTAACTACTACTACCACTGCCCCGGGGAACCCAGTTCTGCCCACAGGAACTATTCTATCCAAGCTGCTATCCCATCATCCCCGGAGGTTCTGCAGCAGCGGCGGTCCCATTACTGGCCGCATATAGTGGGTGGCGTCACGAGTGACAAATCCCCTGTAAATAACCCCCATTTTATTGTGCGGGCCCGGGACACGGTCCGGACCAGGACCGCCGTGACATCCCCCAGCAGTACACCGGTCCGGCACCGAGTACCCCGTCCCAGTGGGCTCCACAGTAGTGTTGGTATAATGCTCTCAGCCCCTTCAGGCATTCTCCAGTGTTGGATTGTAAACTCAGTATGCGGCTCTGCAGGCGCAGCATGAGCAGTCTATGAAAGGGATAGTTTGTGGGAAGTGCAGGGTTCAGTGTGCTGAAGGAATAACAGACATGAGGTTAGCAGTCTCTTTACCTTTACTTGTTTGTTGCAATTACAGTCCAGGGCACCGGTTTAAATGTTACTGTGGACCCGGACAGCCTGGAAGCAATCAGGAGATCCACCTAGCCAGGTAGGTTGGAGGCCTCCCTTCTGTGCTTGCACTTGTGAGTCCTCGCTGCTGCAAGACGCTGTGCTGCAGCCTCTCTCTCCCTCTCTGTCTGTACCTGGCCCCAGGCTCTAGTATGCTACTATGCTCCAGGTGTTAGGTAGACCAGGAGACCTAGAATCCCCTGCCTCGACAGATCTCTGCTGCTGGACCATTAGTACCCGAACAGCCTCGGACTCAGGCGTCTGGTTTCTGGCGCTCTCCTCTGGAGTGAGCTCGACACTGCTTGGCTCCCCAGACTCTCCTCTCCTTCCTCCTCAGACTCACTCCATGGCTGTTCTGACTAACTCCTCCTCCAGGCCAGAACTTTTATAGGGAAGCTCCCCTTAAAGAGAACCTGTCACATCCCCCCCATACATGCTGATCTAATTGTAGCACTGAATGCAGCATGTCTGCTGCATTAAGACAAGGGGTCCCCCATCCCTTGAGCCCCCCTGTACCCTGAGATAATTGAATTTAAAAACTTGGAATGTGGAGCCAAATAGTTGTGGTTTAGTGGCTGGAGCCAACGCTCTTCACAGGGCAATTTCACACCCCCTGTATGTATTATCCTCCCTCCTGTCACTTATGGTCTCCCTCTCCTGCTTTTGCAGGTTGAGAAGCTGGCTGCCTGCCCTACCTTCTGCGGTGATGTCACCGCTTATCCCCACCCTGCTCCTTGTTATCCACAGAGCAGGGCGGGGAAAGGCGGTGTCATCACCGCTGGAGGCAGGGCAGGCGGCCAGCTTCTCAACCTGCAAAAGCAGGAGAAGGAGACCATAAGTGAAAGGAGGGAGGATAATACATACAGGGGGTGTGAAATTGCCCTGTGAAGAGCGTTGGCTCCAGCCACTAAACCACACCTATTTGGCTCCACATTGTAAGTTTTTAAAATCAATTATCTCGGAGTAGAGGGGGGTCAAGCGATGGGGGACCCCTTGCCTGAATGCAGCAGACATGCTGCATTCAGTCCTACAATTAGATCAGCATGTATGGGGGGGGTGACAGGTCCTCTTTAAGCCGGGCTCCAGAGCTCCCCCTTCTGGTCTGGAGACAGGAAAGTGTTGGATTCTGCGTCACGTGAATAGAAAACCCACTTTTTGCTTTCAGGCGTGACATCGGGACCCTGGGGTGCTACATATATATGTGTGTGTTCAGAAGTTGTGTCATTATTAAGATGAAGAGGCCTTAAGGTACCGTTACACACAGATATCTCTGGAGACATTGCTTGCAACTCACTGATTGCAGTGAAATCATAATCATGGACACATTGTTCCATTTTGTTGCCTTTTTGCAACAATGTCTGCACAGATATCTCTGTGTGTAATGGTACCTTAAAGGTCATGTCACACACTTCAATATTGAGAATGATATCGATTAAGCGATCCAGAATTTTGATCGCTTAAGTGATATCGTTTGTGCGTCGTTGCGTGTAACCCAGTAATTTTTCAACGACAAATCGCTTGATTGTTTGGTGGAAGATTTGTGAGCAGGACCTCAAATCAAGCGATAATCCTTTGAGCGAACTGCAGCATCGTGGTATGTAACCCCGCGATGAATGATCTCCCAGCGGCACAGCCTTTGCTGGGAGATGGTAACTATGGTACACATCAGGTTACTAAGCGCGGCGCGGCGCATAGTAACCCGATGTGTACAATGGTTACCAGCGATCTCGCTGCTCCACATCGCTGGTGAGTCTGCCTGTGTGATAGCTCACCAGCAATGTGAACGATGTTGTTAGCGATCGCGCGTGCATGTGATCGCTAACAACATCGTTCATCAAACTGAAGCATCTGACAGCACCTTAGGGGTACCTTTACACGCCACAACCAGCGGACACACTTTTGGCGGCGATATTTTTCGCTGGAATTATCGCCGCCAAATTGCCTCCTTATTGTGACATGTATTTCGGGAATTTGGCGGCGATAAAACCAATGTCGCCTGGTTTCGATTTTACAGCAGTGCTCTAAAATCGAAACCAGGCGACATTGGTTTTATCGCCGCCAAATTCCAGAAATGCACGCCGCAATAAGGAGGCAATTTGGCGGCGATAATTCCAGCGAGAAATATCGCCGCCAAAAATGTCTCCGCTGGTTGTGCGTGTAAAGGTACCCTTAAAGTGCCGTTACACCAGCCACATCGCCACCGATTACATAGGCGACGTAGGGGCGTGGCCTATCGGTGGCGACATCGCCCCTGCGTCGCCTAATATAAAGGGGCGATGTCGGCGGCTCTGACAGCTTGCCTGGTTTCACATCAGTGATGTGAAGCCAAGCGGCCGATCTGGGACGATGTGTACACATCGCCCCATGTAAACGGCCGCCGGCGAGCTGACAGGCGATGGGAGCCATAGGCTCCCATTGTCCTGCATCGCCGTTAGGGTTTTGAGACACCCCAGCGGCGATGCCGCCTCTCAGCTCGCCGGCCCATCGCTGGAGATGTCTCCTTGTGTAAACTGGGGGCGGCGAAGCTGGTGGGGAGCCAAAAACGTGCGCGCACCAGCCAGCCGCCGACATCTCCGGCGAGGTCGACAGGTGTAACGGGGGCCTTTAAAATCTCGAAAGTTTGCTTTTTCTTACCATCTTCCCGGTTCACCATTAAAATGTAGTTGACAGATTCCCTTTAGGACGTTTATTAATTTTTTGAGGCCGAAGAATCTTTTTCCATATTATTCTGACTGTATTGTGACAGTGAATGCAGCTGGTGTCCCATGTCAGAATTATGGGCTGTGGACACGGGTCACTTATAATCATGACTATTTACTGTGGTTTTCCAATGTGTTTGTAAAAAATATTGTGTCCATGATTTTTTGATGAACTGTCCAGAAAAAATAAAGTCAAGTTGGCAACCCTGGACAGATGTGAGCAATTAATTCCCAAGGGGTTACATGGGATACTGTGAAGGTACCGTTACACGGGGTGATATCATCGCCTCACAGCGCGCACTTTTTTGGCGCGCTGCCAAGGTTGCTTTGGCAATGTTAGACGCAGCGACATTGCCGGCAACTTAACAGCGATATGGAAAGCCACTTTCGCTGGCAACCCTGCCAGCGATCAGTTACATTGCAGGGAATAGGCGAAGTTGATTTCCACATCACTGTTGCGGTGTCACAGAGGGAGATTTGACAAGATCGCCTGAGCAACATCGCCAGGTTTCCAAACATGTTGGGAAACCTGGCGATGTTGCACAGGCAACTTATTGCTGTTCAAATCTCCCTGTGAGGGTACCGTTACACGTCGCAACATTGCATGCAATTTCACTTGCAACCTACTGGTTGCAGTGAAATCATGGACACATTGTTTTATTTTGTTGCCATGTACAAATGTAACAATGTGTCCATGATTTCACTGCAACCAGCAAATTGCAAGTGAAATTGCATGCAATGTTGCGACGTGTAACGGTACCCTAAACTCCGAGTTACACACACAGATGATTGTGCACAGATTGTTCACAGATCTTTGGTTGCAGTGAAATCATGGACACATTGTTCCATTTTGTGGCTGTGTACAAGTGTAACAATATGTCAATGATTTCACTGCAACCAGCAAATTGCAAGCAATGTCTCCAGACATGTTTCTTTGTGTAAGGGTACCTTTACACGCTGTAACCGCGGCGAGAAATATTGACAGCGATATGTCACCCTGCGACAATCGCCGTCAAAATCCCTCCCAATTGCGGCATGTAATTGGGGAATTTGGCGGCGATCTGTCGCCTCGCCACGGTCGCCTGATTTCAGAGCAGTGCTCTGCCATACTTGCCATGAAAATGGCAAAGGAAAAAAGGATCCTTTAACGCATCCATCAAAGAGATGCAACCTTCCAAATGTGACCCTACCCTTACTGAATCCATTTTAACAGATGCCTACAGGACATGTGAACATAGCCTTAGAAACAAATGATTTCAGCGCTCCTGCTGGCGCTCTCACCCCCCATGGTGTCTGTGTCTGACATTAGTAACCACTTTTGGAGCTGATCCAAGAATAACAGACTGCATTCCTTCCACAATTACAATATTTACCATTCAAAGTGAAACCTGATCTCCAGGATACGATGCATATGAAGTATAAACCTGTAGAACAGGATCTATACTACCTAAATGTGTCGCCCCAGGGTCTGGGGTACTCGGGTATCAGGCGGCAGAAGGGGTTAACTGTGTCACGAGGAATGGCAGCCACGCCTGATCCCGTATCCTGGGGGAGGGTTCTCTTGAAAAGGGGAATTATGTACAACTAGCTGTGAGCCCGATTCTAAAGAATCGGGAGTCTAGAATCTGTATATAATATTTTTAAGAGTTGTAAATAATAGAGTTAAACACCAGCCGGGGGAGCAAGAACAGCGGGGGTGAGGATGGAGCGAGCAGGGCAGGATGGAGCGAGCAGGGCAGGATGGAGCGAGCGGGGCAGGATGGAGCGAGCGGGGCAGGATGGAGCGAGCTGGGCAAGATGGAGCGAGCGGAGCAAGATGGAGCGAGCGGGGCAGGATGGAGCGAGCGGGGCAGGATGGAGCGAGCGGGGCAGGATGGAGCGAGCGGGGCAGGATGGAGCGAGCGGGGCAGGATGGAGGCGAGCGGGGCAGGATGGTGGGTGGCGGAGCAGGATGGAGGCGGAGGGGCAGGATGGAGGCGGAGGGGCAGGATGGAGGCGGAGGGGCAGGATGGAGCCGGAGGGGCAGGATGGAGGTGAGTGGCGCAGGATGGACCGAGCGAGGCAGGATGGGGAAGGCGGGGCAGGATGGAGACGGCAGGGCAGGATGGTGGCGGGGGGGGAGGATCGAGGCGGCGGGGCAGGATGTTGGGGGGGGGGGGCAGGATGGTGGTGGGGGTGCGGGATGGAGTTGGGGGGCAGGATGGTGTCGGGGGGGGGCAGGATGGATACGGGGGGCAGGATGGAGGTGCTCCTCCAGACCCCCTCCGCTCCCCGTGGCCGCCGTCCCTCTGGGCCTACACTCTGTGTGGCCCCCCTCCCTCTGGGCCAGCACCCCCCCCCCTCCCACCCGGAACTTCATGGTGATAATAAAAAAAAAAAAAAACCTCAGTGAGGATACTTACCCTCCGGCGGCTCGCTCCACCTGTCTTGTAGCTTCCAGGACAGGACCTGTCGTTGGCTGGGAAACCGATGAGCTTGGGGTCAGTGGGCAAAGCGGGGGTGAGTGGGCAGAGCAGGGGTTAGTGGGCAGAGTCATTGGGCAGAGCAGAGGTCAGTGGGGATAATCAGTAGTCAGAGCAGGGTGAGTAGGCAGAGCTGGGGTGTGTGGGCAGAGCTGGGGTGAGTGGGCAGAGTGGGGGGTCAATGGGCAGAGTGGGGGGTCAGTGAGCAGGATTGGGGGGTCAGTGGTCAGAGCAGGGGTTAGTGGGCAGAGTGATTGGGCAGAGCAGGGGTCAGTAGGCACAGCAGGGGTTAGTGTGAAAAATAAGTGGGCAGAGCAGGGGTGAGTGGGCAGAGCAGGGGTGTGTGGGCAGAGTCAGTGAGCAGAGCAGGGGTCAGCGGGCAGAGCGGGGGTGACTGGGCAGAGCAGGGTTTAGTGGGCAGAGCATGGTCAGTGGGCAGTGTGAGGGGTCAGTGGGCCGAGCAGGGTGAGCATGAGGGGTGAGTGGACAGAGCAGGGTCAGTGGGCAGTGTGAGGGGTGAGTGGGCCGAGCAGGGTCAGTGGGCAGAGTATGGTCAGTGGGCAGAGTGGGGGTGAGTGGGCAGAGAGGGGGTGAGTGGGCAGAGAGGGGGTCAGGGAGCAGAGAGGGGGTGAGTGGGCAGAGAGTGGGGGTGAGTGGGCAGAGCAGGATGAGTGGGCAGAGCAGGGTCAGTGGGCAGAGTGTGGGTGAGGGGGCAGAGAGGGGGTCAGGGGGAAGAGTTGGGGGGTCAGTGGGCAGAGTGGGGGTCAGTGGGCAGAGTGGGGGTCAGTGGTCAGAGTGGGGGTTAGTGGTCAGAGTGGGGGTCAGTGGTCAGAGTGGGGGTCAGGGGCAGAGTGGGGGTCAGTGGGCAGAGTGGGGGTGAGGGGGCAGAGAGGGGGTCAGGGGGAAGAGTTGGGGGTCAGTGGGCAGAGTGGGGGTTAGTGGTCAGAGTGGGGGTCAGGGGCAGAGTGGGGGTCAGTGGGCAGAGAGGGGGTCAGGGGGAAGAGTTGGGGGGTCAGTGGGCAGAGTGGGGGTCAGTGGGCAGAGTGGGGGTTAATGGTCAGAGTGGGGGTCAGTGCTCAGAGTGGGGGTCAGGGCAGAGTGGGGGTTAATGGTCAGAGTGGGGGTCAGTGCTCAGAGTGGGGGTCAGGGGCAGAGTGGGGGTCAGTGGGCAGAGTGGGGGTGAGGGGGCAGAGAGGGGGTCAGGGGGAAGAGTTGGGGGGTCAGTGGGCAGAGTAGGGGGGTCAGTGGGCAGATTGGGGGTCAGTGGTCAGAGCAGGGTCAGTGGTCAGAGTGGGGGTCAGTGGTCAGAGTGGGGGTCAGTGGTCAGAGTGGGGGTCAATGGTCAGAGTGGGGGTCAATGGTCAGAGTGGGGGTCAGTGGGCAGAGTGGGGGTCAGTGGGCAGAGTGGGGGTCAGTGGGCAGAGTGGGGGTCAGGGGGAAGAGTTGGGGGGTCAGGGGGAAGAGTAGGGGGGTGAGTGGTCAGAGTGGGAGTGAGTGGTCAGAGTGGGGGTGAGTGGGCAGAGTGGGGGTCAGTGGGCAGAGTGGGGGTGAGGGGGCAGAGAGGGGGTCAGGGGGAAGAGTTGGGGGGTCAGGGGGAAGAGTTGGGGGGTCAGTGGGCAGAGTAGGGGGGTGAGTGGGCAGAGTGGGGGTGAGTGGTCAGAGCAGGGGTCAGTGGGCAGAGTGGGGGTCAGTGGGCAGAAGGGGGTGAGGGGCAGAGAGGGGGTCAGGGGGAAGAGTTGGGGGGTCAGTGGGCAGAGTGGGGGTTAGTGGTCAGAGTGGGGGTCAGGGGCAGAGTGGGGGTCAGTGGGCAGAGAGGGGGTCAGGGGGAAGAGTTGGGGGGTCAGTGGGCAGAGTGGGGGTCAGTGGGCAGAGTGGGGGTTAATGGTCAGAGTGGGGGTCAGTGCTCAGAGTGGGGGTCAGGGGCAGAGTGGGGGTTAATGGTCAGAGTGGGGGTCAGGGGCAGAGTGGGGGTCAGTGGGCAGAGTGGGGGTGAGGGGGCAGAGAGGGGGTCAGGGGGAAGAGTTGGGGGGTCAGTGGGCAGAGTAGGGGGGTCAGTGGGCAGATTGGGGGTCAGTGGTCAGAGCAGGGTCAGTGGTCAGAGTGGGGGTCAGTGGTCAGAGTGGGGGTCAGTGGTCAGAGTGGGGGTCAATGGTCAGAGTGGGGGTCAATGGTCAGAGTGGGGGTCAGGGGCAGAGTGGGGGTCAGTGGGCGAGTGGGGGTCAGTGGGCAGAGTGGGGGTCAGTGGGCAGAGTGGGGGTCAGGGGGAAGAGTTGGGGGGTCAGGGGGAAGAGTAGGGGGGTGAGTGGTCAGAGTGGGAGTGAGTGGTCAGAGTGGGGGTGAGTGGGCAGAGTGGGGGTCAGTGGGCAGAGTGGGGGTGAGGGGGCAGAGAGGGGGTCAGGGGGAAGAGTTGGGGGGTCAGTGGGCAGAGTAGGGGGGTGAGTGGTCAGAGTGGGGGTGAGTGGTCAGAGCAGGGGTCAGTGGGCAGAGTGGGGGTCAGTGGGCAGAGTGGGGGTGAGGGGGCAGAGAGGGGGTCAGGGGGAAGAGTTGGGGGGTAAGTGGGCAGAGTTGGGGGCTCAGTGTGGGGGTGAGTGGGCAGAGCAGGGTCAGGGGCAGAGTGGGGGTCAGTGGGCAGAGCGGGGGGTGAGGGAGCAGATCGTGGGTCAGTGTGCAGCGCAGGGGGATGAGTAGGCAGAGGAGGTTAGATCGGGACAGGACCTTTGATGACGTCACGGTCATGTAATCTGTGACTCCGCCCATCATCGTGAGGTCATCAGAGGTCCTGAAGCCCCATGAAAAGATCGCGGCTGGCTGGAGGGAGCTGTGGTAAGAGTCGGGGAAGGGGGGGTGACCGGAGAGTGGGGGGGTCTGTGCTGACAGGCGGGGGGTGACCGGAGAGTGGAGGGGTCTGTGCTAACAGGCGGGGGGTGACCGGAGAGTGGAGGGGGGCTCTGGTAACAGGCGGGGGGGTGATGGGGCAGCGGGGGGAAGTGTTGTGACAGGCAGTGGAGCGCGGCCAGGAGGAGCTTCACTATATCTTATCCTCTTATATATACTTGCCGTAGCGCACTTCCGTTTGGCAGCCACGTCCACGACGACGGAAGTAGCGCCGAATATGACGGAAGTGAGCTACGGCAATTATATATAAGATGGAGTATTTACAAGTCTATAGTTTGTCGTGATGCCACCTGCAGTACCTGGTGAGATGTCACCAGCGCCGCCACAGTCCTCCGGAGGTCGGTGGTATTGCGGCTGAGGTGTTGTAGTCCTCCGCAGGCAGGACTGGGACATTCGGGGCAGCGTAGTGAGGGGAACAGGTTGTAGTGGAGCTGAGATTGTATAGGAGAGGTTGGAACAGTCTATGGAGGATACTGGGAGTGAAAAGGAAGGATGCACACACGCAGGAAAGTCTCTTTTGCTTTTTACTGATATTGAGCAGGTAAAATGATCCAGGGCACTGACGGGTGGACAGGTTGCACAGTGGGTTCCCACAGCAAGTGGGAAAAAGGCCTCCTCTGCTCTGTAGTGAATTCTGAGGCACAGCCCGCTTGCAGCCTGACTTGCCTCTTCTCTTTCCCTCACTGTAAAGTCTTCCTCTCCTCCTGCGTGGTCTCCGGGTTGCCTTCTCCAGATCACTGCGGCTTTTGCCTTGCTGTGTCTGATTCCCTCTAATGACCCACAGAGGATACCGGGTAGCCGAGGCCTCCACGGTGCAACGGGGTTTTCTGTGGTCCTATAGTGTCCCACACGTGCGGATCCCCAATATCCGGTGTTTCTCCTGGGACGAACTCCTCAAGTTCTTCACTCCCTTTTGCTGTTCTCTGCTCCTAGCCTTCAGTCCCACTTAGGCTGGTGGGATGTAGAAGGGCCACTCAGGGTCACTGGCTCAGGCCTAATCACAGCACTGACCACCAGGATGTCCTTGCAGCTCTCCTAGCGTCTGCACACTCTAACTAACTCCGCCCCCAGCTGCAGTATTTATAGGGGATCTTGCCTAAAGTCAGCAAGTGAAGCTCCCCTACTGTGCCGGAGTGGAAGGTGTTGTATGAAGTAGGTACCTGGTGTGGAAACCCAGCTGTGCATTAGGGAGATCTGTGGTTACGTGCGTGAGCAGGGCGCCACAAGAACATTTTATTATGAATTTTTGGTCTTTTTCTTCCTCTTTTTTTTCTCCTAACCATTTCCTGTTGCATTCTCCCCAGTGCAGAATTTGTAGCGCTGTTCTCAGCTCAGTCCCCTTACTTACGAGGTAAAATATTTCCCTCCTGTTTTGATACAGGCAAGGAAATGCTTCACCTCACAGAAAGAATCATTTGCAGTATCATACTGTTCTTCCTGTATACTTTGTGACCTCCCCGGCCCAGGAGATGTGGTATGATCAGATCATGTCCCTGTACGGTCAGACACATCCATTACACAGTACATAGCAGGGACACATATATAAGATTATCTCAGCACAGGAGATGTGGTATGATCAGACCATGTCCCTGTACAGTCAGACACATCCATTACACAGTACACAGCAGGAACACATATATAAGATTATCTCAGCACAGGAGATGTGATATGATTAGACCATGTCCCTGTACAGTCAGACATATCCATTACACAGTACATAGCAGGGACACATATATAAGATTATCTCAGCACAGGAGATGTGGTATGATCAGACCATGTCCCTGTACGGTCAGACACATCCATTACACAGTACATAGCAGGAACCCCTGATGAAGTGACCGGTATACTGAGGTTATGAAACGCGTTGGGGTCCCTCGGTCCGGACCACCTCTCACCCCTGCTGCTCTGTACAGATGGCCAGTGACGGCCCTGGTAATTATGCGCATTAGCTAGACTACACGCTGATATATGCCTGTCAACAGAAAACCTCACTAGGTGCCGCGCTCTTTACCCATATACTGGGTGTGATACATGTGTGTGCCTATTCTACCTTTGATCCACAATAGTCCGTATGGATATAATATATGGAACATGTTGTAATGTCTTTGTAAATCCTCATCCATGCGGCTAGTAGGTGATTGATGTATAAGGTACCCCTATATGTGACTTATTGTATATGGGTCTCTGCGCAGACACCAATATCCATATGTAAGGACAGGACATGTTATGTGTGTCTGACAAACTGTAACATGTGCGAACCGTTTTTGGCTATTTGCACAGAGCACTTTTTGATCGTATTCTTTGGGATTTGATCCAATGATTTTGTGCTGTATGGTCGGTTTAGTTCTCTAATGCGCCACTGCATGGTCAATCCCTGTGCATGTGCTGATTATCTTTTACCTTTGTTTCTGTCATTTTGTGGTCAGCAGTTGTTTTCATTTACTCTGTCCTATCACATTTTGGGTCTGGCTATTTTTACCTTCCTCTTGCTGGTCTTCTCTGCTGGCTGTATTCCTATGTGGATCCTGCAAAGGATTTCCAGACTCATTGCCAAGGATTTTTACCTGTCAGACAGTTTGGTATACTCTCTGTGCTGTCTCACTTGTCTAACCTACTCCTTTCTCCTGTTACAGTTAAGTTGTATGGGGCTATTGTTGGTTGCAGTAGCTATTTTTCCTCTTTCCCTTATGTTTCCACACCTTGGGTCCTTAAGTATCTCTGCAATCTTTCCTTAATCTGGATTATAGTGCTGAGCTAGCTCTCTTTGGTTCCTAAAGAGGTTTGAGGAACAGCTCAACGGTCTTTCAGGCAGCCAGGTTCAAGCTGATGTTTCATGGTGTTGCGCCTAGCAATACTCCAGCCTGTGCAGGTGCCACTGGGGACTGGGCAGCTAGGGATATTAGTCTGTATGGGTGCAGTAGATTAGAGATTGGCTTTATTTACTGTTGGAAATCTTATGTTCATAACAATTTATCAGTGTATAATGTGGTAATAAAGTTTTGTGAAACCACAACTATTTTAGCATGGTTAGGTAATGGATTTATTGTTATACAGTTCATGATGATTGTGAGTGTGTAATGTGTAGATTTACTGTGGTGGGGGGCATTATATTGTATTGGGGTTCCAGGGGTGTAACTACAAAGGTGTAGGGGTTACAATCGCACCTTGGAGCCTACGAGGCCCAAAAGGTCCCTTTGCCCTATAGATAAAGACCAATTCTATTAAAGACTTGAAACAATTTGGGGGCGTTATTGTGGATTTTGCACTGGGGACCATGAGTTTCAAGTTACACTGGTGGGTGGTGCACTGTAGATGGACTTATTTTCCCCATTTAAGCTATTAGACCCAGTACTCACCTCCCATTTTGCTATTATTCAGTGCTTTCAGGAAAATGGGGCTCCCATGACATTGTGACATCAAAGGAGCCCAGCGTCCAATCAACGCCAGGCTTTTCTCTCTTCCCGCCTTTGTACCAACTGAACCATCAACAGGAAGTGATCTGCATCTGCAGTGTATCTTCATGTTGATTGTCCATTTCATCTGAAGGTGTGGATGAGGAAGCCGGCGGCGATTGGACGTTAGGATCATGTGATGTTATAATGTCACGTGAGCCTTGAGCCGCGGTTACTGACAGCACTGGAATGGCTGCAGCATTGGAGGTGAGTATAGGGTCTAATATTTTAACAGGGGAAAAAACTTGATTCAGAAGGGGTCGTCCTAGTAGTGGGAAACCCCTTTAATGTCACTGCTGGAGTGGTATCGATAATGAATGTTCCTTGCCCCTAGTCTTATGTTTGTACTGTATATATATATATAAATAGTGCTAAATAAAAAAAGGTTAAAAAGTACTTATTTTCTAGAAACTTGAATAAAGATAATGTGAATGTTGCTCATTATTTTCATCCCTTCTGTTGAACTGAATATTTGAAAAATAACTAAAATGGAAAAAAAATCAAAAGAATACTAAGAATTCACTATCAAAATATGACTCAGATGTGGAAAGATAAGCTTTTTAAAATCTTTTTTGAGTCACATTTTTGCAATGAGCAGCAAATGATAGATTGCCTTCATAGCAGGGAACATAGTCATAAGAAAAGTCATTCGGAAGGTTCTCTGACACTCACGGAGTTATGGGGGCATCCAACTCTAAATTGATAAATACACATTTGATAAAACTCCCCAAGCTTTATAAATTTGGAAAACAGCAAAGTCCACTTAAAATGAATGGTATGTAAAGGGGGGGGGTCCGGAGAGCTAGCATAGGTTGCAGGCCCATATGACAGGGATTGGCCAGGAGGAAGCACATCTTTTGACCAAAGGAATGGCAAGAGGGATAGAGGAGGTGAGAGGAGATTGGGGGGGGGGGAAAGATATATGGGGAAAGCGCAGGAAAGGGAGCCAATTACTCGTTTTCTTTAAGTTTGAAGAGACCCACCCGACCGTCTTGATTCAGTTAGGGGGCGGGGGGATCTGGGGCTTTTCTAGTAAAAAGGGTTACTGTTTAATTCTTTGGAAGATTGTGCAGTTGTAAAGGCGGAAGAAAGGGGGGCTATTTGGAGTTGGAGGAATTGATGTGGGGGGGAATCTGGTGCATGGTTCCCTCCCTGATCAAATTTAAAAGGTGAACTGTCATTTTAGCTATGGACAGGGGTGGCCCCTGGGAGCCATGGTGATTATTTGCCACTAGAAGTGGCTTGGTACCCTTGAGCTGCGTAGTAGGGCGGGGGTTAACATGTGATCTGGTGAATAGGAGTTTTAAATGTCAGATATTTTAGCTTCAAACACCTCCCATTTAAGTTATTATAGTGTTTTATGTTGTACTAGCTGGGTGCCCGATGCAGATGCATCGGGATTCTAGAAGAGCGAGTCTCTGACTCGCAATGGCCGCTTCGCGGCCAATGCTTCGCGCTGCTAAGGCGACTCGCCATGCCCGCTGCGTGGGCATAGCGAGTCGCCTTAGAACTGCTTGCAATGGCCGCTGCGCGGCCAATGCTTCGGGCGTATCCACATGACGACACTGACTCGCCGCGCGAGCGGACTCAAAAGGGGCAAAAAACCCATTCGTGATTATATAATAGATATGTTAATACACAGCCACAGTGGCCATAATTATCCAAAGAAAAAGACACTCGTGTGGTTATTGGGAAACAGTGGAATGGGGAAGGCGTAGTGGGGATTTGGTTATGATGGGAGGTAGAGCAGACAAAGTGAATGAATTGGGCCATAAGTACAACAGGTGCTGGGGTTCCAATCGCACACCGCCCTGCAGTCTAGGGGGACCCCAAAAGTCCCTTTGTCCTATAGAAAAAGACTAATGCTATTAAAGATTTACAATAATTAGGGGCCTCGTTGGAGCTTTTGCATTGGGGCCCTTGAGCTTCAAGTTACTCCACCGGGCCATACTATGTCATGTACATGTTCAATTACATCATATTTCCTCAAGGCAAGAAAATCAGTTGTCATTCTTGTATAGATGACAGAGATCTACTACTCCCTTCTGGTGTAAGGTTCAGATCACTAGTGTATAGCACAGATACAACAATTGAAAAAGAACCGATTACAAAGAATGTCACGTAACTGCAAGGGATCACGGCGCCAGCTTTGTTCGAGTGACTCCAGTCTGGGAGGTGAGAAATGTGTATTATTTTTTGTTTGTTTGCTATTGCCATAGACACTGTACCAAGCAGGTATTGTCCAGTAGTGGACAACCCCTTTAATTAAAACATGCTACTAATTGGTGAAGCAGTATATATGATTTAGTGGACTTTTAATAAATTGAAACAGGAAAGTTTGTCTTTTTCCTGGACAGAAGAGGTGGTAAGAAGCTCTCCAGCTGTGCGGGCACAAGGCCTATCTCCCCCAGACCCCTCAGACCCACTCCACTTATGATATAAAATAAATATGACACAAGACTCCTGTAATGGTCAAGCAATGGCCGAGGTGCTTTATTTTCATATTACCAATAAATAAATAACTTTATTAAAATCAATAACCATAAATAATTAAATATTGCTTGTTTTCAGAAACAATCGACCCAACTTAAAGAGGCGATTTTTACCCATAAAATACAAACTCAGACCAATCCGCTTATATCCAAACAGGCGATTATTCTCACTAACAATAAACCTTGACGGTGTCTATGAAAATAAACAATGTCTTCCATAGGGAGGGTGGGTGTCAGGATCTCCACAGCTGGAGTGCCATAGCGGACTGAAACAGCTGTTGATATAGGCCACTTTCCCACTCTTTTCATCCATCCAATGAGAAATGACACACATTGGGCGGGAAGAAACCAGTCAAAACCACTAGTTTCCTAAAGATAACACTCAGAAAGACATAAAAAAATGTCAACATATTAATGATTTTTATTAAAACTAAGGAATCTCTACATATAATTGCTCAATGTCCCCTCCAGTTCCATCTGGATGTCACTTCCGCCGCATACACCCTAATGGGTGTAAGAATATGGCATCCAGAAGTACTACCGATAACCACACACGCCACACACTCAGATATCACCCCAATCAGCCGACATCTTAACGGCAGCCTCCGGGCCAACATGTCACCTCCGCCCGCTGTACACTCCAGAGTCTGCACAGAGTCTCGGAAGAGCTTCCACCAACCGTAAGTCTAGCGGGGCCTTTAATCAAACACCATAGTACAAGAAGCAATTAGGGTGCATGCACACGGTCCGGAGGAGCTGCATGTTGGACGCAGCTCCTCCGGACCTGAGGGAAGCCGCAGGTGGCCGCAGGGAGACCGCAGTCGCCCTGTGCTCACCGTGTGCGGCGGGTGCAGGGCGGCTCCTTCCTGCAGTCACCCGATGGGAGCCGCTTCCGACTCCGCAGTATGAAATAAACATGCTGCGGAGGAGCGGACTGCCGGCAACCCGCACTGCAGCTCCAAACACGCTGCGGGCGGGCTACGCATAATGAGGATGGGATTTCTTGAAATCCCATCCACTATGCTAGTACTGTACTATGCAGCGTTTTGGACGCAGTGGCAAGACACTGCGTCCAAAACGCTGCGTATACTGATCGTGTGCACGCACCCTTAGAGTATAACCTACACATAAGGTTGGAAGAGCCATTTATTATAAACACACAGCCTCTCCACCAATTTCCCATTTGTAGAAAGTAATATATAGCACAATTGTAGAAAGTAATATACGATTAATGATTTCGTACTGTGTGACGGGGTCTTTAGTGCTTATCTGCAGAGTGTAATTAACACCTTTTGGAGGGATATATTTTACCATCAACCGATAAGATAAGCGGTCTTTCTTTGATCCTGACCAGAGTACATTTTATATTATTTTTTATGCGTTATAATTTATAGTTGATACATATGTATTTTTAAAGTCGTGATTTTAATCTGTTTTAATAAACATCCTGCAGAAGATACAGAAGATAGAGAAACATACAGTAGATCAATACTCCAGTATAAACATATTAGAAAGCCGGAATCTCATTCCGCCATATAATAATACATTGGTGCAAATGATCAACTATAACATAACATAACATTTGTTACTACTTCAATGCAGTTCATACCATTAAAAATTCAAAACTTGTCTTATATCCATCCTGAATTATAAATGATCTGATTACAACCCGTGGCAAAAATGATGGAATCCCCGGGCTCGGACGATGTTCATTCAGTTGTTTAATGTTGTTGAAAAATAGCAGATCACAGACATGGCACAAAGCTAAAGTCATTTCTAATGGCAACTTTATGGCTGTAAAGGGGTTGTCACACGCTACGATATCATTAAAGATATCGCTGAAACGTCACAGGTTTTCAGTCGCTCTAACGACGTGGTTGCGTGTGACACGTGGATCTTACAAGCGATAAGTGATCTGATCGTACATCGCAGATATGAGAACCGGACCCCAAATCAGACGATGTTGATCATACAATCTGCTGCATTGTTCTGTGTGACACCGCAATAACGATCTCCTTTATGATTTATGATTTCGCCCATTCACAACATTGACAAGCATCGGTTGCTGGGTTGTGCGAACGATACCTGCACGCAACATTGTTGGTGCGTACAGAACGATATCTACACGTGTGACAACTCGCCAACGATGTTGTCCATGTGTGCGCACCCCTGAGATCATAGGCGAGACCGTTCACAAAATCGTAGTGTGTGACGGCCCCTTAAGAAACACTGAGAAATCTTGGAAAAAAAATGTGGTAGTCAGTAAAGGTACTATTACACACAGAGACATATTGCTTGCAACTCACTGGTTGCAGTGAAATCATGGACACATTGTTCCATTTGTACATAGCAATAAGATAGAACAATGTGTCCATGATTTCACTGCAACCAGTTGCAAGCAATATATCTCTTGTGTGTAACAGTACCTTTAGGGTAATTTTTTTCAGACCAAGCAGAGGGAAAAAATTATGGATCACTTAATTCTGAGGAAAAAATTATGGAATCATGAAAAACAAACACACAAAACAACCCTCCAATACATCACTAGTATTGTGTTGCACCACCTCTGGCTTTTATAACAGCTTGCAGTCTCTGAGGCATGGACTTAATGAGTGACAAACAGTACTCATCATCAATCTGGCTCCAACTTTCTCTGATTGCTGTTGTCAGATCAGCTTTGCAGGTTGGAGCCTTGTCATGGACCATTTTCTTCAACTTCCACCAAAGATTTTCAGTTGGATTGAGATCTGGACTATTTGCAGGCCATGACATTGACCTTATGTGTCTTCTTTCAAGGAATGTTTTCACAGTTTTTGCTCTATGACAGGATGCATTATCATCTTGATAAATGATTTAATCATCCCCAAACATCCTTTCAAATGATGGGATAAGAAAAGTGTCCAAAATATCAATGTAAAATTGGGCATTTATTGAAGATGTAATTGTGGCGCCCTGCTCAAGCAGGTAGCCACAGACTTCCCTATTGCACAGCTGGGTTTCCACAGCAGGTACTTACTACATGCAACATCTTCCACCCTGGCACAGTAGGGGGAGCTCTACTCACCACCAAGGTGATTTCCCCTATGAATACTGCTGCTGGGGGAGGAGTTAGTCAGAGTGTCCAGACGCTAGGAGAGCTGCGAAGACGTCCTGGTGATTGGTGCCGCAGTTAGGCCGAGCCAGTGATCCGAAGTGGTCCTTCTAATGTCCCGCAAGCCTAAGTGGGGACAGAAGGCAAGGAGCAGAGCCAAAAGGGAGTGAGGAACTAGTGGAAGTTCGCCCAAAGACGTACCGGACATCAGGGATCCGCACCTGTGGGATACTTCAGGACTACCCCGTCTCATCGTGGAGACATCAGTCACCCGGTCCCCCTGTGAGTCCAGAGAGAGGGAGCCAGACACCGAAGTGTACATCAGGCACTGATCAGAGAGGGTAACCCATGGACCATACAGGAGGAGAGAGCAAGGATGGGAAGAGAGAGGAGGCCAGTCTGTCTGCATGCAGACTGGGCTTCAGCTATCACAGAGGAACAGAGGAGGCCTTATACCCACTTGCTGTGGGGACCCACTGTGCACCTGGTCTCCTGTCAGTGCCCTGGACATCTTTACCGTACCACCAGTAAAAGGTAAAAGAGACTTCTGCAGTGTGTGTTCGTCATTCCTCTCCGCTCCCGGTATCCCTTATAGACTGCTCCATCACTTCCCATCCCAACCTACAGCTTCACTCCACGCTGCCCCTTCACACTACGCTGCCCCGGAGGACCAGCTCCACCTGTAGGGAGCTTTGCCAACTCAGCCACACTACCATCTACCTCCGGCGGACTGTAGCGACGCTGGTGACCCATCACCAGGTACTACAGGTGGCGTCATATGACAAAAACTCTTATCCCCTGTAAATACACCCTTTTTGAAGTGTCACCCAGGCCACGGGATCAGGCACTGCCACCCGTGACATCCCTAAAACGACCACCAAGCCCGATACCCGAGTACCCCAGGGCCTGGGGCTCGACATATCGACAGCCATTTCCCCAGTGCCTTTACCTGACATGCAGCCCCCATATCATCAATGACTGTGGAAATTTGCATGTTCTCTTTATGCAGTCATCTTTATAAATCTCATTGGAAAGGCACCAAACAAAAGTTGCCCAATGCAGATTCGCCATCCATCACTGAATATGATTTTCATCCAGTCATCCACAGTCCACGATTGCTTTTCTTTAGCCCATTGTAACCTTGTTTTTCTGTTCAGGTGTTAATGATGGCTTTTGTTTAGCTTTTCTGTATGTAAATCCCATTTCCTGTAGGCAGTTTTTTACAGTTCGGTCACACACATTGACTCCTCTTTCCTCCCATTCGTTCCTCATTTGTTTTGTTGTGCATTTTCTGTTTTGGAGACATATTGCTTTAAAGAGGACCTGTCACCACCCCATGCATGCTGATTTAATAGCAGCACTGAATGCATCATGTCTGCTGCATTCAGGCAAGGGGTCCCCTATCCCTTAAGCCCCCCTGTACCCCAAGATAATTGAATGTAAAAACTTACAATGTATAGCCAAATAGGTGTGGTTTAGTGGCTGCTCGGTTGCCCCACCTCCTGCCTTGATGTCACAGTTTATCCCCAATGGTGGGGATAAACTGTGACATCAAGGCAGGAGGTGGGGCAACCGAGCAGCCACTAAACCACACTTATTTGGCTATACATTGTAAGTTTTTACATTCAATTATCTTGGGCTCCATGTGATCAATGGAGCAGGGCGAGGAAAGGTGGTGACATCACCGCAGGAGGCGGGGCAACTGAGCAGCACTGAGGAATATGATCCCTGGCTCTGCGCCTGTGTTCTGCGACTCATACAGCAGGCAAGCAGGCGAGGGAGAACATCACTGACAGGAGGGAGGCGGCGGAGGGAGGATATTATATCTCGGGTACAGGGGGGCTTAAGGGATGGGGGACCCCTTGCCTGAATGCAGCAGACATTCAGTGCTGCTATTAAGTCAGCATGCATGGGGTGGTGACAGGTCCTCTTTTAAGTTTCCGGTCTTGACACTTTGATGTCTTCCTTGGTCTACCAGTATGTTTGCCTTTAACAGCCTTCTCATGTTGTTTGTATTTGGTTCAGATTTTAGACACAGCTGACTGTGAACAACCAATATCTTTTGCAACATTACGTGTTGATTTACCCTCTTGTAAGAGTCTCATAATCCTCTCCTTTGTTTCAATTGACATCTCTCGTGTTACCAAGTAGTGCACAGGGGCTCCAGGTAACACACAGGGACCCCAGGCAGTATACAGGGGCCCTAGGCAGTACACAGCGGGTAGAGACAGCACACGGGGCCCCAGACAGCGCATGGGGCCTCAGGCAACTCACGGCCCCAGGCAGCACACAGTGCACGGGGCTCCAGGCAGTGCACAGAGACCCCAGGTAGCTCACAGGAGCCCCAGGTAGCATACAGGGCCCCAGGCAGTGTACAGGGGCCCCAGGCAGCACACAGGGTGGCAGAGACAGTGCATTGCATGGGGCCTCAGGCAGCACACAGGGGCCCCAAAAAGCTCACAGGGCCCAAGGCAATGCACAGGGCTCCAGGTGGCATGCAGGGGCCCCAGGCATTGCACAGGGGCCTCAGGCAGCACACAGGGGCCCTAGGCAATGCACATGCCCCAGGCAGCATACTGGAGCCCCAGGCAGCACACAGGGGGCTGAGAGAGCACACGGGGCCCCAGACAGCACACAGGGGCCCCAGGCAGCACACAAGGGCCCTAGGGAGTGCACAGGGGCACAAAACAGCACACAGGAGCCACAGACATCTCACAGGGCCCCAGGCAGCACACAGAGGCCTCAGGTAGTGCACAGGGGCCTTAAGTAGCACACAGAGGCCCCAGACAGTGCACGGGGCCTCAGGCAGCGCACAAGGCCCAGGCAGCACACAGAGGCCCTAGGCAGCACAGTGTACGGGGCCCCAGACAGCACACGGGGCTCCAGACAGTGCACGGGCAAGCCGGTAGTGCATAGAGGCCCCAGGTAGCACACAGGGGCCCCAGGCAGCACACAGGGGGCAGAGACAGCACACAAGGCCCCAGACAGTGCACGGGGCCTCAGGCAGCTCACGGCCCCAGGCACCAGGCAGCACGCAGTGCACGGGGCCCCAGACAGTACACGGGGCTCCAGACAGTGCATGTGGCCCCAGGCAGTACACAGATCCCAGGTGGCTCACAGGAGGCCCAGGTAGCACACAGGGGCCCTAGGCAGTGTACAGGGGCCCAGGCAGCACACAGGGTGGCAGAGACAGTGCACGGGGCCCCAGACAGCTCACAGGGCCCAAGGCAGTGCACAGGTCCCCAGGTGGCATGCAGGGGCCCCAGGCATTGCACAGGGGCTCAGGCACCACACAGGGGCCCTAGGCAATGCACAGAACCCAGGCAGCAAACAGGTGCCCCAGGCAGCACACAGGGGGCTGAGAGAGCACATGGGGCCCCAGACAGCACACAGGGGCCCCAGGCAGTGCACAGGGGCCCAAGGAAGCACACAGAAGCCCCAGGCAGCTCACAGGGCCCCAGGCAGCACACGGGGCACCAGGCAGCACACAGAGGCCTCAGGTAGTGCACAGGGGCTCTAGGTAGCACATAAGGGCTCCAGGCAGTGTACAAGGGCCCCAGGCAGCACACAGGGTAGCAGACAGTGCACAGGGTACCAGGCAGCACACAGGGGCCCCAGACAGCTAACAGGGGTCCAAGCAGCGCACAGGGATCCAGGCAGAGCGCAGGGGCCCCAAGCAACTCACAGGGACCCAGGCAGTGCTCAGGGGCCCCAGATAGTGCACAGGGGCCCAAGTTAGCTCACAGGGGTCTCAGGCAGCACACAGTGTGGTAGAGACAGTGCACGGGGCCTTAGACAGTGCATTTGCCTCAGAAAGCGCAAGGGGCCCCAGTCAACACACAAGGACCCCAGACAGCTCACTGAGCCCCAGGCAGCACACATGGGCCCCAGGTAGCACACAGAAGCCCCAGACAGCTCACAGGGTCCCAGGCAGCACATGGAGCCCCAGGCAGCACACAGAGGCCTCAGGTAGCGCACAGGGGCTCTAGGTAGCGCACAGGGGCCCCAGGCAGTGCACAGAGGCCGAGACAGTGCACTGGGTCCCAGACAGTGCTCCGGGCACCAGACAGAGCACAAGACTGCAGGCAGCTCACAGGACCCAAGGCAGTGCACGGGGCCAAAAGCAGTGCACAGGGGCACCAGGTAGTACATAGG
The DNA here is from genome assembly GCA_033576535.1 of Allobates femoralis. Taxonomy (NCBI): domain Eukaryota; kingdom Metazoa; phylum Chordata; class Amphibia; order Anura; family Aromobatidae; genus Allobates; species Allobates femoralis. Next base: position 26,099,032 of record JARQOC010000006.1, read on the forward strand.
GGCCCCAGGCAGAGCACAGGGGTGCCAGACAGTGCACAGGGCCCGTTGTAGTACACAGGGAGCAGAGACAGCGCATGGGGTCCCAGATAGCGCACGTCTGGGGCCCCTTGTGCTTCCTGGGGTCACTGTGTGAAGCCTTGGGCCCTGTGTACTGCCTGAGGTCCCTGTACACTGACTGGGGCCCTGTTATTGATTATACCCCGGGGTATAGTTTGGGTTAGGCCATAATATACCCGGGGTAGGATCTGGCCTATACCACTTTAACTCCGGGTATATTCCGACCTGTTACACTGGGTCTCTCCAACCATGCCTTCCAAATTTTATAAAATGTATTAAGAGTATTCCTGTTTAAATAGACGCCCCTTTTTAATTTTATTAGAATATTAATTTGTTTTTGAGTTCCCCAATGGTCAGGGGAGCAGCATCCAACCAGTGATAATATAACCGCTTTCTGGCCTGGTGAAAGACTCTAGATCTACCAACAGCTGCTGGCAGCTCTTGATCCACCCCCTCGTCATGTAGTCCCAAGATGCATACGTATGAATCTGGCCTATTGGTACCTCATATACCTGGTCTTTAAGGGTAGCTTTACACGTCGCAACATTGCATGCAATTTCACTTGCAACTTACTGGTTGCAGTGAAATCATGGACACATTGTTCTATCTTGTGGCTGTGTACAAATGTAACAATGTGTCCATGATTTCACTGCAACCAGTAAGTTGCAAATGAAATTGCATGCAATGTTGCGACGTTTAAAGCTACCCTAAAGGCTGCTTTACATGTCACGATATCGCAACGCAACTACGATAAAAAGTCACGTGGTACGGGCGTTGCAGTTGTTATCGTTGGTGAGTTGTGTCGTGTAAATGGGCAACGCAACTCAAAAACGATGCAACTACAATATCGTTTGTGAATTGTGCATGCAATGACGATGTGGCAGGATCGTGCTGTGTGACAGCGCAACTACGATTTGGAGTGCAACTTCCCCAATTCACTCCAATGTTAATTGGTCGTTCCCTGAGTTGCTCAGATGCAGTGTGCAAGAGGGGCGTACGACATCGGAGTTGCGTTGCCTGCCGATATCTCCCTGTGTGACATCTCCTATGCTATTTTGGACAAGTGCCAAAAACGTGCGCGCTCCCGTGCCGTTGTATACAATATCGGAACGATATTGCGACGTGTAAAGCGGCCTTTAGATCCAGAGTGGATATCCATATTTCAATGCATGTGGGAATTTTCTGTTCCCACATGCCAACATCGTATGGATCAGATCCGCGTCCTCTTGCCCACATCTGGGGCATATACTGTCTGCTCGCACTCCTATGGTTTGTACTAGCTTCGGTGTCCTATACACACTGTGCAGTAAATATATTTGAGACAACCATTGACTTTCAGACACAGACAATCTGGGCATCTGAGCCAGAATTTGTAATTGGCCCACAGTCCCTCTCCCACTTAGGGCAGCTGTGTACTGTGTGAATTAGGCCGAACGCAGTCTTGCTGCAAGTGATCCGTTACACGGTAGATGTGGTAAACTGCCGGATCTGCTGTGAATGGCAAAAAACGCTGTTGAGAAAGTAGCGTAACTCAGGTTTCAATATTAGCTTTGTGATAAAAGCTGTTGGTTTCAATAGGTGCATGTAGGAGATATCAGTAGTTTCTATTCCCTCTCAAGGACACTGACCTCTTGTTCTTATACTTTCATTTCACCATTCTGCTTTTTTTTTTTTTTTTTTTTGAACCATTATTTTTATTAATATTTTCACATATATCCATCAAATTTCACATTGCACATTTTAAAATAAAGCATATATATTCAGATGTAACAGAAATATAAAACAGTAACACAGTATCTTCAAGTCTGGTTGCTTAACCCCTGTTAACCGTGGATGAATCTATAATTATATAAATTACAATCTTAGTAATAACAGGACTCTTGTCCAAATAATAACCAAATGAAGGCAGGTCAATCTTGTGTGATATCTTGTCCAAAGTCCCTAACCTTCCCCTATTCCCCAGAGGCTGCCAATGCCTTCCCAAAATCAAGTATAACTCTTGTGTGGGGCATTGCAAGTCAGGAAAACATTGAGCCCGGTAATAGTTCAAACAGTACCCGGTTTTATTGCTGATAAACACAGCGATGGCACGAGCTGCCGGAATCCGGGTCGCAGCCGGGTACACAGGATACAGTCCACACATAAAGTAGCCCGGTTCCTTCAGGTTATGAGCTTTCCGATATAGGTTGCCCCGAGCTCCCCAGCCCTCCCGGGCTAGACCGTGTTATTGTAGCACACGGCCCCTGGAACTCTTGACCTCTCCAGTCTATCTCTGCTGCTCCTTCAGCTTAGACAAAAAGCTCTCCACAGGGAACCCCGCCCTGCCTCCTAATCAGGCTTTTAACCCTGTGTCTCCTTCCGGGGATCCTGCAAGACCCGGAGCGGAGGGAGCGGACCGTCCCTCTCTCTCACCCTATACTGGGTTCAATATGTGACAATGCGCATTCTGGGGGAGACATAGCGCCCCTCACATATGATCCCCCGCACTGTCTCACACCCCCCCCCCCTCAGTTCAAACTTGTGGGGTTGAACCCCAGCCACCAAACAGGGTGCCCGGGACAGGGCATCCGCATTACCCTGCAACTTGCCAGCCTTATGCTCCACCGTAAAATTGAAGTTTTGGAGGGACAGGAACCACCGAGTGACCCGAGCGTTCCATTCCTTGGCGTTTAGCATCCAGACCAGGGGAGCGTGATCCGTAACCAACCGGAACGGTCGCCCGAGCAAATAATAGCGTAGGGACTCCAAGGCCCATTTAACAGCCAAGCACTCCTTCTCCACTACGCTATAATTCTTTTCCGCCGGGGACAATTTCCGGCTTAAGTAAGTGATCAGATGTTCTTCTCCGTCCACTTCCTGCGATAGCACAGCCCCCAGCCCCACCTCCGAGGCGTCTGTTTGCACAACGAAGGTGTGTTTGAAGTTAGGACTGATGAGGACGGGCTGTCCGCACAAGGCCAACTTCATTGACTAAAAGGCTACCTCTGCTTGGGGATTCCAACGCACCAAAGCAGATTTCTTCCCTTTTAACAGGTCGGACAGGGCCGCCGTTTGCTCAGCAAAGTTGGGTATGAAGCGTCGATAGTACCCAACTATGCCGAGGAACGCCCTCACCTGTTTGGTAGACACCGGTCGGGGCCAATTTTGAATGGCCTCGATTTTGTTTATTTGGGATGTGATAACCCCTCACCCAATCACATACCTCAGGTACCGGGCCTCCTCGAGCCCCATGGCACATTTTTTTGGATTTGCCGTCAGGCCTGCGGCCCTGAGCGAATCTACCACGGCCTGTACCTGGGATAAGTGGGTATGCCAATCTGGACTAAAGATGATGATGTCATCTCCGTAGGCAGACGCGTACTTCCGATGAGGTTCTAACACTTTGTCCATGAGCCGCTGGAATGTGGCCGTGGCTCCATGCAACCCAAAAGGCAACACAACGTAGTGATAGAGGCCTTCCGGAGTAACAAAGGCGGTTTTTTTCCTTGGCCGACTCTCTTAGCGGCACCTGCCAGTAACCTTTGTTCAGATCGAGCGTTGTGAAGTATTGGGCTTGCCCCAGTCTTTCAATCAGCTCATCCACCCGGGGCATGGGATATAAATCGAACTTAGACATGTCGTTCAGCTCCCGAAAATCGTTGCAGAACCACTGCGATCCGTCCGGCTTCGGAATGAGCACGATGGGACTAGCCCATTCGCTAACCCTACATTGTAAAGCGCTGCGGAATATGTTGGCGCTATATAAATAAAGCTTTATTATTATTATTATTATTATTATTCGCTCCGGGATTCTTCTATCACCCCTAACTTGAGCATGTGCTTCACTTCGGCCGCAATGGCTTGCCGTCTGGCCTCGGGTACCCAGTACGGTTTCACTCGCACTTTTACCCGGGGCTCAGTGACAATGTCATGTTGAATGACATAAGTGCGTCCGGGCAGGTCAGAGAACACATCAGGATTCTGCTGTACCAACTTTCGAGCCTCCCGTTGTTGGGCCTTAGTGAGGGTGTCGCTTATTTTTACCCCTTCGGTCTCCCTCATGGCCGAAGGGGGAGGGTCTCCGGGTGCATTGGAAGCCTCCATGATCAGGCACTCCCGGTCTTTCCACGCTTTAAGCAAATTAACGTGGTATAACTGCACAGGTTTCCTTTTCCCGGGCTGGTATACCCTGTAATTCACCTCTCCTACTTTTTCCCGGATTTATATGGCCCTTGCCATTTGGCCAATAATTTCCTTTCCGTAGTGGGCACTAAGACCAATACCCGGTCCCCTCCTCAATGGTCCTAACGGTGGCCCGTGTATTATACCTGCGGCTTTGAGCTCCTTGGGCATCCATCAGGTGCTCTTTCACGATAGGCCGGACCGTCGTGATCCGGTCCTGCATTTTCGCCACGTGGACGATTACGCTCCTATAGGGAGTGGGTTCCTGTTCCCACGTCTCTTTGGCGACATCCAACAGCCCTCTAGGATGCCGGCCGTACAACAGTTCAAAGGGGGAAAACCCCGTAGACGACTGCGGTACCTCCCAGATGGTGAACATTAAATAGGGCAATAACATGTCCCAATCCTTTCCATCCTTGGATACCACTTTTTTTTAGCATGGACTTCAGGGTTTTGTTAAACCGCTCAACTAACCCGTCGGTCTGGGGATGATACACCGAGGTGCGCAGCTGTTTTATGTTGAGCAGTTTTCACAGTTCCCGGGTCACTTTGGACATAAAAGGAGTCCCCTGGTCCGTGAGGATCTCCTTAGGTAGCCCCAGGCGACAGAACATTGCAAACAGCTCCGGGGCAATCAGTTTCGCCGAGGTGCGGCGTAACGGAATTGCCTCCGGGTACCGGGTGGCGTAGCCGACAACCACGAGTATGTGTTGGTGGCCTCGTGCTGACTTAACTATAGGCCCCACCAAATCCATTGCGATCCATTCAAAAGGTTCCTCTATAACCGGTAGAGGTACCAATGGACTACGGAAGGTGGCAATGGGTGTGGTCAGCTGACATTCCGGGCAGGAGTCACAGTACCTCTGGACGTCCGCATACACGCCCGGCCAGAAGAACCTCCGCAAGATGCGTTCTTGCGTTTAATTAGCCCCAAGATGGCCCCCTAGCAGGTGGGAGTGGGCCATCTCTAGGACCGCCCGGCGGTGTGGCTGCGGTACTACCAGTTGGTCCACGACCTCATCCCGGATTTTTTCCACCCTATAAAGTAACTCCCGGTTGACCACCATTAGTGGGAACACATTCTCTGCCCCCGGATGGTGAGCTACCCCGTTTACTTCGGTTACCCTTTCGCGGGCCCGGGTCAGTGTGGGATCCTGTAGCTGGGCTGTCCCAAACGCTCACCGGGATACTTCCAACTCCGGAATCGGTGTGGTCTCCTCGACCTCTCCTGCCAATACGTCTAGTGGGAACCTATCGGGGAGACACTCTAGCCCTATGTTGGCGACCCCTACGGCAGGTATCCCGGTCTCAGGGTCGTCGGGTTCAGCACCCTGATTCCCTGGCATCAGGTGAGGGTTACTCCTCCTTCCCCATAAGGACCAAAACAATGGTAAGTCTCTTCCCAGCACAGTCCCGTAGGGTAGAGACTTTACCACTCCGACCACGTGGGTCACCTCTCCACATGGACGGACCCCGATCAATCCCCCAGTGGGTTGCAACCCGGGGATTAAGGACGCATGAACCAGCGTCACCAAACTGCCGGAGTCCAAGAGAGCTTCTGCTCTGTGTCCATTAATGAGCACCGGGCACAGATGTGGTTCCATTGAGAAAATCACCGCATCTGCGGTAAGCACGGGACTGGCATACATCGAGACCCGGCGTGTGAACCCGCAGTCCATGGGTTCTATCGCTAGTGGGCAATAGGCAGCCACATGTCCCGGTCCTTTGCACCGCCAGCACCACGTAGCAGTGGCACCGCCGGGCCGGAAGCTCCTTCTAGGGTAGCCTGGTCTCCTGCCAGCCCCATTCTGGGGTATCCTCTCAGTGGGTACATGTTTAAGAGGGTCCCCTGTGGATGGACGTACACCTTTACCCGGCTCCGGAAGCCGGCGTAACTGCCGCAGTGGGGCAGAGTCCCGAATGAACTCCTGGGTGGCTGTATATCACTCTATCAAGCTAACCACCTGGTCCAAGGTACCCGGGTCCCCTTGCCCCACCCAACAATGTATCGCAACCGGCAGAGTCCATGCCAGCCGGTCGACCACCACCCTTTCCACCATCTGTCCCGGAGTCAAGCTCTCAGGCTGGAGCCACCGTTTTACCAACTGCAACAAGTCATACACCTGGGAGCGAGCCGGCTTGGACTCCACATAGGACCAGGAAAACACCCGTTGGGCTCGGACATAAGTATTGACCCCCAGTCTCGCAAGGATCTCACCTTTGAGTTTCCCGTAGTCCTGGGCATCCTCCCAACTGAGGTCTGTGTAGGCCTTCTGGGTGTCGCTCATCAGGAATGGCGCCACCACTTCAGCCCACTGAGCGGCAGGGAGGCCTTCTCGCTCTGCGGTGCGCTCGTAGACTGTGAGGAAGGCTTCTACATTGTCCTCCGGACTCAGCTTCCTCAGTGCCGATCGGACCCGGTCCCGGGCCTGACCAATGAGCGGAGACAGAGGGTGGCCATTAAGGAATTGAGCTCAACGTGGGACGTGGTTATCAAACAGGCTGACAAGGGGGGTAATGTGGTCATATGGCCGAAATCAAAATATGAAGCTGAGGCATTCAAGCAGCTTCGGGACCCCATGTGCTACAAAAAACTTGATAGCAATCCCACCACAAAATTCAAAACCGAGTTGGACAGACTTTTGGTACAGGCATTTGAGAGTGGAATTATCCCTAAATCCATACTAGAAGGCCTGACAAATGATTGTCCAACGATCCCCACTATATATTTCATGCCCAAAGTCCACAAGGACATCAACAACCCACCGGGGAGACCGATAGTGTCAGGGAATAATAGCCTCTGTGAACCGGTATGCCGATTCCTTGACTATTATCTTAAGCCTCTCGTCCGCACATTGCCGTCCTACATCAGGGACTCAACTGACTTTCTTGTAAAGTTACAGGATCTTCGGTTGGGGGCCAATGTGGTGATGGTGACGGCGGATGTAGAGTCGCTATACACGTCCATTGGACATGAGGACGGCATAGAAGCGGTGGAGTTCTTTTTGAGGACAACCAATCTGGAGAGGGACTTGAGAGACCTCCTTGTCACATTAGTTCGATATATCTTGACTCACAATTACTTTGTTTTCAAGGACCGCTTCTACCTCCAGGAGAGGGGCACAGCGATGGGGGCGTCTTGTGCGCCCTCGTACGCGTGCCTCTTCCTGGGGCTCTGGGAGCGGTCCATTGATTTTCCTGATAACAGTACATGTACTGTACTAGTGATGGGCGAATCCTAAATTACTCGGAATCGCTTGACTCTAGCGAGTCCGAGCACAGGACTCGCTACTCGTTGCGAGTCTAGCGAGTCCAATGTTAATGAATGGGGAAGCGAGTAATAGCGAGTAGTGTGAGATTTACAAATCGCAGATGTGTCTCGGAAGCTTCAGCCTGAAGCAATCCTAGTTTTGTCATTTATTTGCATTGGACTAGTTTACTTTGCAACTGTAATCGCTGGCTGGGAAACTCGCACAGATAAGAGTCCTGTCTTCTTTGTGTGCTGGCTCCAGGGTCCTAGAGCCTGCCTGCTGCCTGATGTAGCAGTGCTGAGATTGTTCTCAGTCTGCTCATTCCCTGTGTACAGACATGAATGTCTGTGCACAGAGATGATGTAGCAGAGCTGAGATTGTTCTCAGTCTGCTCATTCCCTGTGTACAGACATGAATGTCTGTGCACAGAGATGATGTAGCAGAGCTGAGATTGTTCTCAGTCTGCTCATTCCCTGTGTACAGACATGAATGTCTGTGCACAGAGATGATGTAGCAGAGCTGAAATTGTTCTCAGTCTGCTTATTCCCTGTGCATAGACATCTATATTTATGCACAGGGGATGTAGCAGAGAGGACATCGCGTTTTGGACTGCGTCGGACGGAAGAGGATTTTTTTAATTAAAGATGGAGTCCCTAATGGCTTTTTTTTTTTATTTCTAATAAAAAATTTTCCTTGTGTTGTGTTTTTTTTAAAACAATTTAATAGAAATTCATGGCGGTCATGTCTAATATTGGCGTGACCACCATAAATTTCGGGCTTAGGGCCAGCTGATAATACAAAGCTGGCCCTAACCTCTTTATTACCCAGCGTGCCATCGCTACCAGGGCCGCTGGAAGAGCGGGGTTCAGCGCCAGAGGATGGCGCTTCAATGAACGCGCCATCTTCTGGGGCGGCTGCGGGCTGCAATTTGCAGCGGGGGGTGCCCAGAAAGCTTGGGCATCCCTGCGCTGCGGATTCCAGCGCCCAGCTGCTTAGCTGTACCTGGCTAGACATAGAAATTGCGCGGAGCCCCACGCATTTTTTTTTATTATTTCATGAAATTCTGAGATTCTGACTCTGAGACTCTGACTCTGAAATTCATGAAATAATTAAAAAAAAATGCTAGGGGCTCCGCGCAATTTCTATGTCTAGCCAGGTACAGCTAAGCAGCTGGGGGCTGGAATCCGCAGCGCAGGGATGCCCAAGCTTTCTGGGCACCCCCCGCTGCAAATTGCAGCCCGCAGCCGCCCCAGAAGATGGCGCGTTCATTGAAGCGCCATCCTCTGGCGCTGAACCCCGCTCTTCCAGCGGCCCTGGTAGCGGTGGCACGCTGGGTAATAAAGAGGTTAGGGCCAGCTTTGTATTATCAGCTGGCCCTAAGCCCGAAATTTATGGCGGTCACGCCAATATTAGACATGACCGCCATGAATTTCTATTAAATTGTTTTAAAAAAAACACAACACAAGGAAAATTTTTTATTAGAAATAAAAAAAAAAGCCATTAGGGACTCCATCTTTAATTAAAAAAATCCTCTTCCGTCCGACGCAGTCCAAAACGCGATGTCCTCTCTGCTACATCCCCTGTGCATACATATAGATGTCTATGCACAGGGAATAAGCAGACTGAGAACAATCTCAGCTCTGCTACATCATCTCTGTGCACAGACATTCATGTCTGTACACAGAGAATGAGCAGACTGAGAACAATCTCAGCACTGCTACATCATCTCTGTGCACAGACATTCATGTCTGTACACAGGGAATAAGCAGACTGAGAACAATCTCAGCTCTGCTACATCATCTCTATGCACAGACATTCATGTCTGTACACAGGGAATGAGCAGACTGAGAACAATCTCAGCTCTGCTACATCATCTCTGTGCACAGACATTCATGTCTGTACACAGGGAATGAGCAGACTGAGAACAATCTCAGCACTGCTACATCATCTCTGTGCACAGACATTCATGTCTGTACACAGGGAATGAGCAGACTGAGAACAATCTCAGCACTGCTACATCATCTCTGTGCACAGACATTCATGTCTGTACACAGGGAATGAGCAGACTGAGAACAATCTCAGCACTGCTACATCAGGCAGCAGGCGGGCTCTAGGACCCTGGAGCTGCACAGAGAAGACAGCTGGACTCGGCTCGCAAAGAAACAGCAATTACTTTGCGAGTCTCCCTGCTATCACTGGCACAGTAGCCAGTGATTACTCACAGGAGTCTAATGCAAACAATGGCAATCCTAGTGTTGTCAGCGTTTCTGACAAAACTAGGATTGATATTGATTTGCATTGGACTCGTGCGAGTAATCACTGGGAAACTCGCAGAGTACCGAGTCCTGCGAGCCCCTTACTACTCGCCGAGTAACGAGTCCTAGCGAGTAGATTCGCCCATCCCTATACTGTACCTATGTGGGTCAGATTTATCGATGATATCTTTCTGGTGTGGCAGGGAGGTCTGGAAAACCTGAGGGCATTCATGGTGTCGCTGAATAATAACAGACGTAATGTAAAACTCACTTATGTTTACAGCACTGATTCCATAGAGTTCCTTGATGTCAGAGTGAGAAAAGAAGGTGATGTGTCTGTCTCCACGAATATCTTTCAGAAAAACACAGCGGTGAACTCGGTCCTCAGTGCAAGATCCTCACATCCGGCACAGGTGATAAGATCAATCCCCACAGGTCAGTTTTTAAGGGCTAGAAGAATATGTTCTTCAGACAGGTTGTTTGAGGAAGAAGCCAAGGTACTTAAAAACCGCTTTATGTCTCACCATTACAGAATGGGTCCAATAGAAAGTGGGTATTAACGTGTTGGGGACGCTTTTCCACTGACTTATATTTTCTTTATATACTTTTATATTATATATTTTTACTAATGTTCTAGATGAGAAACAATAAGTTTTTCCCTTAACCTAGTACCCAATAGATATATCTGTCTGCTGAAAAGAAGATACTGTTGTGTTGGGATGGATGAGAATTGAGAAGATAAGATATTCTTTGGATGTCTGTGTCAAGGAGTATCAGGAGAAAACTGAGATGTCCCACATACCAGGAGCCCAGAGATGGCACAGTGTCAAGAAGAAGGATGGACTAAGCAGGAGGAAGGATGAATTTAACAAAAGAACGAAGATCTAATCACTAACACTAGATTTAGATATATTAGCCTAACCCCACCTAACCCCCATCTAATCCCACCTTGTCCTGGCTATTTCACGCCTAGTCCCTAGAGTATAAAATGCTGTGTAACCGGAAATAAAAGTTAGTTGCTGTGACCATTGCCATTGCTTAATAAAGCAACGAACATATTATAAGTTTGAATCAGATTCTCCGTCTGATTTACTCTTATCTGGTACCATACGTTCATAGTCTAATTTGGAATGACTGGTGAAGGAGTGTATTGTCGCAACGACCCCGACAAACGGGCGAAGAGGACGACACGTGACCATCTCTTAAAACCTGTGAGAAGAAAAACTGATAATCAGGTGAGACTCATCACCCCATACCATTCAGAGTGGAGGGAGATGGTTGAGGTGATAGGAAGATACTGGCCGATCCTGCATACAGATAAAGATCTGACGAGGGCTCTGTCTAAGTATCCATCAATCACGCCCTGCAGATCTAAAAATCTGAAGGATATGGTGGTACGCAGTTTATATGTGCCACCACCATCCACTTTCCTGGGAAATGCTAGAGGAGTAAGATGGGGAACCTTTCCGTGTGGTGACTGCGGAGCTTGCACCCAAGTGGAGCGTGTTTTCGAGTTCCACAACTATAATGGAAGCAAAAGGTTTAAAATTGCACACACAATCAATTGCCGCACGAGTGGGGTAGTCTATTGGGCAAAGTGCCCCTGTGAACTGATATACGTGGGGATGACGACCCGCGAATTGCGGGTAAGAGTTCTGGAACATCTTAGGGATATCAGAAAGGCGGCGGAGGCTACCACTGATGAGGAAATAGCGGCCTTGAAAAACATCCCGAGACATTTTAAGGAGGCCCATAACTGTAATTGGCGACTGTTGAAATTTAGGGAGATAGATAGAGCGCATCTGGGTGTGGGAGGGGGGGGGGGCAATTTAAAGCAAATACTTGCACAAAAAGAGGTGAAGTGGGTCACCCTGGAGGCCTTAATGATGCCATCTCATTTAAATCATTCTTATAATTAGATCAATGAGCAGTGAATATATATTTGTCCTGTAATTCAATGGATACTGTGTAGTAAAGTCTAAATAAACAGCGCATACATCTATATATATAATTGTTAATTTGATTAGGGCCACCGACGCTGGCCACACCGAACATATCATTGTGGTTCACTTTGGTGGTCACTGTTTTTAATTGTATCTTTTTTATTTTTATGTTGTAGTAGTCCATATGTTTGCCCCTGACATGAAAACTATATGGGATTCAAGTGCCATGCTGCATCACAGGTGGAGATTGTTGTCCAGTACTGCCCAGTACCACGCTGCCGTCTTGTCAGGAGGATCTGATGTGATTAATGCCCATATATGTCTATGTATACATTTATGATATTGATTGCACACAATAATGTACTAAAAACATTATGGATGAAAATATAGCCTTCAGGCAAGGGTGCAATAGATGGAGGTAAAATTGATAACAAACTAGTAGTGGTGTATGGAGTATGGGCAGTTGCCCATACTGATAATGGTGCTAAGCCCGCAGCTCTGTGCGCGCGGTGTGGGCGATGTCTCCGCCTCCTCACATGTCCCTGGCGTCCAATGGTATTTGCCGTAATCGCGCATGCGCACACGGCACTTCCGGGACGCAGGGGCACGGGCGGATGCAGCCACTCGCGGACATCGTGCGCCACTGTACAGCTGAGAAACGGGACAACTAATGGACTTGACTACTTAAGGTGACCACCACACTGCCCCAGCACCTCCTGACGAAGCGGAGAGCGAAACGTTGAGATGCTGGGCTGTGTGGTGCGGTATGGACACTCTCTTACTGGGCACAATTGCAATATGTGAGGGGTAACAATGGTATTGTGTATGTCTGGTGCATCCCTGTCTCTTTGGACAGGCTAGGTGTCAGCAGACATAGCGGTGATTGCAATATATCCCCTCCTGTGCAGACCAAGTGTTGACAGTGTCTGAAATGGAACATAACCTGTAACTTGTAATTGTGAATGTATACCTGCACTCATGCTGTCTGGATTTGTTTTTATGGGGAAGAGTTTTATCATGTGTGATGGTTTTCCAAACAAATAATAAAAGTGATTGCATTTATATACAAGCATTGTGTAGGAACTGCCGTTTTTCTTTATCTGGTTATATGAATTGAATAGTGAGATTATGCGGCTGAAGATATATGTATTATTATGGACTCTAGAATTTTGTTAGTGATCCTCCCAACTGAGGTCTGTGTAGGCCTTCTGGGTGTCGCTCATCAGGAATGGCGCCACCACTTCAGCCCACTGAGAGGCAGGGAGGCCTTCTCGCTCTGCGGTGCGCTCGTAGACTGTGAGGAAGGCTTCTACGTCGTCCTCCGGACTCAGCTTCCTCAGTGCCGATCGGACCCGGTCCCGGGCCTGACCAATGAGCGGAGTGCAATTTAAATCAGGCGCCAACAGCACTCATTGGTCGCTGCCGAGCACTGTGACCAATGAGCGCTGTTGGCATGTGATTTCAATCCTGCTTCACTCATTGGTTGCCGCGGTTGAAGGCTACCAATGAGCGAAGCGGGATTGAAATCACGTACTAACAGTGCTCATTGGTCGCCGCGTTCAGCTGAGCCAATCATAAGTGCCACGGGGGATTAGAATCCCGCACTGCTCAGCCGGCGGAAGCTGAGCCACTGTGTGGTGCCACGCAGCTTTCACGGGGAATTTGAATGCCACGCCACTTTGGCGGGGGATTTGAATCCCGCGCCGCTTATTGGCTCAGCCGGCAGCATTACAGCCAATAAGCAGTGCTGCGTGGCTTTTTTGGGGGATTTGAATCCTGTTCCGCTCAGTCAGCAGCCAATGAAGTGACGCGGGATTTCCAATCCCCCATTACCATACAGTGCTAACCACTGAGCCACTATATACAGTACTAACCACTGAGCTACCATACAGTGCTAAGCACTGAGCCACCATATACTGTGCTAATCACTGAGCCACCATACAGTGTTAACCACTGAGCCATTTTATACTGTGCTAACCACTGAGCCACCATATGCAGTGTTAACCACTGAGCCACCTTATACAGCGCTAAGCACTGAGCTACCATATACTGTGCTAATCACTGAGCCACCATACAGTGCTAACCACTGAGCCACCATACACAGTGCTAACCAATGAGCCACCGTATACAGTGCCAACCACTGAGCCACCGTATACAGTGCCAACCACTGAGCCATCATATTGTGCTAACCACTGAGCCACCATACACAGGGCTAACCACTGAGCCACCATACAGCGCTAATCACTGAGCCACCATATACAGTGCTAACCACTGAGCCACCGTATACACTGCCAACCACTGAGCCATCATACTGTGCTAACCACTGAGCCACCATATACAGGGCTAACCACTGAGCCACCATACAGCACTAATCACTGAGCCACCATATACAGTGCTAACCACTGAGCCACCGTATACACTGCTAACCACTGAGCCAATGTATACACTGCTAACCACTGAGCAACCTTATACAGCCCTAAGCACTGAGCCACCATATACTGTGCTAATCATTGAGCCACCATACAGTGCTAACCACTGAGCCACCGTTTATAGTGCTAACCACTGAGCCACCATACAGTGCTAACCACTGAGCCACCATATACAGTGCTAACCACTGAGCCACCATACAGTGCTGACCACTGAGCCACCATATACAGTGCTAACCACTGAGCCACCATATACAGTGCTAACCACTGAGCCACCATATACAGTGCTAACCACTGAGCCACCATACAGTGCTAACCACTGAGCCACCATATACAGTGCTAACCACTGAGCCACCGTACAGTGCTAACCACTGAGCCACCATACAGTGCTAACCACTGAGCCACCATACAGTGCTAACCACTGAGCCACCATACAATGCTAACCACTGAGCCACCATATACAGTGCTAACCACTGAGCCACCATACAATGCTAACCACTGAGCCACCATACAGGGCTAACCACTGAGTCACCATACAGTGCTGACCACTGAGCCACTATACAGTGCTAACCACTGAGCCACCGTATACAGTGCTAACCACTGAGCCACCATATACACCATATAAATCCTGCAACAACCGCGTACTTTCTGAAGGACTGTACTATTCAGCGGCTATTTCTACGGCACCTTTTCATTTTACCGTACTCCCGATGCAATAACAGTGGGCCTATTTCTAGTTATAAAAATAAAATGTAAATGCTTGATGCTGATAAGTTGCAAGAGCATCTGAGTGTCCCATGCCTACATTGTCAATACGGCCAACGGACCTACCTAAAGCTGAGCCTGGCAGGCAGACTAATTTTGCAAATACAAAAATACATCCATATATTAGTTAGTTAAGCAGCCGTCACACGCAACGATTTCTTGCCCGATATCGTTTAAGCGATCTCCTTTTTGATCGCTTAAGCGATATCGGGCAAGAAATCGTTGCATGTAATCAAGCGATTTACGATGTGAAATCGCTTGATCGTGACATCGCTGATCTGAGCTCCGGAGCTCAGATCTAGCGATGAACGATTTAGCGATCTGCTTCATCGTGGTGTATGACACCAAGATGAACGATCTCCCAGCGGCAGAGCCTATGCTGGGAGATGATAACTATGGTACACGTCCGGTAACTAAGCAACGCACGGCGCCTAGTTACCCGATGTGTACCATAGTTACCAGCGAGATCGCGGATCCACATCGCTAGTGAGTCTGTCTGTGTGACATCTCACCAGCGATGTGAGCGATATTGTAAGCGATCGCGCGTGCACGTGATCGCTTACAATATCGCTAGAGATATCTCAGCGTGTGACGGCCGCCTTATATGTATCCAAAATTGTAGTTAATCAAAACTAAGGCACCGACGCATTTCAGCATACCACCATGATGAAGGCACCGATTAAGGCACACATGGTGGTTTGTAGGGGGGTCAACAAGGATTTTCTTTGTTTTGTCTGTATGAAAACTTTTCGGAGCGTTAAAATAGCAAGCTTTTGAAATACGTCTAAGGCGGCCGTCACACGCTGAGATATCTCTAGCGATATTGTAAGCGATCACGTGCACGCGCAATCGCTTACAATATCGCTCACATCGCTGGTGAGATGTCACACAGACAGACTCACCAGCGATGTGGATCCGCGATCTCGCTGGTAACTATGGTACACATCGGGTAACTAGGTGCCGCGCGTCGCTTAGTTACCCGACGTGTATCATAGTTACCATCTCCCAGCATAGGCTCTGCCGCTGGGAGATCGTTCATCGTGGTGTTATACACCACGATGAAGCAGATCGTGACATCGTTCATCGCTAGATGTGAGCTCCGGAGCTCAGATCTGCGATGTCACGATCAAACGATTTCACATCGTAAATCGCATGATTACATGCAACGATTTTAAGCCCCATATCGCTTAAGCGATCAAAAAGGAGATCGCTTAAACGATATCGGGCAAGAAATCGTTGCGTGTGACGGCCGCCTAAGGCTGTGTGCACACAATTTGGAGGCACTGCGTATTGGATGCAACGCCTCCGGACCTGAGAGTGCATGCAGCGAGACTGCAGCCACCTTGTACTTATGATCTGCAATGGGTGCAGGGCAGCTTGTCCCTGCTTTGCAACCGAAGGTGACCGCTTCTGACTCCACAGCATGAAATGAACATGCTGCAGAGATGCGGCAGTCAGTACCACAGCTGAAATAACGCTGCGGAGGGGAGAAGCACAGTGGGCATGGGGTTTCCTGTGTGCTCTGCAAAAGTGCATATCCTGGAGATCTCTGTAAGCGTCCGGTTGTCATAGAGATCAATAGATAAGCACATAGCGTTACCAGCTGGTAACGCTATGCGTTGAGGCAGAAAATTTCTAATGGTGGGTTTACACACTTAGATATCTGAAACGATATCGTTAATACGTCACGCTTTTGACATAGTTCGAACGATATCGTTTTTGCATCGTTGCGTGTAAACACAGGATATCTGAAGGAAAAATCGTTGGATCGGACATCTCAGCAGTGCGCTCATGACCTCACTTTTATCGTTCGTCGTCCAATTAACGCTCCAGAAAAGTGCAGCATCGTTCAGTGTGACACCAAGATGAACGATATCGTTCTAAATTCTCCTATTCCTGCCACTTTATCCAATCGTTCACAAAGTTGTAAGGAACGACGCTGGCGCATTGCCAAATTACACATCGTTAACGATATCCTTACCTTTGACAACGCACTAACGATATTGAAACGATCGCAGTCACGTGACATTCCAAACGATATCGTTTCAGATACCTGAGCGTGTAAACCCACAATAAGTTGCTACCAGATCCTTGCAGGCTAGACGCAGACACAAGTTTGACCCTAGCCGAAGGGTTTATAGAAACCAGTAAAGCAAGCTTTTGTTTTCTGTTCATGAAATGTTTCAGTTTCAAGATATATACTCCTTGCAGGTGTATACGGGTTGTCTGATCTAAAATGATAAGTCTACAATAACTATGTGTAAGTTCAGATTTATGAGTCCTCTCAGCTCATGCAATGTGCGATGTAAGGTTTCACCTGTTTCTGAGCCAAGAACGGTATGCAATATACGGTAGATGTTCCCGGCCAGAACCCGACTAGTGTGCTGGGCATCGCTCAATACAAGTGTATGGAGTGTGCGCGATTGAATAGTGAGGGCAGCATCGCCCACTAGTCGGGTTCTTTCCTGGTTCATGCATATTGCACGATTGCTGTCATGTGACCGCCATTTCAGGCTGAGAAACCAGCGAATCCTAGCAGTGCACATTGCATGCAATGTGAGAATTCACAAACCTGCAGTCACATATGTGGAGCCCACTGGGACAGGGTACTCAGTACCGGACCGGGGTATCACAGGTGTATCACGGCAGTCCTTGGTCCAGACCGTGTCCCTTGCCCTCAAGTAATGGGGGATATTTACAGGGGAGTTTGTCGTGACGCCACCCACGGGTTGTGGTCAGAGTGACCACCACTGCTGCAGAACGTCCGGGAATGATGTTTAGCAGCCGGTGATGTAACGGCTCTCCACAAGTAGAGCCTGGTTCCCCGGGGCAGTGATGATAATAGTTTATAGATGATGCTATGGATGTTGCAGGATAGGAGTGGTATTAGAGGTGATGGCAGTTTGTGAGGGAAAGTAGGGCTTGAGCATAAGGATCACACAGACTCACAGTTTTTGTAGTTTTCCAAGTCTTTCCTGCAGATGTGGTAGCAGAGTACTGTCCATGGAGTCTGTAATGGGGCCGAGTTGTTCCCACCCTGACCGGGTCCTTGGCTTCCCACTTCTGCGCGGTGTGTGTGGCCCTGCATTTACTCGAAAGAAGTCTCAGTGTGTTTCTGCCTTTCTTCAACTCCCTTCTACTCAATCCATAAATTTCAAAAGACAGCTGTAATCACATCCTTTAGTGAACGGACAGTCTATCTTGTTACTACCAAGAACTATGTTAGCAGTTTTTCAGATTGGATGGTGAAATCAGGAGGCAGAGGATGAGAAGTGGCTCATAATTGGAGAAAATAATCAGATTTCTCTAATAAGACATATAAAAAAAATTTCATTTTGCTTATGTTATTGACTACTTATGGACCACTGATACGCCTTTTAACTTAAGTGGCCTTATTTATTTTAATGCTGCTGAGGAATAAGTTTATGGGGGTATTACAATATGTAGGGGCCCAATATATTGGGGTGCTACGTTATATGGTAGCACAGTGTACAGAGGAGCTACAATATATGGGTCACAAAGTCTGGGGGCGCTATAATATATGGCGGAACAACGTATGGGAGCTCTACTATATGTAGGTGCACAATGTATAGGGGTGCTACGATATGTAGGGGCACAATATATTGGGGTGCTATAATATATGGGGGCACAAAGTTTGTTGGCAAAATATATGGGCACTAAACTGGCATATTTTCAATTCTTTAGAAAGATAGAAAAGAGAGTGGCGTAGATTCTACAAAATAGCCAGTGCAGCTGTAGATAAACTGTTTGACAGGTCCAATTTCTACAATAGGGTCAGTTTGGGGGTTTTGTGCTGTTCTGGCTGTTTAGGGGCTCCACATGTGTCACCCACAAACTAATCTAGCAAAACCTGCGCTCTAAAAGCCAAATAGCGCTCCTTCCTGCTTAGACCTGCTGTGTGAGTTCATTATTTGGTGTTCCCTCTTAGAAAAGTGAAAAATTTGTTACTAAACCAACATTTTGTGGAAAAAATCTATTCAAAGTTTGTTGAAACAACAGTGAATAATACGTAACCAGCAACCTTTAAAGATAAACATGAGAACCAGTTCTTCATGGTATTTGCGTACACAGTCAATGTCATATTGTACAGTAGATGTCCGTCAAAGGTTAGGACACACCCATTTATTCTATGGAGCTTGACACGTGAAAGAGTGTATGCAATGGTTTTCTTTATTCTTATTGTAACATCCACATTGTCTAGACCAGTGTTTTTCAACTCCAGTCCTCAAGACCAACCAACAGGTAATGTTTTCAGGATGTCCACTCTCATTGTACAGATGATGGAAGTATCACCTGTGCAATACTAAGGAAATCCTTAAAACATGACCTGTTGGTGGGTCTTGTGGGCTGGAGTTGAGAAACACTCAAGGCATCAAAACTACAAAGGAACAAATTGAAATAAGTAGTTAAAAACTTGTGAAAGAAACCAAAATAGGTGCTAAACTTTAGAATCCTCAAGGTAGCCCTCATTTACTTAATTTACTCTGATCACAGCATTACACCCTCTTTACGTTTTCTCTGCAGCTTCTTCAGGTCACCAACATTACTGGCTTCCAATAGTCTTGAAGGAGTTCCCAGCGGTGCTGAGCACATTTTGGTTGCTTGCCTTCACTTTATGGCCAACTCATTCCATACCATCTCCATTGGGTTGAGGATTGTGGAGAACCTGGCTTCTTAGGCAGCTCCTTATGCCTGTCCTTCTTGGCCATATAGCCCTATACACCCTGGAGATGTGTTTTCAGTCATTGTCCTATTGCGACACAAATGATGGTCACACTAAGTGCAAACTAGATGATGGCGTGTCATTGAGGAATGCTGTGGTTGCAATAATGGGGTTAAATCACAAACATAACAGTCAAGAGCACCCCTACACCATTACACCTCCTCATACATGACCACCACATATTTGAAACCATCCATTCGCCTTTTCTGCATCTCACAAAGACATTGTGGTTTGTACCAGAAATCTCAATATTTGATCTGATCTAATGTCCCAGTCCTTGTGTTGCTTCACCCAAACATGCCTCTTCATTTTTGTATTCATCAGTAGTGGCTTCTTTACAGCAATTTGAACATAAAGGCCAACTTTTCATAGTGCACATGCGTGGAAAGGTGACGTATGGTGTTCCATGGTTAATTTCTTCTTTTGTATGAGATCTGGTTGGAAAAAATACACCAGGGTACTGATGTTTATATATTTAAATAATGAGTTAACAATTTTCCATACTAATGTACTTATTGTGTTCACTTTCTATATTACTACACTGTTATGCTAATGCATTCTTGCTTTTCCTTTTAATACTCTGAGTCTTGATTATCCTTCTAATATTGTTAGAATTCATCAATGCAGATCCCTTCAGAAGAAACACTAATGGAATCAAGCACTCAATTCAGCTCCTCCCGGCTTTGTCCGGCGGTTCTGATGTCACCGCACCTCCCGGAAAGCATCAGGAATCTCCGGCTCCCTACGGAGGCCCGACGCGCCTTTCCACACATGCACACCTGCCACTTCTGGGTTCTTCGACATATATGCTCACTATTTAATGGCCATGGCTGTCGGCACACGCCGCTCCCCAACACGACTCTGACCGCATTCACCTGGTCTCCAGGTAATCTGTGTTTAAAATCTTTTTATCAAGATTTGTATTTGAGTCACATTACATAGTATGCCTATATAATACATTACAATCATATCAGAAGTAATTATATATTGCTAATCAATTTGTCATAGAGTACCTTAAATAAACAATGAACTAAAACAACTACTGTTTTATACCATAAAAGGAAATTAACCGATAACTATTTACAATTACATAAATTCTTGTAGAGAATAACTACCGTATTGTTTGGACTATAAGATGCACCGGACGATAAGACGCACCCACGTTATAGCTTCTCTAATCAGCCAAACCGTTTTCAGCTGTGCTAACATACTTGTACAAGGGTATTCTAAGGTTTTCTAAACATCCACTGGTCTTCTTAGGCTGGGGTTACACATAAGCCCTCAGTCAGTTTTTGGCTTCAGTTTTGTCATTTTTTTTTCTAAGTCCAAAAACTGACAGAAAAACGCATTGGGTGTAATAAACACCCTGTGCGTTTTTCTCTGGAGCTCAAAACATTGCCCTGTCCGTTTTTGAGCCAAAAACGCAGTAAACAGCGTTTTTGGCATCAGTTAAAAAACGCATGCGTTTTCATGCGTTTTTTTTAACATGGGGCCCTATGGGAAACGCATGCGCGAACGCATGCAAACGCATGCACTTGCGTTTGCGCATGCGTTCGCGCATGCGTTTTTTTAATGAAAATTCCAAAAACGTACAGGAGTGCAGGAGACACAAAAAGCACCCTATAAAAAACGGATTGGTGATGAAAAGGACTTCCAAAAACGGATTTCTATGTGTAACCCCAGCCTTACACAGTTAACAAACACAATGTACCATTAAAACACTGGAGTGGTGGTTGTTAGAAATGGGCCTCCATACACCTATGTAGATATTGCATTAAAAACCAGATGTTTGCTGCTAGAATAGTCATTTACCATATTAACAATGTATAGAGTGTATTTCTGATTCATTTAATGTTAGCTTCATTGAAAAAAAAAAGTGCTTTTCTTTCAAAAATAAATACATTTCTATATAATAATGTAATATATAATATATGTTATGTTATAGAGCAGGAGGAGCTGAATAAATTGATATATACTTTGGTTGGAAAAATTCAGCGTAACTTGCATTTACGGCGGCATGGTGGATCAGTGGTTAGCACTGTACGGTGGCTCAGTGGTTAGCACTGTATGGTGGCTCAGTGGTTAGCACTGTATAGTGGCTCAGTGGTTAGCACTGTACGGTGGCTCAGTGGTTAGCACTGTATGGTAGATCAGTGGTTAGCACTGAATGGTGACTCAGTGGTTAGCACTGTATGTTGGCTCAGTGGTTAGCACTGTACGGTGGCTCAGTGGTTAGCACTGTATGGTGGTTCAGTGGTTAGCTCTGTACGGTGGCTCAGTGGTTAGCACTGTATGGTGGTTCAGTGGTTAGCACTGTATGGTGACTCAGTAGTTAGCACTGTATGGTGACAGTAGTTAGCACTGTATGGTGACTCAGCGGTTAGCACTGTATGGTGGCTCAGTAGTCAGCACTGCATGGTGGCTCAGTGGTTAGCACTGTATGGTGGCTCAGTGGTTAGCACTGTATGGTGGCTCAGTGGTTAGCACTGTATGGTGGCTCAGTGGTTAGCACTGTATGGTGGCTCAGTGGTTAGCACTGTATGGTGGCTCAGTGGTTAGCTCTTTACGGTGGCTCAGTGCTTAGCACTTTACGGTAGAAAATAAAATAAAAGAGGTGCGCAATGAGAAGAAACTTTTGGGGATACGGGTATTTGGTAGGCAATATTAGCTTCTCACCTGTAAGTGTTGTGCGCCCTCGCACAACACCGGTAAACAGCCTCCAGCTCCTCCATCCTCCTTAGTTACCGCCGGCGGCTCCAGAGTTCCCCATTATTTGGTTCCTTTAGCGCTCCTAATAAGACTGCTTCTTTAATTTCTTTCTATCACTTTACCATGGCTCAGTGGTTGGCATTGTATGTGGCTCCAGTGGTAAGCACTGTTTACTGGCTCAGTGGTTAGCACTGTACGGTGGCTCAGTGGTTAGCACTGAATGGTGGCTCAGTGGTTAGCACTGTATATAGTGGCTCAGTGGTTAGCACTGTATATGGTGGCTCAGTGGTTAGCACTGTAAGGTGGCTCAGTGGTTAGCACTGTATACGGTGGCTCAGTGGTTAGCACTGTATGGTGGCTCAGTGGTTAGCACTGTATGGTGGCTCAGTGGTTAGCACTGTATAGTGGCTCAGGGGTGAACACTGTATGTTGGCTCAGTGGTTAGCACTGTATGTTGGCTCAGTGGTTAGCACTATATGGTGGCTCAGTGGTTAGCACTGTATGGTGGCTCAGTGGTTAGCACTGTATGGTGGCTCAGTGGTTAGCACTGTATGGTGGCTCAGTGGTTAGCACTGTACGGTGGCTCAGTGGTTAGCACTATATAGTGGCTCAGGGGTGAACACTGTATGTTGGCTCAGTGGTTAGCACTGTATGGTGGCTCAGTGGTTAGCACTGTACGGTGGCTCAGTGGTTAGCACTGTATGGTGGCTCAGTGGTTAGCACTGTACGGTGGCTCAGTGGTTAGCACTGTATGGTGGCTCGGTGGTCAGCACTGTATGGTGGCTCAGTGGTTAGCACTGTATATGGTGGCTCAGTGGTTAGCACTGTATGGTGGCTCAGTGGTTAGCACTGTATGGTGGCACAGTGGTTAGCACTGTATATGGGGCTCAGTGGTTAGCACTGTATGGTGGCTCAATGGTTAGCACTGTATTTGGTGGCTCAGTGGTTAGCACTGTATATGGTGGCTCAGTGGTTAGCACTGTATGTAGCTCAGTGGTTAGCACTGTATATGGTGGCTCAGTGGTTAGCACTGTACGGTGTCTCAGTGGTTAGCACTGTACGGTGGCTCAGTGGTTAGCACTGTATATGGTGGCTCAGTGATTAGCACTGTATATGGTGGCTCAGTGGTTAGCACTGTATATGGTGGCTCAGTGGCTAGCACTGTATGGTGGCTCAGTGGTTAGCACAGTATGGTGGCTCAGTGGTTAGCACTGTATGGTGGCTCAGTGGTTAACATAGTTTGGTGCCTCAGTTGTTAGCACTGCACATTGGCTCAGTGGTTAGCACTGTTGCTTTGCAGTTTTGGGCCCTTTCTTCAAATCCCACCAAGACATCTGCAAGGAGTTTGTATGGTCGCCCTGTGTTTTGTGGGTTTCTTCTGGGTTCTCCAGTTTCCTCCCACACTGTGAAGACTGATAGGGGATATAGATTGTGACGTGTAGCCTGCTGCTAGGTGCAATGGGTATTTACCTGGAAATTTTTTGGTGAGTTTTTTTCTCTGATTTTATGTCCTAGTTTGGTGAATCTCAAGATGACAAACAAACCTATGGTAGCGAGCATATGGTTAGGACTCGTAAGCGTGGGGGCCCTTGACGGTGGGTTACAAGCTTATGTATTTTGGGCCAAAATACCCACAAACACCCCACATTTTCATCCTTAGTGCTTTATTGCACCTTTTTTATCTGCAGTTTGAGGCTGGGCCCTCTGGGGGTGTCTGTCATTTGTGAGGCATGTAATCAGTGCGGAGCAGCCCACCTGATCTAATAGCAGGGCGTGACCAATAGGCTGCTCTGACACTACACTTTGCATCTACCTGAGTGGCAGAGCCCTATGGTAACCTCGTGTCTTTAGATGCCACCAGTCACCTCCCTGACAGCATGGTCGGACGCTAGTGCCACAACCACCCCCACTGTGGGTTGCAGGTGATTGAGTACCGGCATACAGACGCCTGTGTTGCCTCTCAGAGGAGCTGGCAGCTGCTGCTAGGTGCAATGGGTATTTACCTGGCAATTTTTTGGTGAGTTTTTTTCGATGTAGATTGTGACCCCCAATGGGGACAGTGATGTAAATGTATGTAAAGTGTTATGGAATTAATAGCGCTATATAAATGAATAAATATTATTATTATTTTACTACTGGTAATCATCTGTCTAGTGGGTTCTCCTAATTAGTGATTGACAGTTTCCTTTTTTAAATAAATAAATGAAAAAAACTGCATATAAAAAAAAGGACTAGGAGTGGGAAACACTGTTTCAGTTCAACAAAAATCCCTACATACCTCTCCCATGACTCGTAACATAGCTGACCTCTAATGGTGGGTTTACACGCCGCGATATCGGCGTCCAACTCCGACCCAACTCCGACAAAAAGTCACGTGGGTCGTGAGTTGGACCCGATATCGTGTGCGCGTTGTACGGTTTGAGCGTACAACGCGATGCTGGAACGATGCCAAAACGATATCGGGGTTGAATAGCAGAGCTATTCAACTCCCCGATATCGCATGGCCGATGTAGCCGCATCGTCCCGTGTGACAGCCCAACTCCGATCTGTACTCGCACCTCACCCATTAACTCCCTTGTTAAATGGTCGTTACTGGGTTAGTGGGCGTACACATCGGAGGGACGTTGTTTC
The DNA here is from genome assembly GCA_033576535.1 of Allobates femoralis. Classification (NCBI taxonomy): domain Eukaryota; kingdom Metazoa; phylum Chordata; class Amphibia; order Anura; family Aromobatidae; genus Allobates; species Allobates femoralis. Next base: position 26,123,974 of record JARQOC010000006.1, read on the forward strand.
CCGATATCGCAGCGTGTAAACCGGCGATGCGATATCGGGAAAGGGGCTGAAACAATGCGCGCTCCCGCGGCGTTGCCTCCGATATCGCGGTGATATCGGGACGTGTAACCCCACCGTCAATCAGATGACTAATAAACCAACTATAATGGTTATCAATGCCATCATTGTGAGTCTTCATCATTTGAATGTTTTTTCCGGATGGCAACATTGCTTCGAATGTGAAAGCGTAGGACTCACTGCTTGATTTTGTAACATAACGGTAGGTACAGAGAATACCAGGGGACACTTTTCTACTGCGTTTCAGGAATGAGGGCTCACAGTATGTGCACATTGTATCACTATCAGGTGGTTCCTTTCAGGAATCAACCTTGAAAAGTGCTAAATAAGGCTGGTTTCACAGTTGCATATTTTTGAATATGAGGGTATGCAGGAAAAACCTGCATGCCCTTGCATTCCCCCACAATGACAAACTGGATGCACCTGCACCCCGCACGGGTGCATCTGTTTGCATATTTCACAGGGATCCATAGGATGCTAAATGTGCATGCGCAATTCATGGAACATGGGCTGGAGGGACGGTCTTTTTGAGTTTCTTTAGAGGATTATTTTCAAAACACTCATAAATATCAAAGCTTAATATTTTTGGAAGTTGGAGTGTTTTGTTTTAGATTTGGCTCTTAGGAGGATATCTGTGTGTGCAGGTAAGTATTACTGTGCAGAATTATTAGGCAACTTAATAAAAACCAAATATATTCCCATCTCACTTGTTTATTTTCACCAGGTAACCAATATAACTGCACAAAATGTAGAAATACACATTTCTGACATGCAAAAACACAACACAAAATAATGAGTGCCCAATATAGCCCCCTTTCTTTATGATGACACTCAGCAGCCTCCATCCATAGATTGTGTCAGTTGCTTGATCTGTTTACGATCCACATTGCGTGCAGCAGCCACCACAGCCTCCCAGACACTTGTTCCCAGAGGTGTGCTGTTTTCCCTCCCAGACACTGTTCCCAGAGGTGTACTGTTTTCCCTCCTGTAGATCTCACATTTTAGGAGGGACCACAGGTTCTCTATGGGGTTCAGATCAGGTGAACAAGGGGGCCATGTCATTATTTTTTCTTCTTTTAGACCTTTACTGGCCAGCCATGCTGTGGAGTAGTTGGATGCATGTGATGGAGCATTGTCCTGCATGAAAATAATGTTTTTCTTGAACGACACCGACTTCTTCCTGTACCACTGCTTGAAGAAGTTGTCTTCCAGAAACTGGCAGTATGACCCGAAAAGGTCCCACAAGTTCATCTTTGATGATACCAGCCCATACAAGTACCCCACCTGCAGCTTGCTGGCGTCTGAGTTGGCGTGGAGCTCTCTGTGAGTCGGTTGACAGGGTAGGGGTACTTGGATACCGGGACAGGGGGTTACTTCGGAGGGGGATCACGGCTGGTCGGTTCCCGGTTCCATGCCCTGAACCCTCAATGGCGGGGTGGCAGTGATGATGATGGGTTAGGGTTATGTATGGTAACGTGACGCCACCTGTGGTACCTGGTAATAGGCCGCTGAGGTAATGTGAATGCAGCTTTGGTAGTGCAACTCCCCACAGGTGGAGCTTTACCTCAGGGCAGTGGGGTGGCTAAGGGGAGAAGTAGTAGCAGTTCTGCTGTGAACGCTGCGGGAGGCGGCGGTGAATCAGGCACACACACACAATAGTCTCTGTTTCAGTACTTTTTTTTACTGATGTCCGGTAACAGGCACGGTCCAGGAGGATAACCAGGTTCTCGGTGCAGTTTGTGACATTCACCTTGTAGAGTTGTGAGTCCTCCTCTGTTAGTGTGTGCGGTGATTGGGGTAAGCTCTGCCTGTAGCTGAACCTGCCGCTCTTTCTCCCTTTTAAGGTACTACTCCACAACCAACAATGAGGACCTTGCTGTGGGGATCCCTATTCTCCTCTTGGGCCCCTGGTCCCATGCTTGGTATAGTTTGCTGTCTCACTTGGTGTAACTTCAGGGGGACTAGATCCTCCTGGTTGGTCGGGGCTTTCTCTGCTACAAATTAGATGAATAGCAACTTCGGACTCCGGTGTCCGGGTGCGCTAAAGGTATACCAGGTATGTTCCCTTCTTCTTTCTCCTACTTCTCCACTGGCCTATGTCCCTCTTCATAGGGTGCTGCACAGCTCAGTCAGGGTTCCTGGTTCTGGACCTGGCTTGGTCCCAGCAGCCAGCTCCTTCCAGTCCTTCCTCTTTGCTGTCTGACTGGAACTAACTGACTCCTCTCCTCGGGCCTGGATCCTTATAGGGGATCTGGCTTAAGGACAGCCAGTGGGGCTCCCCCTGCAGGTCTGGGGTGGAAGGTGTTGTGTGCTGTGTGTACCAAGGTGTACATCCCTCCTTGCACCGGTGGGTCCTGTGGCAATCCCCCGCAGGGGTGCCACATCTGCCCTTTACTGATCCATCTTCTGGCCCATCAAGAGTCACTCTCATTTCATCAGTCCATAAAACCTTTGAAGAATCAGTCTTCAGATATTTCTTGGCCCAGTCTTGACGTTTTATCTTATGTTTGTTGCTCATAGGTGGTGGTTTTTCAGCCTTCCTTACCTTGGCCATGTGCCTGAGTATAGCACACCTTGTGCTTTTTGATACTCCAGTAACGTTGGATCTCTGAAATATTGCAAAACTGGTGGCAAATGGCATCTTGGCAGCTTCACTCTTGATTTTCCTCAATTCATGGGCAGTAATTTTGCCCCTTTTTTGCCCTCACGCTTCTTGCGAGCCTGTTGGCTATTTGCCATGAAACGCTTGATTTTTCGGTGATCACACTTCCAAAGTTTGGTAATTTCCAGACTGCTGCATCCCTTTGCAAGACATCTCACAATTTTGGACTTTTCAGAGCCGTCACATTTCTCTTCGGACCCATTTTGCCAAAGGAAAGGCATTTGCCTAATAATTAAGCACACTTATATAGGGTGTTGATATCATTACACCACACCCCTCCTCGTTACAGAGATGAACTTCACCTGATTTACGTAATTAGTAGTTGGCTCTCAGCCTATACAGCTTGGAGTAGGACAACATGGATAAAAAGTATCATGTGATCACAATACTCATTTGCTTAAGACTGTGTGCTCATGGTCCGGAGGAGCTGCATGTTGGACGCGGCTCTTCCAGACCTGAGTGAAGCCGCGGGTGGCAGCAGGGAGACCGCAGCCGCCCTGTACTCACCATGTGCGGCAGGTGCGGGGCGGCTTCTCCCTGCAGTCACCTAATGGCAGCCGCTTCCGACTCCGCAGCATGAAATAAACATGTTGCGGAGGATTGCACTACTGGCAACCCGCACTGCAGCTCCAAACACGCTGTGGGTGGGTTAAGCATGGGATTTCTAACAATCCCATCCACTATGCTTATACTGTACTACACAGCGTTTTGGACGCAGCGGCAGGACGCTGCGTATTCTGACCGTGAGCACACACCCTTATAATTCTGCATGCAGTGTGGAAAGGCTCTTGTCAGGAAGTCAATCTTTATTGGAAATCACTGGTGAAAAGGCTCCACCCATTACAGTGTAAACTGTTTCTGTGTAAGGTGTAACCCTCATTCACCTTCCAGCCAGAGACAATTTTAACAGCATACTATAAGATCGTTAAGGAAACTATGGGGTTCGGTGAGGAATTCAGAGCTCCTGAACATATGAACATGATCCTCAAAGAGAAGTCTGGTGAGAATTGCAGAACACTATTCTTATAATCATCACTCCTGTTACTATTATTATGATTTGTACAGTTGTTAACTGTTCTCCTATTAATGTTATGTCCCTGAGCTCAGTGTTTCCTGCTCTATATTATGCTCACAGATCCACCATAATATAACATAATATCACAGATCTGATCCACGTGAAGAGCAGAAATCTCCAGGATTGATATTGTACACAGTGAGAGATGACACTTTGTGCCTCTTATTTCTTGGTGTCTTTTCTTTCCCCAATATAGATCACTGATTCCCTCCCCCCAGTAATAATTTACCAGCTATACTGTATATTACCATCCTCCATCTACCTGCCTCAGCCCACCTCCGAATTTCCAGGTTGGACACCCTTGATATGACATATCATAGATAAGATCTATGAAGAGCAAAAACCCCCCAATGAGGACTGATACATTGTGTCACCTCTTATTACTTTATGTCTTCTCTCTCCGCAATATATACGGTAGTGCATCTCAATTAGATTAGAATACCATCGAACATCAATATCATATTGCTATTTTTCAGGGCTCCCTGGTCCCATCCTCAGGACAAATCAATATCATATTGTCATGTTTTAGGGCATTTCTGGGAGCCCTGAAGCACGTTGACTAATAAATCAATATTATATTCACACTTTGATGTCTTGTGGAATACAGCAGCGCAGTTTTTAACCCTTCATCCTCCCTACTTTAATTTTCTGAGATAATGACCTTTGGGTTTTCATTGTCTGTAAGCCATAATCATCAACATTAACATAAATAAACACATGAAATAGCTCCCTCTGTGTGTAATGACTCTATATAATATATGGGTGTCACTTTATGTATTGAATTACTGAAATAAAGTCACTTTTTGATGATATTCTAATTCGTGGAGATGCACTAGCAGATCAATGAGCCCCCCTCCCCCAATACTGAATTACTAGCTATTCTGTATATTACCACTCTACCTGTCTCAGCCACCCCAGTACTGATTTACCAGCTGTACATATATATATATACACATACCCTCCCTCTATCTGCCTCAGCAAGCTTTCTACAAGCAGCAATAAGTCAAGCTGACAATGAAGATTCTTTATCTCTGTCTCACTCTGTGTTTTAGGCTACGTTCAGGGTTGTAACTACAGTAGGTGCAGAGGTTGCGTTCACACCCAGGCCCTGCAGCCAAAAGTCCCTTTGGCCCATAGAAAAAGACTAATGCTATTAAAGATTAGCAATACTTGGGGGCCCCATTGAAGCCTTCGCATCGGGGCCCCTGGGCCTGAAGTTACACCACTGGCTACGTTCACATGGTGCGTAATTCCAGCGGTTACAATGGGCCCTATGTGAAAAAGCGTCCGCATATTTGCACAAAACAATTGACATGTTGATTCTTTTTACGCGCGCGTTTTCGGCCCCAAAAGCGCGGCCAAAAAAAGCGCAGCGCCTGAACGGCAAAAGTGAGTTTCCATTCACTTTTCCAGGACACGCAGACGAAGATGCGCCTTTGGGGAAAAAGCGTGCATAAAAAGACGTACCATGTGAACGCAACCTTAGATGTTTTAACCTTTGGAACTGCAGTGAGAAAAAGCAACCCATCATTATTTTATCTAATATTGCTCTTATTAAACTTTACTGGCTTCTTGCTGGAACATTTCTATTGACATACCGTATGTCTTATTTGTACAGCTTTTCCAGAAGATTTATCAAACAAGCCGAAGTCTTCCTTCCTCAAGAATAAAGGTGATACCATAAATACATAATAGACTAATACTACTTTGTTTTACGCCATTGTGTGGGTTAATTAAAAATGACTGAACCTGTACTGCACCATATAGACCCAGAGCATCCGATGATCTGTGACATTTCTCTTAATCACTTACCACCAGGAATACAAATACTGAAAGTAGAAACGATTTCTCACAATCACTCATGTACAGAACTTTCTGCTTTTTCAATACTCAGAAACTCCAGGGGATTTTACATGTTGTATAAACATGAGGCTCTTTTCAATATTGCCAGGGGCGCAGTTATAGGGAGTGCAGAGACGTTAGTGCTTTTGATCTCGTGATAGTGGGTCATCTGTTCATATAACTAATCCAAGAAAATGAAAAATATGACCCTTTTTGATCTGGGCCAATTTAAAAAAAAAAAAGCAAAAAAAACATTTTATTGAGTTATGAAAGGGAACCAATGACCAGGATGTACCCACCTGTAATCAGTGCAGCAGGTGATTGACGTGTGCAGCGTGACATCACTATTTGGGTGTTTTTATATTCCTCCCCTGTGGGCTTTGCAGTCTGCTGTAAGGGAACCCCCCCCATCGAAGAAGGAGGGTGTTTGGCTTACAGCAAACTGCATAGCCCACAGGGGAGGAATATAAAAACACCCAAATAGTGATGTCACGCTGCACATGTCAATCACCTGCTGCACTGATTACAGGTGGGTACATCCTGGTCATTGGTTCCCTTTAAGGAGCAGATTGGCTATTAAGGAGTTACAACCTAGAGAACTTTGATCTGCATGTTTACCCTAAGAGCAAGAATTACACAAGAACCAGCTATCACTCCTTCCTGCTAGTCATAGTATTTACTGTACTGTGACATTGACCCCTTCCAAGAAGAAGAAAGTTGTTGCATAGTGCCACCTATCAGACATAACTGCTGTGTATATCAATGCTAATACTTGTTACATGATACTCAGACATATCAGTCTTCTTTAAAGAGACAGAAATAATAATCTGCCCACAGCTTTTTGTTTTTTTCCCATCAAAAGTGCAAAGTATAATAAGTGCTTTGTTGAAGTAACTTGAGACCGACACCAATTTTGGTTTTCATAAAGTTTGCTATTTCATTGTTTTTGTATCCTTTAGTCACATGTTTATATGGTTAATGATGCCTAATTATAAGGATTTCATAAGTTTATAAACTTTAATTGACCAATATATCAAGTCTCTGTAAAGACTCCATGTTTTACAGGCGACCACATTGATTTCTGGCTATTAGGCTATGTGCACATCAGTCGTTTTGTGGGCTGCTTTTGGACGTTTTCCGTCGGCGTTTTCCGCTCAGTTTTATGTTAATTTATGTTAATCCTACCCTCCGGTTGGATTAACATGCTAGTCAATGGATTTTAGAAAACTCTGTCTTCACTAGAACGTTTTTCTTCTGGTCGTTTTCAGTCAAAACTGAGTTTTCTCAGTCAAAACTGAGTTTTTCCACCGGTTTTCCAAAAATAGAGCAAGTGACTTCTTTCCTCCGTTTTTCCACCGGTTTCAGCTGAACAAGTGCACAAAAAACTCAGTTTTTAAAACCGCCGAGAAAACCGGGCGGAAAACGGGCGGAAAACGAGCAAAAAACGAGGGACACTTCTGAGCACAGAAAACTCAGTTTCTGCTAAAAAACCCCAGGTTTTTGGACGGAATGCAGAGATGCACAAACGTCAGATGTGCACATAGCCTTATACTGGTTGTGGGTGACACAACCAGACCAGGTGAGCAGTTTTACTCACACATTTATTCACCTCTTTATCTGGAGATAAGACCCCATTGCACATTTTCTCATTTTCACAGATGTTTACAGTGACCTTGATTTCTCCAAACTTCTGTGCTGCCACTAGATAATAGCATTTGAGCCAAATCCTGACTGATGACCCATTTTTTGTTTCATTGGCGCTTGGAGTTATCACAATTTTTGTATTTTTGCGGATTGACCACAGGTTCTTAAAGTCACCTGTCACCTGTTTATTCAGGTGTAAACCCTGCCAACCACCTTTAACATAATGTAATTGGGGTTCCTGTAACCCCTTTATATCCCTAGACGTCGCTCTGTATTCAACATATTTTTATTAAGATTTTTCAAAGAAAATGGGGAAGGGGAGGACATAAATAAAGAAGGAAAGTATACATACAACAAAAAGGGAGGACAATCATCAAAATTTGTGTATTATATTATATCACAAATCACAAAGTATAACACATCTTTAGAACAGTCTAACATATAATGAAGGCGAAAAGTTGGGGTAATAAAAAAAAAAACGAAATAATCAATATCAACGTATCTCAGAAAGTTTCAAATTTGGTGTAAAGTTTTGAGTCCAAATCTCCCATCTTGACGTATATTTTTAAAAATTTTTATTTCTTAGAGCTATATTATATTCTTATACATTATGCAAAGTGACTCTATCTATCACTTCCAGATTTGTTGGAGGATCTGGCTGTTGCCATTTAGAGGCTATAAGAAGTTTAATTGTGATGAGTATTTGGCATAACAAGTGTCCTGTATGCACTGGAAATTTTTCTATACCCAATGTTAGAAGAGCCAATTGGGGTGTTAGGGCCACGTCACACACACAGATATCTGGGCAGATATTGTTTGCAGATCTCTGGTTGCAGTGAAATCATGGACACATGGTTCCATTTTGTGGCTGTGTACAAATGTAACAATGTGTCCATGATTTCACTGCAACCAGAGATCTGCGAACAATATCTGCACAGATATCTGTGTGTGTGACATAGCCCTTAGGGAGATTTTTTGGGTCCATTGTGTCACTTATAAGAGTTTTAATTTCCGACCATAGCTTATAAAGTTTTGGACATTCCCAGAATATATCAACAATTGACCCAATTTTCCCACATCCCCTCCAGCAATTTGAACTCAGTGATGGGTTAATCTGGTTAAGTTTTTGTGGTGTCCAGTACCACCTGGACAACACTTTGTTATGCGTTTCTTGTATGGAGACACACAAAGTATTAAGGGCTCGTTTCGCGCTGCAATGGTGGAACGATCCGATCAACAATCCGACTTGACCTACATCGAAGAAAGAAAAGAAGGAACACAGACACAGCTTCGGACAGACATTGCCTTGCCAGGACCACCCGGTCCACTACCCTGGCTGTAACAACTGCTTACCCTGTAAACTGTAGATTACAGGAGTAAAGACCCGTGCAGAGCAAGCGTCTGTGTTTCTTCCTGATTAACTGTGACATTCCAGTCTCACAGCAGAGACTGCGCTGCCCTATTCCACCATTCTACACCATACTGCCACAGGGAAACTTGCTCTATCTGTAGGGAGCTACAACACCTTTCTTCCATCCATCTTCCCAGAGGTCTGCAGCAGCCCGGTGCCATCACCAGACCTACAGATAGCATCACAAAAATCTTCTATTAACTTTTATCCCTGTAAATATCCCCCTTTTTACTGTCAGCGCAAGGGCACAGACTCGGGCACCGACCACCTGTGACATCCCTGCACCCGACCGCCTGAGATCTGAATACCCCAAACCCTTGTGGGCTGGACAACTTTGGCGTCTACGAACAGGATCGAATCCACCCGTGAACTACGGGTATTGTGCGCCTTATGCACTTTACCACTCAGCCTAAAATAACTATTTCCCGCCATTTTCCACTGGGCCCAAGATGGGGGAACCAAAAATGTAAAGGACAAAGTGTTGGCCCAGGGGCGTGCCTTGGTCCCTCATCGTGGGAGGGCCATAGCAGAGGTGTCAAACTACTTTCCCACCCCGATTGCTGAAGGAAAACCAAGGGGACGGACCAGAGACTTCAACTCGGCCATGGACTTTACAAGCAAAGGAGCAGGGCGTGGCAGAACCCTAGCAGACTTACTCGGGTACGGGTCTTGGAGAAATGGCGGCAATCCGGCTGAGAGACCTTATGCGGGAGGTGGAGGAAGAGGTCCGTGCCGCAGTTGGGAACCCAGAGGTGGTCTCCTTCCGCACCAACGAGGGGGATCCAGCCTTTTGGGCTCTCCAGGACTTGAATGTACAGCTCCTAGAGGCAGCGGAGTGGACAATCAGGCACTGGAGAGTGGGCGAGGCCCGCCAGCTACACCATGAGGCCACCATGAGGCAGATGGTCACCCAGAATGGGAACCGGGGGTGAGAAACCAGTTACCAGATGCTCACCTGGTTACCGGAGAGGACCCGGTACCACCAGCCATCGATGCAGAGGACGCGGGCAGCCCTGAAGCCCCGCCGGAGGACAATGGCGAGACAGCGGCCGAGCCAGATGACCCCACTGACCCAGACGTGCCAGAGGAGCCCACCAGAGAATCGGTGGATGTGCAGCCACCTACCAAGGAGCCCGATGTGGTAGTAGAGGCATTCAAAGAGGAGAATTCCGACCAGACCAATCGAGCTCCGAGGAGGAGGATGAGCAGGAGGATGATCTGGAGGAGAACCGTGAGGAGGCTATGTCACCAGAGTCCCCTAGAATTTGGTGGGGCACTAACCAACTCATTAGTGTCAGAGGAGCTACTGTTGTTGTGGGAAGCAGCAAGCAAAGCACAGCCTCTGTAACAGACCAACTGCCCTATACCCACGCAATGTACCTGTCCGACCAAGCGGAGCGACAACGCCGCAGGGAGGAATGGTGGGCAAGGGAAATGGAGAACTTGCAAATTCGAGCACAGGCCCGTCTTCAACCACCAATACCACCCGAACACCGGAGAAAAAGGTACAGTTACAACCTTTAATTTAGAGAACGGTTGAGGTTTTGTACATGAGGAAGGACTTTATGACGAAGTTTTTGTTGCCCGGAGAGACTTGAAACCACATTTTCCCAAAGGTCACCCAGACCGAGACTTATACAGACAAGATCGGGTGAGTTATGAGAGACACGCAGGACCCTGTTGCTGGTATGTGTTACGCGTACACAAATGTGATAATTGATGCCAGTACTAATATAATGCTACCTTGGTTTATATATTGTTGAAAGTGTGTTTTTCGATTTTGCAAAACTCATGGACTAGTATGAGGACTCTTTTTCTTTTTCGTGTTATGGGTGATATTATGTGTGTGCAGCGGCCCAGTGGTAACCAGGACATTGGTAAAGACAGTAATAGTGACCACTGGGATCGCAAGAGTTAACCCGGTTCTGTTGAACTGGTAAAAGTTTTGCAATGTTACAAGAATTGCGCCTCCTAGACGGGAAGAAACAAAAATACCTGTTATTAATAAAAGTGTTAATTGTTGCATGCATGTATATATAAAAACTGCTCTATACCGGGTAGGGTAGTGACACTTGGGGACAAGTGTAATTCACCAAGGGGGAATGTAGCACCCCGCTGGTCAGTGCGCTTCAAAGGGGTACTGCACCCCGAATAGAAGGTGCAGTATTCTTGTCCTGGAAAGGGTTAATGGAAGTCTGAAGCTCCCCACCACATACATACACCTAGAGACAGGGGGCCACTTGGACAGCCTGTTACTAGGGTAACCAGTCCCGGTGGGAGGAGAGCTAGGGTATATAGTGAGTGGGAAAAGAGCGGGGAAACAGTCAGTGAGAAGTAGAGACAGAACAGACAAAACAAGACAGAGAGAGAACCGAGAAGAAGAAGGAGAAGTAACAGGGAGGGCACCTCAACCTGGTGACCCAGACAGAGAGGGGCAAACAGAGGGTGACTGAACACCCTGACCCAGTCCAAAGTGGGGTATCCACTCCGAAGCAGTGCAGAGGTCCATCCCTGAGCCGCAAATACCGGTATGATCGAAAGCTTCATAGGAGCATGATTCGCCCGACATACGTGCGGTCCCCACCAGAAGCACCAAACTGGGTTGAGCACCTGTACCGCCCCAGGGTATGGGAACTCGGGTGTCTGGGCCCTCTCTTCGGTGGGGATGTCACTGGTGGCCTGCCCAGACCCGTAGCACTGAGGGGTAGACAGTCGTCAAGTATTTAAAAAGGGGTTGTATATTTACAAGGGATGATAGTCTTGTTCACGTGACGCCAGCTGTAGTGCCTGATGACTAGACACCAGCACCACCACAGTCCTCCGGAGGGTGTTGATATTGCAGCTAGGGTGGAGCAGCTCCCTACAGGTAGAGCTAATCCTCCGGGGCAGTGTTACCTCATGCCGGCATGATATAAACCGTTAGGAAAAAGTCAATGTAGCAGGACAGAGACACGGAGGCACTTAACTTTTCCAGTACTTTACTAGTAAACGAACACTGAATAAGATGGTGATACAGTTCACAGTACTCCAGCAGGACGGCCGGCCGGGTAGTCGCAGCAGAATGCAGAATCTGTGGAAGTCTCTGGTGGTACCTTCTTGGATCTACCCTTGTCATGTCCCTTCTCTTTCCTCTTGTGGTCTGCTTCTTCGGCAGTGGTATGACCCAGGGGATAAACAGCCTGAGAACGTCTTCGGAGCCGGGACGAGTATGGTCGGAGTGTGAACACTCCTGACTGCGTTGTCAGACCCGTGAACTCCGGATGAACAAGTCAGGACCTTTCTGTCTGGGCTACTTCTCTCCAGCCCTCTCTGGAGCCCCCTTTTCCTCTCGGGTAAGCTCCTGTTCTCCGCCTTTCCTCGGGGAAGACACTCCTGAAGACTCCTAGTGTGGTCCACCTTGCTCCTCTCACACTTTCCACTCTCTTTCTGATACTAACTCTGGGGCCTACCCCCGGTTGTATGGGTGTGTGTGTTTGGGATCAGATCCTTCCACAGTGTTCTACATTTTACTTGCAGTAGGGATGACTACACACTCATCTTTGGGTGTAGTACCCCATTTGTGATGCCTGACCAGTGGGGCACCACACACCCCTTAGAGAGAGAAGGAATCCTCATATCACCCAACAGACCTGGTCGTAAGTGGGATTTGTGCAGGACAGCACAAGGAAGGAGGAGTGCGCAGACGTAGGACAGAGTAAGAGAAAAGATGGAACACAGTGGAAGCTTCGGACCGACATTGCCTTTTGCCAAGACCACCCAGTACGCTACCTTGGCTGTAACATCAGCATATCCTGTAAACTGCAGATTACAGGAGTAAAGACCCGTGCAGAGCAAGTGTCTGTGTTTCTTCCTGATTAATTGTGACATTCCAGTCTCACAGCAGAGACAGCGCTGCCCTATTCCACCATTCTACACCATACTGCCCCGGCGAACCCTGCTCTACCTGTAGGGAGCTACAACATCTTTCTGCCATCCATCTCCCCGGAGGTCTGCAGCAGCGCCGGTGCCATCACTGGATCAGGTGATTAGACAGGTGGCGTCATGAAAATCTTCTATAAACCTTTATCCCTGTAAATACCCCCCTTTTTACTGTCAACCCAAAGACACAGACTCGGGCACCGACCACCGTGACATCTCTACACCCGACCGCCCGAGATCTGAGTACCCCAGACCCTTGTGGGCTAGACACAATCACGAGGTGCACATCATGGGTACTTGAGCCACATGTTGTTCTTGAGCTATAGTTTGGGACCCCTTCTCTAATGTATCCAAAATAGGAAGCTCAACCATCATTAGTAATAGAAAGAGAAATGGCAACAACATTATCTACACAACACAGCACATAATCCCTGACACGTCGTCTCCTCAGTCACCTCTGGAGATTCTGCTCCTCAGTTTTATCGGGTTATTGGATTGTTTCATTGTTTTCTCATCTTGGAGATCCACAAGTAACGCTCATCTCCACATTGTCTTCTCTTCTCAGAGATCCACAAGTAACAATCAGTCTCCACATTGTCTTCTCTTCTCAGAGATCCACAAGTAACAATCAGTCTCCACATTGTCTTCTCTTCTCAGAGATCCACAAGTAACAATCAGTCTCCACATTGTCTTCTCTTCTCAGAGATCCACAAGTAACAATCAGTCTCCACATTGTCTTCTCAGAGATCCACAAGTAACAATCAGTCTCCACATTGTCTTCTCTTCTCTTAGATCCACAAGTAACAATCAGTCTCCACATTGTCTTCTCTTCTCAGAGATCCAAAGTAACAATCAGTCTCCACATTGTCTTCTCTTCTCAGAGATCCACAAGTAACAATCAGTCTCCACATTGTCTTCTCTTCTCAGAGATCCACAAATAACAATCAGTCTCCACATTGTCTTCTCTTCTCAGAGATCTACAAGTAACAATCAGTCTCCACATTGTCTTCTCTTCTCAGAGATCCACAAGTAACAATCAGTCTCCACATTGTCTTCTCTTCTCAGAGATCCACAAGTAACAATCAGTCTCCACATTGTCTTCTCTTCTCAGAGATCCACAAGTAACAATCAGTCTCCACATTGTCTTCTTTCTCTGAGATCCACAAGTAACAATCAGTCTCCACATTGTCTTCTCTTCTCTGAGATCCACAAGTAACAATCAGTCTCCACATTGTCTTCTCTTCTCAGAGATCCACAAGTAACAATCAGTCTCCACATTGTCTTCTCAGAGATCCACAAGTAACAATCAGTCTCCACATTGTCTTCTCTTCTCTTAGATCCACAATTAACAATCAGTCTCCACATTGTCTTCTCAGAGATCCACAAGTAACAATCAGTCTCCACATTGTCTTCTCTTCTCTTAGATCCACAATTAACAATCAGTCTCCACATTGTCTTCTCTTCTCAGAGATCCACAAGTAACAATCAGTCTCCACATTGTCTCCTCTTCTCTGAGATCCACAAGTAACAATCAGTCTCCACATTGTCTTCTCTTCTCTGAGATCCACAAGTAACAATCAGTCTCCACATTGTCTTCTCTTCTCAGAGATCTCAAGTAACAATCAGTCTCCACATTGTCTTCTCTTCTCGGAGATCCACAAGTAACAATCAGTCTCCACATTGTCTTCTCTTCTCAGAGATCCACAAGTAACAATCAGTCTCCACATTGTCTTCTCTTCTCAGAGGATCCACAAGTAACAATCAGTCTCCACATTGTCTTCTCTTCTCAGAGATCCACAAAGTAACAATCAGTCTCCACATTGTCTTCTCTTCTCAGAGATCTACAAGTAACAATCAGTCTCCACATTGTCTTCTCTTCTCAGAGATCCACAAGTAACAATCAGTCTCCACATTGTCTTCTCTTCTCAGAGATCCTCAAGTAACAATCAGTCTCCACATTGTCTTCTCAGGGGTCCACAAGTAACAATCAGTCTCCACATTGTCTTCTCTTCTCAGAGATCCACAAATAACAATCAGTCTCCACATTGTCTTCTCAGAGATCCACAAGTAACAATCAGTCTCCACATTGTCTTCTCTTCTCAGAGATCCACAGTAACAATCAGTCTCCACACTGTCTTCTCTTCTCAGAGATCTACAAGTAACAATCAGTCTCCACATTGCCTTCTCTTCTCAGAGATCCACAAGTAACAATCAGTCTCCACATTGTCTTCTCTTCTCTGAGATCCACAATTAACAATCAGTCTCCACATTGTCTCCTCTTCTCAGAGATCCACAATTAACAATCAGTCTCCACATTGTCTTCTCTTCTCAGAGATCCACAAGTAACAATCAGTCCTCCCATTGTCTTCTCTTCTCTGAGATCCACAAGTAACAATCAGTCTCCACATTGTCTTCTCTTCTCAGAGATCCACAAGTAACAATCAGTCTCCTCATTGTCTTCTCTTCTCTGAGATCCACAAGTAACAATCAGTCTCCACATTGTCTTCTCTTCTCTGAGATCCACAATTAACAATCAGTCTCCACATTGTCTTCTCTTCTCAGAGATCCACAAGTAACAATCAGTCTCCTCATTGTCTTCTCTTCTCTGAGATCCACAAGTAACAATCAGTGTCCACATTGTCTTCTCTTCTCAGAGATCCACAAGTAACAATCAGTCTCCACATTGTCTTCTCTTCTCAGAGATCCACAAGTAACAATCAGTCTCCTCATTGTCTTCTCTTCTCAGAGATCCACAAGTAACAATCAGTCTCCACATTGTCTTCTCTTCTCTGAGATCCACAAGTAACAATCAGTCTCCACATTGTCTTCTCTGAGATCCACAAGTAACAATCAGTCTCCACATTGTCTTCTTTGCAGAGCGTCTCCTGATTGCTGGTCTCCTATTGGTGATAATCGGACTGATAGCGGCTGTCATCATTGTCTCTACTTCTGGTGAGTATCAATATCCCATATAATTTAGTTGGTCTTATTTTTCAGCATAAAGAAGTTTGCTTCAGTCTATGATGAAGAAGCCCCATCTATAATTTTTTTTCTTGCGCTTTTCTTATAATCAGTAAAGGGAATACAGAATTGTTTATACATTATTTAATTTTAATTTCATGCTCACGCTGACCTAATGTAAATGACAGAGAAGAAAAATGAGCCACAGATGGGAAATGTCAGTGTGTGAGCTGGAGGGACCGATGGGAAAGATTGATTTTTTTATTGATCTTAAATCAATCACTAAACACTTTCATTACAAATGTAAATTGTTGAATTGTCAGGAATAATGATACGTATGTTCATTGTACAGGTAATAAATCTGAAATTATTGACCAGAAATCTGCTCCATGTGATGATGATTGGTTCCGGCATCGGGGAAAGTGTTATTACTTCTCTACAGAATATAAGACCTGGAACAACAGCGAGAAATTCTGTAAATCACATAATTCATCACTGGCCATTATAGAAAATAAAGAAGAACTGGTGAGAAACTGATAATGTACAGTATAATAGCCACACAGGATTTTATATAAAAACTGTATAATAATAATAATAATAATAATAATAATAATAATATATCCACACATATTTATATATAACTAAATAATAATAATAATCTTCCTGTCACAAAGAGCTGGTGGGATCATAAACCTGAAAAGGTTATTGAAAATGAACATGCAAAACTACTATGGGATCCTGGATGTGGCAATACCAGGCGACAGCAGGATTGAGGAAAAGCAACTAGAAAAACTGATGCAACATGAGGATTTATAGCTCGAACTGCAAAGACTCTGGCAGAAGCCAGTGAGGGTGGTCCTGGTGGTGATCGTCACAAGCCAGTGAGGGTGGTCCTGGTGGTGATCGTCACAAGCCAGTGAGGGTGGTCCTGGTGTAGAACGGCACAAGCCAGTGAAGGTCCTGGTGGTGATCGGCACAAGCCAGTGAAGGTCCTGGTGGTGATCGTCACAAGCCAGTGAGGGTGGTCCTGGTGTAGAACGGCACAAGCCAGTGAAGGTCCTGGTGGTGATCGGCACAAGCCAGTGAAGGTCCTGGTGGTGATCGGCACAAGCCAGTGAAGGTCCTGGTGGTGATCGGCACAAGCCAGTAAAGGTCCTGGTGGTGATCGGCACAAGCCAGTGAAGGTCCTGGTGGTGATCGGCACAAGCCAGTGAAGGTCCTGGTGGTGATCGGCACAAGCCAGTGAAGGTCCTGGTGGTGATCGGCACAAGCCAGTGAAGGTCCTGGTGGTGATCGTCACAAGCCAGTGAGGGTGGTCCTGGTGGTGATCATCAAACCAGTGAGGGTGGTCCTGGTGGAGATCGGCACAAGCCAGTGAAGGTCCTGGTGGTGATCGTCACAAGCCAGTGAAGGTCCTGGTGGTGATCGTCACAAGCCAGTGAAGGTCCTGGTGGTGATCGTCACATGCCAGTGAAGGTCCTGGTGGTGATCATCACAAGCCAGTGAGGGTGGTCCTGGTGGTGATCGTCAAGCCAGTGAAGGTCCTGGTGGTGATCGGCACAAGCCAATGAAGGTCCTGGTGGTGATCGGCACAAGCCAGTGAAGGTCCTGGTGGTGATCGTCACAAGCCAGTGAAGGTCCTGGTGGTGATCGTCACAAGCCAGTGAAGGTCCTGGTGGTGATCGTCACAAGCCAGTGAGGGTGGTCCTGGTGGTGATCGTCAAGCCAGTGAGGGTGGTCCTGGTGGAGATCGGCACAAGCCAGTGAAGGTCCCAGTACTGATCGGCACAAGCCAGTGAAGGTCCTGGTGGTGATCGGCACAAGCCAGTGAAGGTCCTGGTGGTGATCGGCACAAGCCAGTGAAGGTCCTGGTGGTGATCGGCACAAGCCAGTGAAGGTCCCGGTGGTGATCAGCACAAGCCAGTGAAGGTCCTGGTGGTGATCGGCACAAGCCAGTGAAGGTCCCGGTGGTGATCATCACAAGCCAGTGAAGGTTCTGGTGGTGATTGGCACAAGTCAGTGAAGGTCCCGGTGGTGATCATCACAAGCCAGTGAAGGTCCCAGTACTGATCGGCACAAGCCAGTGAAGGTCCCGGTAGTGATCTTCACAAGCCAGTGAAGGTCCCGGTGGTGATCGTCACAAGCCAGTGAAGGTCCCGGTGGTGATCAACACAAGCCAATGAAGGTCCCAGTGGTGATCGGCACAAGCCAGTGAAGGTCCCAGTGGTGATCGGCACAAGCCAGTGAAGGTCCCAGTGGTGATCAGCACAAGCCAGTGAAGGTCCCGGTGGTGATTGGCACAAGCCAGGGAAGGTCCCAGTGGTAATTGGCACAAGCCAGTGAAGGTCCTGGTGGTGATTGGCACACTTGAGTGCGGTGCCTAAAAACCTTGGGCAGCGCTTGAAAACAATTGGAGTCAACAAAATCACAATCTGTCAGCTGCAAATGGTAAATGGCCACTGTACTAGGCTCTGCACGCATCACATGACGATATATCACACAGTCCCAGACGCTTGGGAAGTGTTTGCCGTGTGTCACTGTTGTATATGTATAATAATAATAATAATAAGATATCCTTTCAGGATTCTATATAATAACAGTGATGATTTAATATTGCAGGATTTTGTGTTCCGGTATAAGTGTACAGACAATCACTGGATCGGTCTAAGACGTACAGATGATAATACAGCCTGGACCTGGACTAATGGATCATTGTACAATGGGAACTTGTAAGTTATTGCTTGGCAGATTCTTATAATAAGGCTGTGGTCACACAAGCCAATAAAATATTGGTTTCATGATCATCCAGAAATTTGGCATGATAGCAGTTACCAGAAACCTAACGGTAATGTTTCTGGTTGTGCACAGTGACATGGCTGTCATGTCATTGTAAGGAGGCTTTATAAACCGTGCAATGCTCCTCAGCCATATCAGATCTCATACTTTGCACTGATGACGGGTAATACCCTGAAGAACTGTTTCTGCTAATTGAGATTCTGGTTTGGCTTTTATGGCATATGGCAAGGTTTATTAAAGGACTTTTAGGATTGCTACTAGAGATCAGGTAAGGTTCTGGGGTTCAGCCATACTTTAAAGTATTGTTCTGGATCTGAAATTGACCCGAACCTCATTGGAAGTCACTGATTGGGCAGTTCTGTTGTTGTTGAGGATGAAGAGACATGAAATGTCTTTATAGGGTTAAAAATATCACAACTCTTCTCTAAAATATATAAATTGTGATTTGGAAATGTCATGTTGTCTGTTATACACTAGATGGCGCCCATGTTCCATAATACATCCGACACCTAAGCCAACCCATTAAGGGAGGAATTTAGATATTAGAATAATTTGATAAGAATTGACCAATTAGGAGACGATCATTTTGTAGAAAGTTCTAGAATAACTATCACCCCTTTGCTTTCTGTATAAAAGTGTGTGTTTCAATAAATGCTTGCGCAGTGTTTAATCTCATCTGGCGTAGGCATGAGTAAGGCTTGAGATGGCTCTAGTGTCAGTATCATTTACTTGCGGCAGTGCAGACGTGCACAATTGCTTATATGTATAATTTGGAATGGCTGATGGACTTGTGATTGAACTGAGACCCTCATGACTGTCTGCCCACATACAGCCAGCCATAAACAAAGCACTTCCGAATAGTTGGAGGGCATATTTTGTTTTGTGCACATTACATCCCATAGTTCTGATTTTACCCCAAGTGCAGCTATTCAAACACTGCAAGCAGGTCACACTGGACCGAGCACCGAGTGTACCCGAGTACCAAGCATACTGGAGCATAGTGATGCTTGCATGAGTCGCCACCCGAAGTCCGAACTCAAACATTGATTTTTTTTTTCAAGATAAAGATACTCCGGTGCCACATGTCCATAAAGTTTTAGGATTCCTTTATTTGTTTATATTAAAAAGCATAAGCATCCCAACCCCAAAGGGTCTGACCGGACACATTTTGGAAACAAGTTCCTTACTCATTGGTATATACAAAAATATAAAAAGTCTTTTTAGAAAGGAATCCGCATATATACAGAATTAACTTTCATTGTCATCAGGTGAACAGTTAACCCTTTCCCCACAGGAGTAGACATTAGAGAGAACATTGTTGAGACAGATCCACAGAAGATGAAACTAAAGGTGTAATATTTTCCTTCTGAACAGCGCTTATAAGAAATTCTCATTCTTCATAAACATATCGTTCATACAGTTCAGTTATTGCACATAAAGGGTGTACATATACACAAGTAGACTACAAGAATGAACCAAGAAAGCAGATATTTACTTGTTTCCGAAACGCGTCAGGTCAGACCCTTTGGGGTTTTGATGCTTATACTTTTTAATATAAATAAATAAAGGAATCCTAAAACTTTATGGACATGTGGCACCGGAGTATCTTTATCTTGAATTGAAGCAGTGGAAGCTGGCCACTTCATCCAGGTAACTGAGAATCCTAGGGTGTGTTAGGCTGCGTTCACACTTTGCGTATCTTTTGCGCTTTTTTCTGCAGTTACGCTTTTTTACGCGGCAAAAAGCACAACTGCATTCACATATTGCATTTCCATAATTGCATTTCACTGCATTTAAGCGCGCGTAAAAAAAGCGCCACGTAAATGCAGGAATACGCAGCAAAACTCTGCAAATACACAGAGTGTGAATGTAGCTTTAAAATGAGTGGCACAACCTTCCCTTCCCCTTCCTTTACATGTGTACTGATTTTTTTTTTGTAAAGTCTGTGTTTAGTACGAACACCAACCTTTAAAGTTTAGATCCACTCATCTCTAATTGCTACTTTCAATAGGCGGCACTGCAGTTCAAGTCACCTTCCTCTCTGAAGAGGAAATTTGTGTATTTAATTTCCCATGGGAACATTGCATGGCTTATAAGCCTCCTTAAAATGACATGCCAGCTATGTTACTTTCCGCAAAAAAAGACTTTACCACTTACATCTCAGCCTCTCACACAGCCAAATCAGATCTCATACTTTGTACTGTAGAACCCCAAGGCACCATGTCTGCAAATTGAGATTCTGATTTGACTTTTATTAATTACTAGATAGGAGCCCGATGCTATCGCATCGGGTGGGTGGTGATATCACAATTGGATGGGCTTTATGGCACTGGGGGCGGTGGCCATTTCTCCCTCCCTCTCGCTCTCTGCCCCCTCCCCCGTGCTCATGCTCTGCCCCCCCTCCACCGAGGTCGCGCTCATGTGGCGGCAGCGGCATGAGAAGGAGAATGGTGGCATGAGGAACTGGCGCAGTTCCTCTTTCGGCGGGATGTGGGTGTAGTGCAAGTTGGCTGAAGTGTAGGCTGAGTGCGGGCAGAGCATGTGTGGGGTGACCGTGGTGCGGGATGAGTGCGGGGTGACCGTGGGCTGATTGACTGCAGGCTGAACGACTGCGGGCTGATTGTGGTGTGGGCTGAGTGAGTACGGGCTGACCATGGTGTAGGCTGAGTACGGGCGGAGTAAGTGTTGGCTGAGTGAGTGCGGGCTGACTGTGAGCTGAGTTAGTACAGGGGATGACCATGGTGTGGGCTGAATGAGTGTGGGCTGAGTGCGGGTGAGTGTGGGCTGAGTGTGGACTTAGTTTGTGCAGATTGAGTGAGTGTGAGCTGAGTGACTGTGGGTTGACTGAGTGCAGGGTAAGTGCTGGTTGACCATGGTGTAGGTTGAGTGAGTGCAGAGTTAGTGTAGGCAGAGTGAGTGCTGGGGCAGAGTGAGGTGCGGGCTCAGTGGGGTGTCGGTTCAGTAGGGTCAGTGAGGTTTGGGGGTGACAGTGGTGTGGTGTGTGGTGTGGTGCATGGTCAGTGCGATGCGGGGTCAGTGTGGTGTGGGGTCAGTGTGGTGTGGGGTCAGTGTGGTGCGGGTTCAGTGCGATGTGGCATTGGTGTGGTGTGGGTGTGGAGTGGGTGCGGGGTCAGTGCGTTGCGGGGTCAGTGCGGTATGGGATCAGTGGGGTGTGGTGTCAGTGTGGTGCGGGGTCGGTGTGGAGTTGGTGTGGGGTCGGTGTGGTGCAGAGTCGGTGCGGGGTCAGTATGGTGCGGGGTCGGTGCGGTGCTGAGTCAGTGTGGTGCGGGGTCGGTGCAGAGTCAGTGTAGTGTGGGGTTGGTGTGGTGCAGTGTCATTGTGGTGTGGGGTCGGTGCAGAGTCAGTGTAGTGCGGAGTCGTGCGGTGTGGGGTCAATGTAGTGCGGGAGCGGTGCTGAGTCGGTGTAGTGCGAGGTCAGTGTGATGCGGAGTCGGTACGGGGTAGGTGCGTGGTCGGTGTGGTGCAGGGTCGGTGCAGTACGGGATAGATGTGGGGTCAGTGTGGTGCGGGGCTGTTGTGGGGTGGGGTCGGTGTGGAGTCGGTGCGGTGTGGGGTTGGTGCGGGATCGGTGTGTTGTGGGGTTGGATCAGAGCGGGGTCAATGTGGTGTGGGGTCGGTGCGGTGCAGGGTTGGTGTGGTGTGGAATCGGTGCGGGGTCAGTCTGGGCTGCAGCTGCATCACCTGCTGTTCTCTTCTTCTCTCCCATCTGTTCTGCTGAAGAACCAGTGGTGACGTCATGATCATGTGACATGGTGACCTGTGGAGTCGGTTCGGGTCAGTGTGGTGCGGGGTCAGTGTGGTGCGAGGTCAGTGTGGTGCGGGGTCAGTGTGGTGCGGGGTCGGTGCGGAGCAGGGTCAATGCGGTGCGGGGTCAGTGTGGAGTCAGTGTGGAGCAGGGTCAATGTAGTGCAGGGACGGTGCAGTGTGGGGTCAGTCTGGGCTGCAGCTGTATTACCTGCTGTTTTCTTCTCTCCCATCCAAAGATCCTGTGGTGATGTGGTCATGTGTTCTGGCTCATGACATCACCACAGGTTCTGTAACTCGGTCCCAGCTCATCAGCTGTATGGAGGCAATGGCTGGAGTGGCGGCTGCAGCGTCAGGTGAGTGGAGAGGACTGCGGAGACCGGGCAGGGGGAGCAGTGGCCGCCATATTTCCATACCCATCACTTAGGTGTGGAAATATGGCGGGGGAGGAAGTGACATAGACGGACATCCGGGAGAGGCCAAACTCGCAATTATATAGATTAGATTATTATTATCCTAAGTTTTATGACAATGCTCGTTAAAGGGTCCATATTGACAGTTAGTATTGCTGCTTCCAATAGGTGGCACCGCTGTTCAAGTCCTCTCACTCTCTGAAAAGACAATTTGCATAGTTATCAGAAAGGAACCTTTTATACAGTGCCTGCTATGCCACCTTAAAGTGGCCCTCCTCTCCTTGATATGGCCTACCTCTCTCAGGGCTTCATCTTTTAAACACCAACCTTCATCCAATGACTCCTGAATGCAAACAAACTCTCCTTCTTTACATTTCCCTTCTTTCCTGTGTCACACTTGTTTATATCGCATCTGGCAGTTCAACTGTTCACTTCCCTCTCCAACCTGGAGATACTATATCTCACTTGAGAGTTAAAGTGAATCTGTCAGCAGGTTTTCGCCATTCAATTTAAAGACAGCATGCTGAAAAGTTATCAGATAGATTTCAGCCATGAGTCTCTTATTGTACTGTGTGGTGTTCTTTACCTGCTATGTTTGTTTTAGCACAAGTAGCTTATCATTGCTCAGATACAGCAGTTTGTGAGCCCAAGGCTGGCATGCCCCCTGCTGTGATTAGCACCTCACTAACTGTAGACTTTGTATGGAAAACCTGGTGGGGGCAGGGGCAGTTTTCTCAGCTCTGTTGTGTTGCTAAATCTAAAAACTGTGTCAGAACTGCCGCACCCAGTTATTTAAGCGATACATCATTGGATTCAAGGTCTCTTTGCCTACATGAAGTTGCTGACAGATTCCCTTTAAGAACTGTCTAAGGCTGCCTTCACATTTGCGTATGGGAAGGCAGCGTATTGCTGCGTTCCCATATGCAGTCAAACGCATGCGCACTGCGTTCCTATGTTTAACATAGGAACGCATAGTGCTTGAGTTTGCTGCGTTCGGGTGCGGATGCGGACGATATCTGCTCCTTCCGGTGTCCAGCATCCGCACCCGGGACGCAGCCAGTTGCATTTTTTTGTGCGTTCGGGGAGCTTGGAAAATCGGCAAGCTTCCCCAAGCGCACAAAACATGCATTGTCTTCAATGGGTCCGCAGTGTTCAGCGCTTGACAGCGCAGGAGAACGCTGCGGACCCATTGAAAAATCTCCCGGTGGCCGCCGGTGATGTCACAGGAGATCACCGACGGCCACCGGGAGATCAGCTCAGCCTCTGCTGATCTCCTCCTCCCCGCCGCTGGTAATCTGCTAGCGATGTCGGCGGGGAGAACAGCTGATGTGACAGCTGTTTGTATCTTCCCGCGCCGACATCTCCTATCGGTGTCGGCGCGGGAGATTCAAACAGCTGTCAAATCAGCTGTTTCTCCCCGCCGACATGTCCCGGAGCTTACCGGCGGCCGGGAGGAGGAGATCTCTGGCGCTGATCTCCGCCCCCGGACACCGCTGATTGGCTGCCCGGGCTGCATAGTGATGTGTCCGCAGGCGGACATTCTCCCCTGCGGACACATCTTTAGGCCCTGCTTTGCACTGCGTTTGTGTCTGCATGCCATCAGCATGCAGACACAAACACTAATGTGAAGCCAGCCTTAGGCTGGCTTCACACCACAGCTTTTGTCATCGTGTTCTGTTTGTTTTTAAAAGAACAGAACAGGATCATTTTTAGCCTCCTGTGTATCCCTAAGGTGCCAGATTGGTTATAAATGGTCATCTGGTTTTGTGAATTTAATCCCGGATTCATTTCTGTCCTGCTTTTTCCTGGCCCCAAAATCAGAGACTGCTCTGATTTTGGGCTCCAGTGAAAAAACCAAACTGGACAGAAACGAATCCGGAGCGGTCCGGCGCCTATAACATGGGAGTATATGGGTGCCGGATCCAATCCACAGAGTTTCCTGCTGTATGTGGGCGGCGGTGGTTGCGGCGGGCTGTGATGTCTGACGGCTTGGCATCTGTGGCAGGGGTATATGACATTGTGTTTCTGTCGTGGTTGCGGGTGTAGTCGGGTGCAGGATGCTGCAGTACCTCTAGCAGTATTGTGCAAGGACCCAATACTGCTGGCAGACACCATATTTTTACAACCATCCCCCATGCGCTCTCTCCCCCCTATGTGCTGTCTTCTCTCACTGTGTTCTTTTTCCCTTATGTGCTCTCTCCTTAAGCTGGCTTCCCACTGTGCACTTTTCCTCCTCCCTGTTCTATCTTCTCCCTCTTTGCTTCTCTCCTTTGAGTTGTCTCCCCCTGTGCACTCTCGCCCCCTCTGTGCGCTCTCCCCCATGCGATCACCCCCTCAGGGCTGTCTTTCCCCCGTGCTCTCTCCCCCTGTGCTGTCTTCTCCTCTCGTGTGCTCACTCCTTTGTGCTGTCTGCCCCTCTGTGCGTTCTCCCTCTGCCCCTCTGTGCACTCCCTCTCTGCCCCTCTGTGTGCTCTCTCTCTCTGCCCCCTGTGTTGTCTTTTCCCCTCTGTGCGCTCTCCTTGGAATTGTTTCCCCCTCTTTTGCTGTCTCTCTCTTCCCCCTGTGCTGTCTTCTCCACTCGTGTACTCAGCCTCTTACCTTTGAGCCCATGTATCCAAAGATGGTGGTGGCGTGAGTAAGAGCACATGCAGATGCTGAATCATGCTGCCGCCATCTTTATATACCCAGGTGTCCAAAGATAGTGGTGGCGTGAGTAAGTGCACATGCACATGCCGGGTATACGAATGCGCACTTACTGAGGCGCATAGTAGCTATACATCCGGACAACATGATTGTGTAAGTAGATATGTATGTTTGTATTTGTAAGTTGGGAGTCTAAGGGCCATGTCACACGCTTCAATATCGTTCATAATATCGCTGCAACGTGACCATTTTGGTGACGCTGCAGTGATGTCGTGAACGACATCATTGCGTGTGACACCTGTGAACGATCAACGATCAGTCATTGATCGTTGATTGCATATTTGTGAATATGTTCACAAATCTATCGATGGTCGCCAGCTGGACACGCAGCGGGAGACCAGCGATCAGCGAGCTCCCAGCGCCTCACAGCAAGCACTGGGAGCTGGTATTCAATGTAAACTGCGAGTAACTAAGCGCCGCTCGGCGCTTAGTAATCCGATGTGTACCTTGGTTGCCAGCGATCTCGCTGGTCTCTGATGCTGGTGAGTCTGCCTGTGTGACAGCTCACCAGCGATCTGAACGATGTTGTTAGCGATCGCGCATGCATGAGATCACTAACAACATCGTTCATTAAATTGAAGCGTGTGACGTGGCCCTAAAGTTTTAATACTCTAACCTTCAGGTAATTGCAGAGTTATCAGCAGTTTATAATCTAATCTATATAATTGCAATTTTGGCCTCTCCTGGATTTCCGCCTATGTCACTTCCTCCCCCGCCATATGTCCACATCTAAGTGATGGGTATGGAAATGGGGCGGCCGCTGCTCCCCCCGCCCGGTCCCCACAGTCCTCTCCACTCACCTGACGCTGCAGCGCCCACGCCAGCCATTGTCTCGGCACAGCTGATGAGCTGGGATCGAGTTACAGGAACTGTGGTGACGTCATGATTATGGGCGGAGCCAGGTCACATGATCATGACGTCACCACAGGATCTTCAGCAGAACGGATGGGAGAGGAGAGAACAGCAGGGAATACAGCTGCAGCCCAGACTGACCCCACACCACCACGACCCTGCACCACACTGACCCCGCACCAACCCTGCACCACACCAACCCTACACCGCACCAACTCCACATAGACCCCACACCACATTGACCCCGCTACACCCCGACCCCGCACCGACTCCACACCGACCTTGCACCACACCGACCCTGGACCGCAACAACTCCACACCGACCCCACACAACACCGACCCTGCACCGCACCAACTCCACACCGACCCCGCACTGACCCTGCACTGCACCGACCCCGTACCAACTCCACACTGACTCCGCACCACACCGACCCCGCACCATACCAACCCCGCACCACACTGACCCCGCACCGCACTGACTCCACACCTACCCCGCACTGCACTGCCCCGACACCGCACCGACCCCGCACTGACTCCACACTGACCCCGCACCACACCAACCCTGCACCACAACGACCCCGCACCGACCCCACATCGCACCACACTGACCCCTCACCGACCCCACACCGCACCACACTGACCCCTCACCGACCCGCACCAAACTGACCCCTCACCGACCCGCACCAAACCAACCCCGCACTGCACTGACTTCGCACCGACCCCACACCGACTCCGCACCGCACCAACCGCACACCACACCACACTGACCCCACACAGCAGTGACCATACACCACACTGACCCCGCACCACACCACTGTCACCCCCAAACCACATTGACCCCACTGAGCCTACACCCCACTGAGGCCGCACCTCACTCTGCCCCAGCACTCACTCTGCCTACACTAACCCTGCACTTACCCAACTCACACCATAGTCAACCAGCACTTACCCTGCAATCAGTCAGCCCACAGTCAGTCAGCTCACACTCACTCAACCTGCACAAACTAAGTCTGCATTAAGCCCACACTCGCCCATACTCGGCCCACACTCATCCCACACCATGGTCATTCTGTACTCACTCAGCTCAAACTCAGCCCACACCACTATCAGCCTGCACTCACTCAGCCAACACTTACTCCGCCCGCACTCAGCCCACACCATGGTCAGCCCGCACTCACTCAGCACACACCACAATCAGCCCGCCCAGTGTCAGCCTACAGTCACTCAGTCCACGGTCACCCTGCACTGAGCCCGCACCACGGTCACCCCGCACCACGTCACCCCACACACACTCTGCCCGCACTCACCCTACACTTCAGCCAACCTGCACTCACCCACCAAAAGAGGAACTGCATCAGTTCCTCATGTCACCATCCTCCTACTCATGCCACTGCCGCCATATGAGCGCGACCATGGCGGAGGGGGGCAGAGCATGAGCACATGGGAGGGGGCAGAGAGCGAGGGGGATAAAACAGCAGATAGGGGAGAGACTGCACAGGGGGGAGAGATGGCCACCGCCCCAGTGTCATAGAGCCTGCCCCATCGTGATTTCACCACCCACCCGATGCGATAGCATCGGGCTTCTATCTAGTAATATAAGAATCGTCTACCTTAGGAAATGATACAGGCTGATGTGATAATTCTTTATAAAAAATATTTTGTTTTTCAGATTCCTAATCACAAGATTGTCAGAAAATTCTGGAGAAATGGAATATGTTTATCTGAATCATGAAGGTGTAAGGAGTCAGGAAGGAGTGTATGAATACAAATGGATATGTAACAAGACGTAGGGTTTCGGGATGGTTGATAATGTAATACAAATTTATTTGGATACTTTGGTTAGTCCACTTTTAAATAGGTGGATCATAGTGTATGGGTGGTAAGCACTGAAGTATAAATTAGGTGAACTATAGTGGATTGGATTGTTAATTGTGTTTTTGTGGCGCCCCTATAAATAGGCGCCACAGGGAGGTACTGCACCCCAAATAGAAGGTGTAGTGCCTCCGTAGCTGTGGGTTTGGGGTTCCCAGCTTAATGGAGTCTGTTTTCACACACACACACAGGACTAGGCCACCTTAGTATAGTGGGACTAGATATCAGTAAGTCCCAAAGGGGGTGGAGCCTAGGTTAGAGTGGAAAAAACAGGAAGTTAAGAGTGTTTAGTTAGTTAATGCTGGGAAGGCAGCCAGATAGGACGTGCCTGGCAGGCTGCTGACAGGAGGATCATCCATCTCTAGGAGGGTAATCCAGGACAGAAGGGGACGATCCAGCACCGGTTGGAGCCGGCTGGAAACGTCTGGGGAAACACCGGCAACACGGAAGCCGAGGCGGTCCATCCCTGACTGTAAACCGACGAGCCGCGGGCCCTTAATACCGGGTAGCCGTAGGCGCCACAAGACGGTACCTCACTCCTCAGGCCCATAATCGGTCCAAGACTACGAAGGTAACGGCCCGGATTCCGGTGGCCGGAGAGTGTGCGTTCCTGCTCTTCCTGTCTGTACCGGTCAAGGACAAACCGTACCTAACCGTACAAGACCAGGGGACTGGCGAAAGAGCTCTGCAAAAGGTGGTTAAAAACAGAGAGGAAGACAAAACTCAGGCCCCAAAAGATATAAAGAGAGGAACATCGTCAGACTCCATAGGGGCTCCCTGAACCTGCAGCTACGTCCCCGTTTTTTCAGACTCTAACGTGTTTTGTGCGACATCTGCCGGTACCAGTAAAAGGACGTTGAAGCTGAAACGTTGCCTGTCTTCTTTCCTGCCGGTGCCCGGAGGGCCTCAGCATCGCCAGAGGGGTAAGAATAACAACTCCCCTCATCCATCCCCGCTGCTCTGAGGTAAAGCTCCGCTGTGGTGAGCTGTACTACACTAACTGCATCCCATCACCTCAGTGGCTTGCCCGCAGCGCTGGTACCCACATTACCAGGATCCACAGGTGGCGTCACGGACTATTAATTCTTGTAAATATCCCCCCTCCAAACAAGTGACAGCCAGGGCATGGAACCGGGAACCTGACCACCTGTGATTCCCCGTTACAGCTACAAACTTATCCTGGTGTCCGAGTACCCCTCTCCCTGGGCTCATCTTTTTAAGGTATATTATGAGCATTTAGTGGGTGCTGGTGGGATTGTTTCCCTGGTTTCTTCAGGAAAGGAGAGTGTTAAAGTGTAGTTAATCTAGTGTAAGAGTTAAAACTAGATCTCAGCCAGGTAGTGTTGGAGTCAGAGAGGAGAAAGTTGCACCTTTAGAAAGTGTTGCTAGTGAAGTATCAAAGGTGAATTCGGCAGGACCCTTGTGGTCAACCCCGGGCCCTGGATTTGTGGATTTCATAAGGTGAAACACGAACAGTCTGCCATTCACATCTACCAGGTTTGATCCCCACGGAGAGTCTACCCTGGTATAGCAACTGTAAACCTTTGGCTAGTATCTATAGCCAAACTGATGAAGGAGTGACCGACATGCCCATCGGGCGCACGGCCTAGGGTGCTAGAATTTGGACACTGGTATCTCTCCATCCACCTCCAAGGTAAATAAACCAATGCATTGCACACTTTAACCCATTACCAATGTAGCCCTTGTTTATAACATACAAGGAGATAGTAGTCCTTACCACATTATGTAGAGGGTTAAAATATTATGATAATGGAGGGCGGTAAATAAATAAACGGAGAGTCCAGTATAATCTAGGACTGTTAAGATCACTGTACTGTGTAACCTCTTTATATGAAAGACCATTACCATATATAAGTTGATAGATTTCACAGATCTAATGATATGATGTATATGACATATATATGTTTATACAACAATGTGACCTTTGTAATATAATTGTGTACAGTCCTATTAACCCTGTTGGCTGTAATTGCACTATTGCACCTTATCTTGCACTTTAATAAAGCTGAATTGTAAAAAAAGTATTCAGGAGTTGTGTCACAAAAGTTTTTGCTGTTAATGTAGTTATGGGAATAGCGACCACCGAATATTGTGTGTCCAAGTACATGATTGGGAACCATATATCAATGTGAATGGTATTATTGTATATACAGTAGTAGATTAGCCATGTCCAATGGCTGCCCCACTAGCTTTCCTTAATTAATCTTTGTGGGTGGGATGAGACCCAGCCGTGTGAGACTATTTGACTTTGCTAAGCGTACCAGCGATGTTAAAAGTATCATGAGTAAAGTGAAAGTTACAGTAGTGACACCGGAGCCATGGAAGCGGTATGTCATTGACATGCAAGTTGATGTAAATTGTGTGGCCCCTGATACGTAAAGGAAAAGTGCTTGCAGTTTGTGTGTGTATGGCCACTGTTGTGTGAATTGACCAGTAAAGATCCGTTAAAAGGCTCATCTGTGTCAGTTTTTCCCTCGGGAATTCATATGATGAAGAAAATTCTGTTTGCACTGTGGAGGTGGCGACTCACCATCGAGGTCTGCACTGCAGCCAGGGCTCGCCTTCCCCCATGATTACAGCCCCGCGCCACCCCCACAGTACTATATGAAGTGCTCAGAATGCCACAGATGGACGACTAAATGCTGGGTTTAGTGTGTATCTTATATACAGTTGTGGCCAAAAGTATTGACACCCCTGCAATTCTGTCAGATAATACTCAGTTTCTTCCTGAAAATGATTGCAATCACAAATTCTTTGCTATTATTATCTTCATTTAATTTGTCTTCAATGAAAAAACACAAAAGAGAATGAAGCAAAAAGCAAAACATTGATCATTTCACACAAAACTCCAAAAATGGACCAGACAAAAGTATTGGCACCCTCAGCCTAATACTTGGTTACACAACCTGTAGCCAAAATAACTGCGATCAACCGCTTCCGGTAACCATCAATGAGTTTCTTACAATGCTCTGCTGGAATTTTAGACCATTCTTCTTTGGCAAACTGCTCCAGGTCCCTGATATTTGAAGGGTGCCTTCTCCAAACTGCCATTGTTAGATCTCTCCACAGGTGATCTATGGGATTCAGGTCTGGACTCATTGCTGCCACCTTAGAAGTCTCCAGTGCTTTCTCTCAAACCATTTTCTAGTGCTTTTTGAAGTGTGTTTTGGGCTATTTTCCTGCTGGAACACCCATGACCTCTGAGGGAGACCCAGCTTTCTCACACTGGGCCCTACATTATGCTGCAAAATTTGTTGGTAGTCTTCAGACTTCATAATGCCATGCACACGGTCAAGCAGTCCAGTGCCAGAGGCAGCAAAGCAACCCCAAAACATCAGGGAACTTCCGCCATGTTTGACTGTAGGATCGTGTTCTTTTCTTTGAATGCCTCTTTTTTTCTCCTGTAAACTCTATGTTGATGCCTTTGCCCATAAATCTCTACTTTTGTCTCATCTGACCAGAGAACATTCTTCCAAAACGTTTTAGACTTTCTCAGGTAAGTTTTGGCAAACTCCAGCCTGGCTTTTTTATGTCTCGGGGTAAGAAGTCGGGTCTTCCTGGATCTCCTACCATACTGTCCCTTTTCATTCAGACGCCGACGGATAGTACGGGTTGACACTGTTGTACCCTCGGACTGCAGGGCAGCTTGAACTTGTTTGGATGTTAGTCGAGGTTCTTTATCCACCATCCGCACAATCCTGTGTTGAAATGTCTCGTCAATTTTTCTTTTCCGTCCACATCTAGGGAGGTTAGCCACAGTGCCATGGGCTTTAAACTTCTTGATGACAATGCGCACGGTAGACGCAGGAACATTCAGGTCTTTGGAGATGGACTTGTAGCCTTGAGATTGCTCATGCTTCCTCACAATTTGGTTTCTCAAGTCCTCAGACAGTTCTTTGGTCTTCTTTCTTTTCTCCATGCTCAATGTGGTACACACAAGGACACAGGACAGAGGTTGAGTCAACTTTAATCCATGTCAACTGGCTGCAAGTGTGATTTAGTTATTGCCAACACCTGTTAGGTGCCACAGGTAAGTTACAGGGGCTGTTAATTACACAAATTAGAGAAGCATCACATGATTTTTCCAACAGTTTCAATACTTTTGTCCACCCCCTTTTTTATGTTTGGTGTGGAATTATATCCAATTTGGCTTTAGGACAATTCTTTTTGTATTTTTTTCATTGAAGACAAATTAAATGAAGATAATAATGCCAAAGAATTTGTGATTGCAATCATTTCCAGGAAGAAACTGAGTATTATCTGACAAAATTGCAGGGGTGTCAATAGTTTTGGCCAACACTGTATAAACACTTACAGGTGTCTCTGGTTTTTAAGCGCAGTAGGCTCCTAAGCCCTCAGGTCACCACTTAAGAGGCCAAGTTCTTACTCTCCGTGGCTGCCACCTAACACCATGCTACCCTCACCCGTTTTGTACACTTTATTTTCCGGGTTCTATTTAACTCTACAACAAACATATATACATTTCGCATTTGATTCCACATTTTAATCTCTTTACCTAGCCGGTAACTGGCCCTTGGTACTACGCTGTGATCTGCGCAAGACTGGTATACTGGATGTACTTACCATATTGGTGCAGGTGGACGTGTACCTGTTTGGAGTATCTGCTACTACTGAAGATGGAGATCTGACAGTAGGACTGGCAAGCTCACTGGGACCAGGAATCTGTTCTTCCTCTATGGGTTCTACTTCCAGTTCGTCAGGTCTTGGGACTTCTGAAGGTACGGGTTCTGGTGTTGGTTCTACCATCGAAGGGAAAGCAATCATGGGAACTACAACTGCTCTGTAGTAATTTGGCCATGTTTTGGAGAAATCTCCTAAGAATACTTCTTCTTCTTCTTTGACAGGTTGGACCTGTTCGGGTAAGGTTACTTTTCGGTGTCTTCAGGGTTTCAGGACACAGTTTGAGATGGTCTCTTGGCACAACTGCTGACGTCCTTCTGACTCAGTGTTGCCGGGTTCTCAGCTCTCAGGCGCTGGCTACGGTCACGGTTCGGTGCCCAAGGCTGTGTGGGCCCGGTGGTCAAATGCACGGTTAGGTTAAGAAGTAAAGTTTGTTTCGTGATGCCACCTGTAAGTGTCCGGTGATGGCACCGGTGCTGCTTAGACCTCCGGGGTGATGTGCGGCAGCTTAGATGGAACCGCTCCCTACAGGACGAGCGGGGGGGTCCCCAGGGCAGTTACTGACATTGAGAGGAATAGGGTAACGCAGTCGGTGTGGTGTAGAGGAAAAGAGGGACACGCACACATACAGTCTTTTGGGTACCTTTACTGTTGTTGAATGGTACACCCGACAGGAGATGAGATGAAACACTTCTGGATTTTCCACAGCAAGCAGGGTTGTAGGCTTCCTAATAGTGATTGTTCTGCTGGAGTCTGGCAGGCATGAAACCCGACCAAACCGTTACTGCACTTTCTGTGTGACTCTTCACACCCGGATTTGCTGCACTGAGGGCACTAGGGATGGGTGAATCTACTCGCTAGGGCTCGTTACTCTGCAAGTAATAGTGGAATCGCAGGACTCGGTACTCTGCGAGTTTCCAACCTATTACTCGCACAGTAGCGAGTCCACCATCCCTCCGTCCACCCCGCAGCCTCCCCACCCGATCCTAAGTTAGGACCGGGAAGGGGGAGCAGGAGCAGGGACTCAGGACTCAGGCGGGGAAGCCGGCGGTGAAATTTGCTCACTGCCGCTTCCCCCACTGAGTCCTGACCAGGGGTGGGCTTGGGGGAGGGGGGTTGTGAGTGTCCTGGACCGGCCGGCTACTTACCCCTGCCTCCGCCGCCGCCGCAGCCGCAGACTCGCTCCCCGAGTCTCTCTGCTTCTGTTTCCGGAGATTCCCAAACGGTGACAGAAGCAGTGAATAAATTAACTTCCGTCACCGCTCGGGAATCTCCGGAGCAGAGCGAGTCTGGCTGCCAGCAGGGTTCACCTCAGGTCATAATGACCTGAACTGAACCCTGACTTATTAGTCAGTTCTCAGCTCTGCTACATCCCTGTGTGTCTATGCACAGGGATGTAGCAGAGCTGAGATTGCGTTTTGGACTACGTCGGACGGAAGAGGATTTTTTAAATAAAGATGGAGTCCCTAATTGTCTTCTGTTTTATTTCTAATAAAATTATTTTTCTCTGTGTTGTTTTTTTTTTATATTGATTACTGGAAATTCATGGCGGTCATGTCTAATATTGGCGTGACCGCCATAAATTTCGGGCTTAGAGCCAGCTGATAATACAAAGCTGGCCCTAACCCCTTTATTACCCAGTGAGCCACCCGCCACCAGGGCCACTGGAAGAGCGGGGTTCAGCGCCAGAAGATGGCGCTTCAATGAACTCGCCATCTTCTGAGGCGGCTGCGGGCTGCAATTTGCAGTGGGGGGTGCCCAGAAAGCTTGGGCCTCCCTGCGCTGCGGATTCCAGCCCCAGCTGCTTAGCTGTACCTGGCTGGACATAGAAATTGCGCGGAGCCCCACGCATTTTTTTTTTATTATTTCATGAAATTCATGAAGTAATAAAAAAAGGGGGCTCCCCTATATTCTTGTGTCCGGCCAGGTACAAATAGGCACCTGGGGGTTGGGTGCAGCCCGTCGCTGCCTGCTGGATCCGGCTGGCTACAGAAATACGGCGAAGCCCGCGTCATTTTTTTTTCTGAAAAATCAATAAAACAATCCTAAAAAAGGGACTGCATCTTTATTAACCCCTCAACCATGGTCCAGGGGTTAATAAAGATGCAGTCCCTTTTATTTATATTGTTTTATGGATTTTTCAGAAAAATAATGACGTGGGCTTCGCCGTATTTCTGTAACCACCCAGATCCAGCAGGCAGCGACGGGCTGCCCCCAACCCCCAGGTGCATATTTGTACCTGGCCGGACACAAGAATACAGGTGAGCCCCCTTTTTTTATTATTTCATGAATTTCATGAAATAATAAAAAAAAATGCGTGGGGCTCCACGCAAATTCTATGTCCAGCCAGGTACAGCTAGGCAGCTGGGGGCTGGAATCTGCAGCGCAGGGAGGCCCAAGCTTTCTGGGCATCCCCCGCTGCAAATTGCAGCCCGCAGCCACCCCATAAGATGGCGCGTTCATTCCAGCGGCCCTGGTGGCGGGTGGCTCACTGGGTAATAAAGGGGTTAGGGCCAACTTTGTATTATCAGCTGGCCCTAAGCCCGAAATTTATGGCGGTCACGCCAATATTAGACATGACCGCCATGAATTTCCAGTAATCAATATGAAAAAAAAAACACAACACAGACAAATTTTTTTTATTAAAAATAAAACAAAAAAGACATTAGGGAGTCCATCTTTATTCCAAAAATCCTCTTCCGTCCGACGAAGTCCAAAAACAACATCTTCACTGCCACATCCCTGTGCATAGACATACATGTCTATGCACAGGGAGTGAGCAGGCTGCAAATGACTTTCACTTTCAGGGTTCACCTCAGGTGAACCCTGCAGTGAAAGCCTGACTCTGCCACTGCCGGCGGGAGCGTCGGCAGAGCAGTGAATAAATTAACTTCCGGGAGGCAGTCAGGCTCCCGCAGGGTCCCGGTGTCCTCCTGGCATCGGCAGCTGTCTGCTGACAGGACCTGCCGTGATGTCACATGACATGGCTGCGGCGGAGGCAGGGGTAAGTAGCCGGCCGGTCCGGTGCACTTCCCCCACCCCCCACCGGTTCAATGCATTTATTTTTTTTTTACTATTCTTTAAAAGCCAGCGGCTTTTTGCCGCTGGCTTTAAAAGAATAACATGAGGAACTGCAGGTTTTTCCTCTGCTGCCAGACCCCTTATAGGTTCCAGCAGCAGAGGAATCGCTGCAATACCCGTTCCCCATTAACTTACATTGGAATCGCTAGACTCGCAACGAGTAGCGAGTCTTGGACTCAGACTCGTCGGAGTCTAGCGATTCCGAGTAGTTTAGGATTCGCCCATCACTATAAGAGATTCCGGTCTTGGCCTAGACTCCGGGCTCTCATTTGGTGGTGCTTCGGGTGTCTGGGGAGCTAAACCCCCTATTTTAGTGCTGGCTTCTTTACAGGAACGGTGCAGTGTCCTTGTAAACTCGGACCCAGGGACCGGACCTCTGTTAGGGTGAGTCGGGATGACTCCTCTGCCCCTTCTTGTACTGGTTACTCTCCTTGTTCCTGTGACCACTATTCTAAGGGTCTACCACTTTCCAGGTGTCTCTGATATGGACCTAGCGTGGCTCCAATACCAGTTCAGCTCTCCTAGCTGTTTACAGTTCTCTAGTGACTGCACACTCTGGTGTTTCTGCCTCCAGGACCCGTATTTATAGGGGGAACTGGCTTAAGGCAACCAGTGGAGCTCCCCCTACAGGTCTGGGGTGAAAGGTGTTGTTAGTAAGTGGGGTCTGCTTGCTGTGTACTTTCCATCCATGTCCTAAGAGATCCTCTGGTGCCCTAACCAAGGTGCCACACTTCCTTCGTCCTTGCTGATTAGACACACTTTGGCATTGTCTAAATTTGATGGTAAGACTGTATATGGGGTGGTTTCCCACTGATTATCCAATTTGTTGGTGTGTCTCTTTCTCTTCAGAACTTGCTCACCAGGTTGTAATGGGGTTGCTTGAGCACGTTGGTTAAAGGTTCTCTCTTGTCTTGCTCTAGCTTGCTGAAGACATTTCTCTACGCACTCCTGTACTTGGCGATACTGCTGTTGACATAGGGTATCCCAATTGGATTCTTCAACTTCCACATCAGGTTTTAGAATTCCCATATCTAAATCAATTGGCAGCTTACCGGGTCTTGCACGCATAAGGTAGGCTGGGGTGCAGTTTGTAGAACTCACCGGGACATGGTTGTACAAGTCTACCAAGTCGGGTAATTTCTCTGGCCATTGATCTCTCTTTGACACTGGTAATGTTTTCAACAGATCAATTACAATATGGTTCATCTTTTTGCATAAGCCATTGGTTTGGGGATGATAGGCTGTCGTGCGGATCTTCTTACAGCCGTACATGTTGCAGAACTCCTGGAAAATCTCTGACTCAAAGGCTGGACCTTGATCTGTTCTGGGTAGCAATGAGGTCTACAGAAATGTGTCTGAAATGCTTTTGCATTTCGCTGTCAGGTCCTTGACGGGTACCACCACTAAGAAGCGGGAGTAATGGTCCACGATGGTTAAGGCATAGACATAGCCTGACCGGCTTGGTGACAACTTGATGTGGTCTAACGCAACTAACTCAAGTGGTTGCTTAGTTACTATGGACTGGAGTGGGGCTCTCTGACTCTGTTAATCCTTTCTTCTGAGGTTGCACGGGCCACATTTTCTACACCAATCTTCAATTGATTTCCTCATGCCAACCCAGTAGAATCTCTCTCTTAAGAGCACTTCCAACTTCTTCCATCCAAAATGACCTGCACCGTCATGGTAGGCTTCTAAGACCATTTTGACATCTCTCTTGGGTACAATAATCTGCCAGACCAACTCATGTGCTTTAGGGTTGGTGTGCCTTCTGCAGAGCTTCCCTTGATATAGGAACAACATGCTTCTTTCTTTCCAGAGTTGTGAGAGTCTCAGCTGGAGTGTTCTGATTAGGGTACGCACCTTGTTGTGTAAGCAGTTCTTTCACTAGCTTCATAGCTGGGTCGCTATCCTGGGTGTCAGCCCATCTATGGTGTGCTAACGGGTTGAGATTTGCTTGCTGTTTTTGGTAGATGCTGGGTTGATACTGTTCTACCTTAGAACGGTGAAAGGCCGGTAGCTCAATTTATTCCAACTCCTCCGGTTCCTCTTCCACTTCTTTCAGGTGTGGCCTCAGGGATAAGGCATCTGCGTTCCTGTTCTTGCGGCTTGCCCTATATTTGATGACAAAATTGTAGTTAGACAGCCGGGCTATCCATCGCTGCTCCAATGCACCTAATTTTGCTGAGTCTAGGTGGGTCAATGGGTGGTTATCAGTGTACATGGTGAATTCTGCAGCTACCAGGTAGTGCTTGAAACGTTCAGTTACAGCCCAAATTACTGCCAGTAGTTCTAACTTGAAGGAATTGCAATTCTCGGGGTTTCTTTCCGTAGGCCGGAGTTTTCTGCTTGCAAAGGCAATAACTCTTTCTTTGCTTCCTTGCATCTGTGATAATACTGCTCCCAATCCCACGTTGCTGGTATCCGTGTACAGAATGAAGGGTTGATGGTAATCCGGATATGCCAGGATCTCTTCTCCTGTCAGCGCCCACTTTAGCTTTTTGAAGGACTCTTACCTCTCGTCACTCCACTTGAAAAGGGGATTACGGATTGAAGACCTTTTTGACTGTCCTACCAGAATGTCTTGTAGGGGAGCTGCTAACTTTGTGAACCCTCTGATAAATCTTCTGTAATAGCCTACCAGGCCCAGGAATAGCCTCACTTCTTTCACATTAGTAGGTCTTGGCCAATCCCTTATCACGATTACGTTATCAGGATCCAGTGCTACTCCCTCTGAACTCACGACGTGTCCCAGGTAACTGTACCTTTGGCTTAATACGGTGGCACTTGGATGGCTTGATTTTCATGCCGTATCTGGACAAGGCTTTGAACACTTCTGCCAGGTCTTGTAGATGTTGTTCATACGTCTTGGAGTAGACTATGACGTCATCTAGGTACAGGAGGACAGTTTCATTGTTCTTATATCCTAGGCAGCTCTCCATCAGGTGTTGGAAGGTACCGGGTGCGTTGCAGAGTCTAAACGGCATACAATTGAACTCACAGAGGCCCATCGGTGTAGTAAACGCTGTCTTCGCCTTGTCAGCCTCTGCCACAGGAACTTGCCAATACCCACTAGTCAGATCTAGGGTGGAAAAGTAGTTAGCAGATTCCAATGCGGCTAATGACTCCTCAGTCCTAGGTAACGGGTATGCATCTTTGTGTGTAATGCGGTTGATCTGCCGGTAGTTTACGCATGTTCTCATGGTCCCGTCCTTCTTTTTATATAACACTAAAGGTGCTGCCCAGGGGCTACAACTGTCTCTTATTACACCTGCAGTTTTCATCTCTTTGAGCATGTCTTTGGTGGTTTGATAGTGAGCGGGTGGTAATGGTCCATACCTCTCTTTTATAGGCTGATGATTACCTGTGGGTATAGTGTGCTCTACCCCCTTGATTTGCCCAAAGTCTAATGGGTATTTGCTGAATATCTGCTCATATTCTTTTACTACCCGGTGTACTCCATGCTTTTAATGGGGAGGTGTAGAACTGGCACCCATCCTCCAGCTTTTTCCCTGAGCCATTGTCATCCGCCTGACTCGACAGGTTCAAGGATCGACGGCTGTGATGGCATTATTATCAACCGTGAACAATTTAGCCATGGTAGCATAATTTGGTAATGTGATCTCATCCTTTCCGCAATTTAGAAGGCGTAATGAAACTCTTCCCTTGTGTACCTCAACTACTCCTCTGGCTGTTAGTATAGTGGGTCTACTGTCTGAGTACATGGGTTTTACCAGGGCTTAATAGTCTTGCACTTTAATGCCTATTGCGGCTCTACACCAGACCAACATTTCAATTTTGGGAGGTATTACAATGGGTATTGGATCACTTACTCGTATACTGCCGATTTCACCTCCGGATATGTCTACCTGTTGTTTCAACATCAGGGCTTTTATTTCCTTTAGCAGAAGTCTCTGCTTTCCG
The DNA here is from genome assembly GCA_033576535.1 of Allobates femoralis. Taxonomy (NCBI): domain Eukaryota; kingdom Metazoa; phylum Chordata; class Amphibia; order Anura; family Aromobatidae; genus Allobates; species Allobates femoralis. The sequence continues at coordinate 26,163,609 of JARQOC010000006.1, forward strand.
GTTCTGGCAGTGTTGGCGATCTGCTGCAAGGCAGTAATTACCTTGGATAAACACTTTTCAATGACATTCATTCCTAGTAACATTACTGGTTCACGATCTCGCCGGTCAACATCTACAATAATATTACCCTGGTTCTGCAATTCTACCTTCCCAATCTGAATGGTCATTTCTCTGAACCCAACTTGTGGTATTAGTTCATCATTGCTAGCCCATAAGTTCACTGCAATGTCAGATGGACCACTATTAATGTCTGAATCAGCCCAGTACATTTTGTAGAGAACATATAGAATTGATATTATCTGTGACCCGGTATCCAACAAGGCGCTAAAGGGAATGCCATCCAACACGATAGGGATGACTGGACGTCCTCCCACAAACCATGCCAGATGAAGGACCTTAAGAATTCATTCCTGAGGAGCGGCCCGCCTTCCCAGAGGATCCTCGTTTAAAGCACATTCCGGAGCAAAGTGGCCTGGCTCCTTGCAACGGCGGCAAATGGGTTGTCCATCCGGCTGATAGCGGTCACTGGGTCATTCTCTCGTTGCTTGGTACCTCCTGGGCCTCATCCACGGGACGTCCTCCTTGCTGGTCGCCAACTCGATCTTGGGTGCAGGCTTGGATCCTCGCAGCTCCTTGATGACTTTAGCCATGGAAATAACAGTATCTGTCAGAACATCTAGCTTTTGGTTGAGGGCCTCATTAGAGATAGGCTCTCAGTGTTCAGCAGCAGTCTCTGACATGGCCGATGTCGCTGATACTCCTGGCTGCTGGGGTGCTGCTGTAGGGCCTTGAGTAAAGTTTATATCCCGGGGCTCCTCTAGCTGCTGAAGATGGATGGCTCTATCTTTTAACTCGGCAAAAGTCATTTCAGGATTCTGGATAATCATCATACTCAGCTGTCCTCTGTGAGAAGGGGATAGGAGGCCCTCTATGAACTGGTCAATTAGCATTTTATCAGTTCCCGGGGCTAAGGCAGGTTCTGCTAGTTTAAGTGCTTTGAGTGCTTCCTGCAAGTTTAAGGCATAGTCTCTGGTACTCTCCTTAGGCTTTTGCTGACATCCAAAGAACCTCATTTTAGCCCGGGTGTCAGCACTAGATTTAAATGCTGCTTTTAGTCCAGCTGCAAGATGCTCTACAGTGTCCTTGTCTGTGTCCAGCCAGGATGCTACTTCCCGCCGTGCATTGCTAGTTTATTGTCCAATAATCATGCCGACACGCTGGACTTCAGTTAAGGGGTATATCACATAGTATACTTGTATTTTTGTAATAAAGTAATTAAGAGTGTTAGGCTCACTGGAGTATTGGGGCAGCCACATTGCTCCTGGAGTTTTTGGCATCAGGAATGGCATGATAGGTGCTGCTCCTTGCGCCGCTGCACCACCGGGTGCTCCTCTATTATCCGATGCTGGAATTTTGCCCACTGCTCCGCTGCTGCCAGGCACCGCTGGATCTCCTTGGTGCGACATCCTGTGCCCCCTTAGTTAAGGTCAACCCTCCTGTCTTCCGCCTCCGTCCGGATGTCTTACAAAGGTTTCGCTGTGCAGCAGGGATTCTCTTCCCTTCCTGATGATGTCAGAGTGCTTTGCCAAGTGCCGCCCACAATAACATGCCCCTTTTTCTTCCCGCGCGTCGCGTGCTCTGTAATGGCGGAATTTCAAAATTACAGTCCTTGTGGTGCAGTTCAAATTCAGTTTGCCAAATCACGGCACACACTGCCTGGTTTACCGGGCACGGTTGATCCTGTTCGTGACGCCAAGTTGTGGAGCCCACTGGGATGGAGTACTCGGTACCGGACTGGGGTGCTGCTGGGAATATCACGGCGGTCTTGATCTGGACCGTGTCCCGGGTTCCACAATAAATGGGGGGAATATTTACAGGGAAGTTTGTCGTGACACCACCCACGGATTGTGGTCAGGGTGACCACCGCTGCTGCAGAACCTCCAGGGATGATGTTTGGCAGCCGGTGATGTAACGGCTCTCCGCGGGCAGAGCCTGGTTCCCCGGGGCAGTGGTGATAATAGTCTATAGATGGATGCAGTGCAGGGGTAGTAGAGTAGAGATGACAGTTTGTGAGGGAGAACAGGGTTTGCAAGGATCACACAGACTCACGGTTTTGTAGTTTTCCAAGTCTTTACTGCAGATGTTGATCAGTAGATATTGTCCACGGAGTCTGTAGCGGGGCCGGGCTGTCTCCCACCCTGACCAGGTCCTTGGTTTCCTACTCCTGCGCTTTGTGTGTGGCCCTGCTGCCGCTTTAGCTAAGTTGATGGCCCTGTCTCCCCTCACGGGTACCAATCTGCTAGGCAACTTGAGTCTTGTCCTGTGTTCCTGACCCCGCCGTGTTGCTTCATTGTGGTACAGTGAAGATGTGGAACCTTGACTAATCCGGTGTTCACTGTGCTGTTTGTGTGTGGCACAATCCCGGATTCCGTATCCGTTCTTTGCACTTCTCTGGGGTGAGTTTCAGGGAACTCGGTCTCCCAGGTGTGTTCATCTCTGCTCCTTCTCCTTTCCTCAGACCCTGGCTCGGCCTGGAACTGGACAGTGGACCGTGGGGTGAGCCTAACGCAGCTCTTTTACACCCAGGTCCTTCTTCCTCAGTGCTGCCCCGCACTGAACTGCCTACTTCCTCTCCACACCAGAATATATAGGGAAGCAGCTTTAGCTCCCCCTTCTGGCCTGGAGGCGCTAGTGTAGTGTTGTGGATTGTGTGGGGAGTTAACCATTTGTGGTGGTGTTACTGTGGCACATGAACCCTGGGGTGCCATACACTCAGCAAGCTGCTGGATCACTACAAGTCCCAGCATGTCAGCACTGAGCTCTGGGTGATCTGCAGTTTCGCTGGTCTCCAGCCTGATCTGACTAAGCATTCTTGAACAGAGAGCAAGATGTACTGCAGCCAGCCTGTTGTCTAGTGATGTCTGCAGCTGCTCTCCTCTGTGACCGCGACCAGTGTTGCTGCACCGCTCTGGCAAAGCATGCTGGCTGGAGCCTGGCTGCACACACACTGACACAGCAGCAGGAGCCGAGGATGCAGCCACACAGTTTGTCAGCAATGATGTGTGCAGTGCTGGCCGCAGTGGTGGGTGAGTGGGTATGGATATTGGCGTGTGCCTGCTCCCTCTCCAAGCCTCTCTTTCACCCTTTGTCCTGGGCTGGGTGGGTGGATGGGCAGGGGTGGGGGGCTGGGCCCTGGCTGCAGTGGGTGGTTCTGGGAGGCCCCCTGTGAAGTGCCAATGAGGCCTGAGGACTGGGGTGGGCAGGGATGGGCGGTCCGGGGCGGGCCCCTACACATTAATATACACACTCACACACACTATACTGTGTCACTCATTCACAAGAGGGAGAGTGGGCAGGTCAAGGCGGGCCCCTGCACTCTCTGTGTCTGAGGCTGAGCGGGCTGCGGGCGGCTGCCTGGCACTGCTGTTGTGTGTGTGTACAGCCAGCCGGTGTGTGAGACTGAGAATGATGAGAACGATCATCTCGATCATCATCCGACATCTGCTGCTCGCAAAGAGCCGCGTGCAGCGTGCTGGGGGGGTGGTGGCGGTCCTCCTTGCTCCAACGGCCACGCCCACTGCTAGCTCGCCTGGGCCCCCTATAGCCACGCCCCTCCACTGATTGGCCAGGCCCCTTATTGATTAAGAGCTATAAGGGTCTGATGGCGGCCATGTAAGGCTGCACAGTACATATATCAAAAAAATAATAAAGGCAGCACTCCAGGAAAAATGCATTTTTTCACAAACCTTTTTATCGGCCCATGTTGCCACAACGTTTCAGTTTCAAAAACTTTTTCAAAAGTGTTTTTCACTTGAAAAAAGTTTTTGAAACTGAAACATTGTGGCAACATGGGCCGATAAAAAGGTTTGTGAAAAAATGCATTTTTCCTGGAGTGCTGCCTTCATTATTTTTTTTTACATATATTCATATATATGGGATCATCCACAAGTATAGGAAGAGGAGTACCTAGTTGCAATCAGGATGTCTGCAATAAGCAACAAAGCTTTTAAATTGAGAAGGGGCGTCTGCTTGGTTGGTGGCCGGTGAGTAGAAAGCGAGAGGCCAGTAAGTAATTAAACTGTTTAAGAGTGTTGAGAGAACAGTCATTGACACAAGGGGCAGCAGATTGAATGAAAACAGTCACTGTATGGCAATTGTATCACATGACAGCACAAGGAAGTCCATAAAATGTTAAAATAAAGGTAGATGGCCAGTAGATGGCAGTATTGCTTCAGGATGGTAAAAGAGCATCCACAAATTCTCACAAATGTGTGTTGTAAGCGAAAGATCTGTAAATGGCAGCACAGCTTTATCTGATAGTTAAAGGGAATCTGTCAGGCCAAAAATCCACATGTAACTGATATCATTTTCTAATTCCTCTCTCTAAGCTCTCTCTATTAATGTATTTCTATTATTTATATTTCCCTCCTATCTTCTGTAAACTTCAAAACAAAACATTAATTCCTCTGTCAATCACAGTGAGTTCTCTGCTGCCCACTCCCGAAGGAATGAATATTCATGCATCATTACACTGTCCTGTGATCTGTCTGTTGTGTGACTCATTCACTGCAGACAGAGAAGGGGGGGAAGAGGGGGGAGTTTAGCTGCAGCTCTTCATGTCATTGTGTGTATAAGACATATGTGTAGTGTGTGCAGTCTGATATATTTCTATGTGATTATAAGAATATTTGATCAATTGCTCAGCAGATACACACATTGCATGTCTGCAGGAAAACCAAAGTTCATATATACACATAGAAATCTTACAGGCTGCAGCACAAAAAACCTCTCCCCTCCCAGCACAGATGGGAGGGAGTGAACACAAGCCTGGATGGGTGTGGATATTGAAATAACACTTATACAGCAACTGGACTATTCGGTTGAAAATATAATGGAGAGGACTAATGTACCAGCTCCCTGCTGGGTCTGAAGATGCTAATAACATGGAAACTAGAAAGTGTACAATAATGATTTTACATGTTTTGCAAAGATCTGCCCAGGCACTATTCAAGGGTAATATTAGTATCATACTGAAAAATGACCTGACAGTGTCCCTTTAAGTGGGCGACAGATATGAGCCTCTGTTAACAGAATTGCTGTAGGGTCCTTTCATTTTGCTGTAAAATAAATCTTTAAGTGTTAAGGGTACCGTCACATGCGGCAATTTTGCTAGCAATTTCTCTTGCAATTTGCTGGTTGCAGTGAAATAATGGACACATTGTTCTATTTTGTTGCTGTGTACAAATGTAACAATGTGTCCATGATTTCACTGCAACCAGCAAATTGCGAGTGAAATTTCATGCAATGTTGCGATGTGTAACTGTACCTTTAGGCTACGTTCACACATTGCTTAATTTGTTGCACCTTTTTTTTTGCCACAATTTTTGGCCGTGCAAAAAGGCGCAACAAAATACATGGGTGCATTCACACCCCACGTTTTTATGTGCTGCAGGGGAAGGGAGAATCCTGCTTCCTCCTCCCCTCCGTCACATCTGTGCACACCCCTAAAGATTTCACAGTGTATTAGTATACACTGTGAAATCTACATTCAATAAAGCCAGAGGCTTTTAAAATAATAAACATGGATACTAACCCTCCAGCGGGTGGATGGCGGGTGTCCGGGGGCCAGGACTGGTGAGCAGCTGCAGATTCCGAGTGGAAAAAGACCTGTGGTGATATCAGAGGGCGGTCTGGGCGCTGATTATAATATCACATGACCGGAACGCCCTCTGACATCACCACAGGTCCTAGCAAGGCCATATATTAATACACTGCGAAATCTAATGCGCGGTCACAGGTGTCACAGAGGGGAGGAGGAAGCAGGATTTTTCCTCCCCTCTGTGATGTCAGATTCAGCAGCGCCCGCCCTTATAGGAATAAGCTCCGGCGCTGCTGCGTAAAGAATTCACAAGGTCATTCTTTTTACGCTGGCGCTTTTTCCTAAAAAAACGCGGTGTATTTTTACGCACTGTCTGCACGGCACAGTGAATTTCCCATTCACTTTACCGGCAGACAAAAAGCAAATTGCGTATTTTGATGCGCGCTTTTAAAAATACGCAATGTGTGAACGTAGCCTTAATGTCTTCCAGATTTTATGTCAGCAGGTTTTTATGTCTCTTCTGTCAGTTTACACTCCTGCTTCCCCCACCGTGTGAGAGGGCAACGTCTGTATTTTATTGATGGTTGGATGTTATTGTTCAACTGCTTGCTCTCCTATGTAGGCTCTGAGCAACCAAGTTATATTTGTTTTTTATTTATTCCTCCTATGTCTCCTCTCCTCCTCTCCCTGTCTATTTAAGAACAGTGAGAGTGTTCAGTAGACTTTTGCTAGGAGGCTCTATAGCAAGTCAGAGTTTGCAGGGTGGCTGGGCTATGGCCCTTTGAGGGTTAAATCTTTGTGCAGGGATTTAGTGTGCGCACCAGGGTCTATAAGGCTGGTTTCACATCAGCGTTTTTGTACGCAGCGTGATCACATGGTGTACGCAGGGACGTGCATTTGGGTCAGTATGCTTGCGTATGCGTCCGCCTGTGTGGTGTCGCGGCGGGTGGCGAATGCAACATTTTGCATTTTTTTGCACTGTGGCTGCTTGGTTTATACGCAAGCAGCCAGACGGGCACAAAGAATGAATGGAAGTGAATCTGTGAGCATTGCCATCTACGAGCGCAAGGAACGCAGCGCATGGTGATGTCATTCACTGCTCCTCCAAGCAAGTATCCCATTCTGGTCTCTCCCTCTTCCTCCCTCTCCCTCTGTCCCTCTCTCTCTCTGTTCCTGGCCGCTTCATAATGATTTACAATGTGCGGCATTGCATTCCTATGGACAAAATTCTGTGAACGCATGCAGACAAATCACTCTGCATTCACAGACTTATGTCTGCGTTTTGGCATGCGCATCAAACGCAGCGTTCAAAAATGATAATGTGAAAGTAGCCTAAGGCTGTGGTCACAGTTTTTTTAGTGCCTTTTAAAAACGCATGCGTTTTTATAACATGGGTTCCTATGGGAAACGCATGCAAAAACGCATGTACAATTAGTACCTTTTAGTGCCATTCAAAAACGCATGCGTTTCCCATAGGAGCCCATGGCCAGGGTCACATTTGCGGTTGGACCCTGGCCTGCCGGATTCCGGTTTCAACTTAGCAATTTTTCCATCACCGCATAGCGTTTCCGCTATGCGATGCTTTAAAACGCTGCCCTTAGTTACCCGGTGTTTACCTGCACGACCTGTCACACAGGCAGCGGCTCGGAGGGCGTTTTACAGCGCCGCACAGGAAACCGTGTCTGCAACGTTTCCTGTGCGGCGCTGTAAACCGCACTCCGAGCCGCTGCCTGTGTGACAGGTCGTGCAGGTAAACACCGGGTAACTAAGGGCAGCGTTTTAAAGCACCGCATAGCGGAAACGCTATGCGGTGATGGAAAAATTGCTAAGTTGAAACCGGAATCCGGCAGGCCAGGGTCCAACCGCAAATGTGACCCTGGCCCATGTTAAAAAAACGCATGCGTTTGCGGAAACGCATGCGTTTTTTTAACATGGGCTCCTATGGGAAACGCATGCGTTTTTGAATGGCACTAATTGTACATGCGTTTTTGCATGCGTTTTCCATAAGGCCCCTTATTAAAAAACGCATGCGTTTTTGGATATGCTCCAAAAACGCATGGGACAGTCACACATGCTTTTTGGCTATTAGGGCATGCGTTTTTTAACATGGGGGCCTATGGGTGCGTTTTTTACATGCGTTTTTGAAAACGCAGGTCTCCAAAAATGCATGTGAAAAATGGTACTGTGACCACAGCCTAAGGTGGTGTATCTTCTGTCTCAGAGCAGGCCAAATGTCACAATATTTGGGATTGATGTGGGAGGGAGGACCGCTGGTAATGTCAATTCCTGTATGCTCGTTCTCCCCAGGTACCTGTGTTTATGGCACCTGGATTTCGGGGCTGGTGCAGGGGGGAAGTCATCAACACTCAACTGCGTTCTCTTATCTCTCCCCCTCCGGGTTTCCCCGCACATCTGCTAGAGTCACGGATTGGCTAATCACTGCTGCATTCCACTGGCCAAGGCCCCCTTCACATCACAATTTTTGGGGATCCGTGGCTATCCATTGTAAAACGGATAGCCATGGATTCGATTTGGCCCATATATATCCTATGGGCATGGATTGGTCCTTAATAGCTATCCAATTGTGTGAAGAGATTTGATTGTGTCTGCTTTTTTCACGTGCCGAAAATTGGAGACTGCTCTGATTTTGGAAACAGCGGACAGAATCGGACACAATCGGATATGACGCTGTCCGATTCAAATAACATGGGGGTCTATGGAGGGCAGATCCTGGCAAAAACAGGATAGTTTCCTGGATCCAGTGTTGATGTACTGAGCATGCTCAGTGCACTAAAACTGCTCTGTTTCCATGTAATTTTACTTTAGCAGTGTATCTACATACACTATCTATATACATTATCTACATACATTGCTAAAGTGAAATGAAATAAAGCAATTTGTTAAAAATAAAAAATAAAATGCTCACCTCTTCGCCGGCTGTCCAAGAACTGAGATGAAGATGTCTGAATGCTGCCAGGACCTTAAAGGGAACCTGTCAGCTGGTTTATGCCCCCCCCCCCCCAAGGTATCACTTCCTGCACCTGCAACTTCATAATACTACTCTAATCATCCCTGTCTGAGCTCAGAGTGTAATGTAAAAGGTGAAAATAAAGCATTTGTACACTGACATTTTAGTCTACACCTTGGAGGAGGGGGACTATCTGGCAGGATAATAGTTAACTCACTATTAACTTGCATGGCTAAAGGACCTGTGTGATGTAACGACCATGTGACCATAGTGGGCGGAGCTAAGCAAGCAAACTCATTTTATGTTCTATGAGAACTTGGCTACGCCTATTGTAGTCACATGGTTGTGACATCGCATCAGGTCTCCCAACATGTTCTAACATAAGGCTGAAATGTTAACTATTAACCTGCCAGACAGTCCCCATCCTCCAAGCTGGAGACTGACTGCCTCATTACATAAGGAAATGTAAGTGTATAAAGGCTTTTTTTTTTCACCTTTCACATTACACTATGAGCTCAGACAGGGATGATTAGAATAGTATTATAAAGCTGTAGGTACAGATAGTGATAGCTGGGGAGGCATAAACCACCTGACAGGTTCCCTTTAAAGATCTGTGATTGGCTGATAGCGATCAGGTGGTATGTCACGTGACATATCACATGATCACTACCGGCCAATCACATCTTTAAGGTCCTGGCAGCAATCAAAAGTCTTCTCTCAGGTCCCGGACAGCCAGCGGGAAGGTGAGCATTTATTTTTTTTATTTTAATACATTTTCTCTTTATTTTGCTTTCAAAGTGTATGTAGACAGTGTATGTAGATACACTTGGAAAGCAAAACTTCTCCCCCCCCCGCGTGTGACATCACAGCACTGACACCACTTGCCTGTGTTTTGCTGGCTCTGGCTCCTCCAGCTCTTTCTGTGTTCAGATGACTCAAAATTCTGGACACAGAAATGGCATCCGGAGTTCACATCCGGGGTTGTCCGTTCCTGTCCATGGGGTCCAGCAAAAAACAGGATCCCCACGGACAGGAAAAAAATTGTGGTGTGAAGGGGGCCTAACAGTTTGTGATGTGCTCGCATCCCACTGCCTTAACTTTGTAGCAGGAGGCAGCAGCATGCACACGCCGACAGTGTCCTCGGCACCCAGGGGGTCTGCACCAGAGAGGGGTGAGTGTGACAGGGGTTCCCGTGGGGAAAGCTGCCTGGTTTTAGTGGCCGGGATCTCAGAGGGTCTGGACCTGATGGTGTGCTCCGCAGATAACTGATATGGCCTGCACTATCCTGCAATGTCAGCCATGAGGTCCCATGCCTCACCAGGCCGCCGATCCACCGGTCCTTAAAATGTCCCGTGTAATGATTCTCCGCACCAAATCTAGTCGCAGATGCAGCCACACACTTCTTCTCTGGGTCAAGAGGGCTCATGGTGCAAAACGATGAAGTGTATAGGAATATATCCTGGATTATGGAGTTTGGGAGTGGGAGCTAATGCAGCACAAGTCCTCCCTGTTTGACACCCAGGCCACACACCCTAGCACAGACAGTTTTATTGTTCTTTGATTAGTGGTTGGTCCAAGAACAAAAATGTGACAGTTTTATAGTAACAGTTCACTTAAGAAGTGTCAAAGTTTTATTATCCTCTAACTGAGGTTTGTTCAAAGTTATGATACCCCAAATGCCCTTTCAATTGATGTAAAGAGACACGAATCCATGTGAAACATTAATTTTTGCTTTGACTTGTGTCAAAGGTCGGTGTCAATTTGTATTTCCAAATTCTTCTCTCTCTCTGAGATTTGAAGTTACTTTTTAAAACGAGCAGCCTCATGTCTGTTATATTGAGTTCAGAGCTACAAAATTGCTTTGCTACAAGTAGATCCATACGTCTTTCTCTTATTATGTGGCGATGAGACTTTATTCTTGTTCTAAATTTTTGTCCTGTCTCACCCACATACATACCACCTGTAGTACATTTGGTACATATAGTTAAAGGAAACCTGACCCCTAAAAATGACCAACCAGCTTATTAATACCTGTCCCTGCACCCTGAGTATGCTAATCTAGCGATTCTTTTCTGTAAAAATAGTGTATTTGTGAAGTTTAGAAAAGTGCTTTTATTACCTCAGGATCTAGGGCTTCTGAGATTTTGAGAAGTCGTACAGGGCGTTCCTGTGGCTTCTCTCCAACACCTATACTGTAATTATTCACGCCCTGATGGGCGTGATAATCCTTATTAATCACCATCTCCCCCTCGATGGGCGCGGAATAGCCGTTATGACGCGATTCACGTCATATCCGGCTCTCATGACTTCGTACACCCACGTACACCTCGCGATGTGCATTGCACATGCGCGAGGTTACTTTACGGCAGCTCATCACAGATAAGCCGCGCCCATGGAGGGGGAGATGATGATCCATAAGGACCTTTGACACATTCAAAGCAGGAATGAATGTTTCACATGGATTCATGTCTTTTTACATCAATTGAAAGGGCATGTGGGGGTATCATATCTTTGAACAGACCCCGGTTAGAGGACAATAAAACTTTGACACTTCTTAAGTGAACTGTTACTATAAAACTTATGTGAAGTGTTACCATAACCCCATTTCATTCCTGTTCTTGCACCAACCACTAATCAAAGGACAATAAAACTGTCTATGCCTCTTTTCTCTGCTCCTTCCCCCCTCCCAACACTATTGCGTCACGTCACCTCTGTTATGCATTGCATTATCTCACCCTGCATTTGTATATATGTGTGTGTGTCTCTAGAGGATGTATAGTTATTAATCCTGATGAAGAGGCCATAGTGTCTCGAAAGATTGCTTTGATTTTTCTTCCCTTTTTGTGGCTAACTGAAAAGATGGTATCAACCACGGAGGGCTCTCAGATTCTAATATATTTTTCACATTTTCCCTGGCATTTTAATGGCAGGGATAAGGAGATGTGCACAGTTAGAACGCTTGTCACATTAACGTTCTGGTTTTTAAGCTCAGGTGGAGGCCCTAAAGGAGGTGGAGACCCCAGAAGAGGTGGAGGAGGCAGAAGCAGTGGAGGAACTGCTGCATACAGAGGTAGTATTGACAGTCCTCGGGGATGGCAAGACTTGTACAGCAGCCTCTTGCCCTGCAGACACCCAGTGCCCAGTCATTGACATTTAACGCCCCTGGCCATGCTTACGCATTCAGGTGTTAGTAGTGAAATGCATCCTGTCACACCGAGTTTCTCAATGAAGCAGAGATATTCTCTGCGACATGCTGGTATGATAGTAGAGTGCAGGCACAGCTTTCCTTGAAAAGTAGTGGCGACTGGGCATCTGGTACTGGGGGACTGCGATGGCCATGAGCTTCCAAAAATCTCTGTGTATCGACCAGGCAGAAACGTGTTCAACAGCTTGTAAGTCACCATCACAGAAACGTTACAAGCAGCAGTATCTGTTACCAGCAATTTCTGGGAGTTGGTTGACTGCTTCTCTCAGAACATGTACCCATTGAAGTATAGTTACACAAAACGGCTGTCGTCCAGTTTGTACCTCATCGCTCCCTCTCCCCTCAGTAACTGCGATGGCACGTTCTGCTATTTTTATGTAATTTTAAATAAAGAAGAAGTTTTAGCTGGATGTGTGCCACTGGAAACTTTTTGACTTATACATTGTTCATATACTTCCATGATAAAAAAATATACCCAACCCAACCATGTTTTTTTCTTCCATCTTTCCATTTAGAATAATACTATTGCATACAACTGTAAAATGGTATGTCACCTGTCACGTACCCACTTCTCAGCACTAGTGATGAGCGTGTACTAAAATGCTCGGGTGCTCGAAGCTCGGGCCGAGCATCCCGAGATACTCGTGTACTCGGCCCGAGCACCGACCCCAATGTTATCCTATGGGAGATCTGAGTATCTTTCTGACATGACCCCCGGCAGCATGGAAAAAGCCTAAAAATGTCACAAAAGAATCAGAACAGTGCCGAAATGACATGGGAACAGCATGGGGAAGACCCCTGGAAGCATTTCAGACCCCAAGGTCACTAATGTCAACAATGTTGTCAGACCATTACGCCACTTTTACGGACTGTCAAGAAAATGTTACAAAAGGAAACCAAAATGGATTTTCCTGGAGAAAATATTAAGGTCTCATACCCACTTGTGAGACAGAGTTGGTGTATGTTAGTTTTTTGGATTATATGAAAGATTTGTTTTAAAAAAAATTGTGTGACACTCCCATGCCCCTGGGAAGAGACGTAAATGAAGGCCTCTTAATGTGCCCATTATAAGGAAGTGGGTCTTTTGTAGTATTGTCCTAGGGCAGGGAAGCCAAAAATTGGGAGGCACTTCAATGCCCCTGGATAGAGGCGTGCATGAGGGTCTTTTCCAAAAATTTGCCCATTTTAAGCAAGTGTGTGTTTTTTTGTATTGCCCTAGGCAGGGAAGCCAAAGGTTTAGAGGCATCAAGATGCCCCTGCATAGAGGCGTGCATGAGGGCTTTTTAAAAAAATGTGCCCATTGTAAGCAAGTGTGTCTGCTGTACTATTTCCCTAGTCAGGGAAGCCAAAAATTGTGTAGCACTTCAATGCCCCTTGATAGAGACATGCATGAGAGCCTTATAAAATAATGTGCCCTTTTGAAGCAAGTGAGTCTGCTGTACTATTTCCTTAGCCAGGGAAGCCAAAAATTGGGAGACATTGCGATGCCCCTGGGAAGAAACATGGAGGAGAGCCTCTAAAAATTGTTCCCATTACAAAGGAACAGGTCTCCTGTACTTGTAATGCCCATTCTGGAAGCATGGACTAAAACATTTACCCCTGGGGGGTATACATGAAACTAATTCCTAACTTTAGAACGGTTAGGTGCATCATCATCATAAATATGATGTCCAAAAATTATGCTTTTGTGGCATCATGAACCACGGTCACACTGATTATATGATGGTGGTGGATGAGGAGAAGGAGGAGCAGTGCAGCAAGTAGCCAAACACATGAAGTCTGTACTGATGTGTGGGTGTGCGGAGGTGCATGGGAATCTACCGGCACCAAATTTAAATTCCGCTATCATTTGGTGGTGGTGTGGTGAAGTCAGGCCCAATCCAACCCTTGTTCATCTTGATTAAAGTCAGCCTGTCAGCATTTTCAGTTGACAGGTGGGTGCGTTTATCTGTAATAATTCCACCTGCGGCACTAAAAACACGCTCTGACAAAACGCTAGCGACAGGGCAGGCCAGGACTTCCAAGGCATAGAGAGCCAATTCCTGCCACTTGTCCAGCTTGGAGACCCAATAATTGTAAGGCACAGAAGAGTCTAGGAGCACTTTAGTACGATCAGCAAGGTACTCCCTCAGCATCTTTGCAAACTTTGCATTCCTTGTGACACTACCCCGCACCTCAGGGCCTGTGGTACGGGGGGTGCTGAGAACAGTGTCCCAGATCTTTGAGAGTGTTCCCCTACCTCTGCTGGATTGGACTTGTGCCTCTCTCTGCCAGACACCTTGGTTGTCCACTGAATCGTGACCTCTACCGCTAGCATTTCCAGAAGGGAATTTTTTTAATAATTCCGCCACTAGGGCCTTCTGGTACTGTAGCATTTTTGTAGACCTCTCCGCTTCGGGAATAAGAGAAATAAAGTTCTCTTTGTAGCGTGGGTCTAAAAGTGTCACCAACCAGTAATGAGTGTCCATCAAGATCTTCATAACACGAGGGTCACGACACAGGCAGCGTAACATGAAGTCAGCCATGTGTGCTAGACTGTTAACAGTCAAGACTTCTGGGTCCTCACCAACAGCATGACTGGCCATGCTGACCTCCTCCTCCTCCTCCTCTCCCCTGTCCTCTGGCCATCCCCGCTCAACCGACAGTCTGAAGGTTGTGCATGTATTACCGTCAATTCCGAATGAAAGTAGCTCCATTTCTTCTTCCTCCTCCTCCTCCTCGTCATTGTCCTCCAATGCACGTTGGGATGAGATGAGGCTGGGTTGTGTGTAATCACCCAGTACGGTTTCTTGCTGCAACTCATCATGCTCCGCCTGCAATCCATGGTCTTTGATTTTGAGCAGAGATTGTTTTAGAAGACAGAGAAGCGGGATGGTAACGCTAATGATGGCGTTATCGCCGCTCACCATCTTGGTGGAGTCCTCAAAGTTTTGGAGGACGGTACATATGTCGGACATCCATGTCCACTCCTGAGGTCTTATGTGTGGAGTTTGAACCGTATACCGACGGCCTAGTTGATGCTGGTACTCAACAACTGCCCTCTTCTGCTCACAAATCCTGACCAATATGTGCAGTGTGAAATTCCAACGCGTGGGGACATCACACCCCAGTCTGTGAGCCGGAAGCTGCAAACGCTGCTGAAAGCTGGCAAGGCCGGCAGAAGCATTAGGTGACTTTCTGAAATGGGCACACACGTACTTTGACGAGCAGATCAGACAGCTCCGCTTAGGATTTAAGAAACCGCTGAACCACGAGGTTGAGCACATGGGCCACGCATGGAATATGTGTCAGCTCGCCTCGCCTCAGAGCCGCCACAAGGTTGCAGCCATTGTCACCCACGTCCATGCTTGGCTGTAGGTTCAGCGGTGTGAGCCAGTGATCTTTCTGCTGTTTCAGAGCTGTCCACAACTCTTCAGCGTTGTGGGATTTGTCACCTATGCATATTAGCTTCAGCACAGCCTGTTGCCGCTTAGCCGAGGCAGTGCTGCAGTGCTTCCAGCTTGGGACTGTTGTGGAGGGTGAAGTGGAGGAAGAGGTGGAGGAGGAGGCTGAGGAGCATGACGTGCCAGAGCTGTACACTGTGGGTGAAACCCTGACAGAGTTAGGGCCTGCAATCCTCGGTGTCAGAAGGACGTGTTCCGTCACAAGGCCAGACTGGGTCCCGGCTTCCACAATATTAACCCAGTGTACCGTCAGAGAGATGTACCAGCCCTGCCCGCAAGCACTTGTCCACGTGTCCGTGGTTAGGTGGACTTTGCCTGAAAATGCGTTGTTAAGGGCACGTAGGATGTTTTCGGACACGTGCTTATGTAATGCGGGGACGACACACCAGGAAAAATAGTGTCGGCTAGGGACCGAGTAACGTGGGTCAGCCGCCGCCATCAGGTTGCGGAATGCTTCCGTCTCCACCAGCCTAAAAAGCAACATTTCCAGCGCAAGCAGTCGCGAAACTGTGGCATGAGCGGCGTTGGCAGCGTATTTGCGCCTGCGTTCCAAAGATTGGGGTATGGATAACTTAACGCTGCGCTGGGACAAGGACGTGGCTGATGATGGTGCTACTTCTGCTTGTGCAAGTACAGGTGAAGGACAGGAGGCATCTTCGCCTGCAGTATGGACAGGGGATTGGCTTGCACGCACAACAGTGGAAGACGCAGCTGTGTCACCCACAGACAATGCTCCTGTACTCTGCTGTACATCCCACAAAGTCGGGTGCTTTGCTGCCATGTGCCTGATCATGCTGGTGGTGGTCAGGCTGCTAGTTTTGCTACCCCTGCTGATGCTGGAATGGCAGGTGTTGCAAATGGCCTTTTTCGTATTATCTGCAGACACCTTAAAAAACAGCCAGACTCGGGAAGACCTTGCAGTTGTACTGGCAACATCACTCGTGTTGTTGTTACGGGGAACGGATGCCTGCCTTCTGCCTGCGGACACCACCCTGCTTCTTCCGGCCTGATGTGATGCTATGCCTAACTCCCCCTGTGCACTGCTGTCCTCGCTTTGCATGTCCTCCTGCCAGGTTGGGTCAGTTACTGGATCATCCACCACGTCGTCTTCCACGTCCGCACCCTGGTCCTCCTCCTGACTTTCTGGCAATTGTGTTTCATCATCGTCCACCTCTTGTTGAGACACGTTCCCACCGTTGCCTTCGTTAGACCGTGGCTGCTCAAATATTTGGGCATCGGTACATACGATCTCCTCATGACCCACTTCAACTGGAGCTGGTGAGAGGCCAGAATCTATGGATGGATAAGTGAACAGCTCTTCAGAGTGTCTAAGTGTGGGATCAGTTATGTCCGGGTCCGGGTACTCGGCATGGGGGGAGGAAGGAGGATCAGGGTGTGGAATGTGCAGTCCAGTCTCATGGCTACTGACACTTGACCGTGTGGAAGACAGGGTATTTGTGGTGGTGCCAAACTGACTGGAAGCATTATCCGCTATCCAACTAACAACCTGTTGACACTGGTCTTGGTTTAATAGTGGAGTACTGCTGCGTTCACTTAGAAATTGGGACAAGAAGGTTGAGCGAGATAATGTGGGCGTTTATCGTGGCGCAATTCGAGCTTGCACACGGGCTCACCCTCTGCCTGCACCACCATCACGTCCAGTTCCTTGTCCCTTGCCACCGGACTTGCGCATTTTCTATGTGGTGCTGACTGTATACAGCTAAATTAGGGCAGACAAGAGTAGGTTTTTAGCACGACCCTAAGTTTTGAAATTAAGGCCCTGCAGGTGGACTAGTCAAACACAAACGCTGACTACAATAGCGAGTCTTTTGGCGTATCCTAATTAACGCTGCAACAAACAGTAGCAGCAATTAGATGCCAAATTAGTGCAGACAAGAGTAGGTTTTTAGCACGACCTTAAGTTTTGAAATTAAGGCCCTGCAGGTGGACTAGTCAGACTCAAACACTGACTACAATAGCGTGTCTTTTGGCGTATCCTAATTTACGCTGTAACAGACAGTAGCAGCACTTAGATGCAAATTTAGTGCAAACAAGAGTAGGTTTTTAGCACAAGGCTTTTGGTGTACCCTAATTTATGCTGCAACCTAGAGGAGCAGCACTTAGATGCAAATTTAGTGCTGACAAGAGTACTTTTTTAACACGACCCTAATGGTACCTTTACACGCGGCAACATTTCTAGGGTTTCCACAGGTAACTTACTGGCTGCAGTGAAATCATGGAGACATTATTCCATTTGTACACAGCAACAAGATAGAACCTTGTCTCCATGATTTCACTGCAGCCAGTAAGTTACCTGTGGACACCCTAGAAATGTTGCCGCGTGTAAAGGTACCATAAGTTTTGAAATTAAGGCCTTGCAGGTGGACTAGTCAGACACAAATGCTGACTACAATAGCGTGTCTTTTGGCGTATCCTAATTTACGCTGCAACAGACAGTAGCAGCATTTAGATGCAAATTTAGTGCAGACAAGAGTAGGTTTTTAGCACGAGGCTTTTGGTATACCCTAATTAACGCTGCAACCTAGAGGAGCAGCACTTAGATGCAAAATTAGTGCAGACAAGAGTAGGTTTTTAGCACGAGGCTTTTGGTGTACCCTAATTAACGCTGCAACCTACAGTAGCAGCAATTAGATGCTAAATTAGTGCAGAGAAGAGTTGGTTTTTAGCACAAGGCTTTTGGTGTACCCTAATTTGAGCTAAAACCTTCTCCTGCCTATAGTGAGCTAAATAAATCCCTAAAAGCATGGTTTTTGGGATGGATGAGCCTGGAAACCAGTCCCAGATGCGATGCAGGCTGGTATACTGGCACAGCGAAGTTTGGTAGATACCCTGCCTTCCTGCCTGCCTGTATACTGCTCTAGTAGTGCTCAGAAGGACTGTTGTGGTAAATAGACTGGCAGCCCTGTGCCTACACTAGCTGAAAGGCCACAAATCTGTCCCTCAATCAGCAGGAGCTCTCCCTACACTGACTGTCTAATGGCGCAGAGTGACGAGCACAGTGCAGTCAGGTCTTAATTACTGTAATGCGACAAACAACATGGCTGTGGCATTACAGTGTCTGTCAGCCAATCCCTGCATGCGGGCTGGCTCTGAAAAGAGCGCCAACATGCAAGGAGATGGACCCCGAGCATAGCAAGAGTATCGCGAGATTACTCGGTACTCACCGAGTAGCCCGAGTACCATGGTATTCGTGCAAGTACCGAGTAGTGACAAGCATACTCGCTCATCTCTACTCAGCACGTGACTTGGGGTTGCGCCTGTAAGGGTTAATCTATCTCCTCTCACTCAACCCAGCACTCAACCTCTGTCCTATGCTGAAAGGGAGCATCAATCACACCCCGACTCAGACCGCGCACCCCACCTCACACACGCTGCCATCACCCACCGGATTTTGGGGGACAGATGAGTTCCCCTAAACTAAGTCTTATCAGACAATCAACAACACCACACTTTCCTCGGGCTGTGAATTCTTAGAGTATACAAGGTTCAGACTTATTAAAGTGTAAAGCTTTAATATAAAAAGTACTGTGCTTACAAAAAAGTATAAAAAATAGAAATAATAAAATGTCATACACATATGCAAACAATGAAATAAAAAGGAGAAACTTACAGAAACCTAAACTTCGACTTATGTTGCCCGATGGGGAGAGCAGGGATTTGGAATGATGATCACAGCAGCTTCGGCTGACCCATCTCTGTGACACAGGGCTTTGCCTGCGAGAGCCCAGATATAGACTCAGACTGGGGGGGTCAGATTCTAGACCGGCCTTCTAGTTTAACATTCTACTTCTGTGTCTATGATTGGATCCTCACTAATTTAGCCATGCATGTATAATTTTTTAAATGCTCCTTTGTCTAAACCAATTCTTTTCCCACAGTAAATTTCAACTGCTATACTACCCAATTGGTAGAGTCTTTTGATCTCCTTCTCTTGTTAGCTACAGGTGTGAAGTTTGTCACTCTCTGCTTTTCCCGGGATGCCCCCCTGGGGAGACTAAAGTCAGTGTGACTGCGAAGTTAGTGTGTGCTTATATAAAGCAAGTTGTGACCTCTTGTGGATGGACATGGTATTTAACCGCTTACTGTTCTAGTGTCCAGTCCCTGAGATACATATTTCACTACACCACCAAACTCCAGCACAATGGAGGCGAAATGTAATCTCTTTTGCTCACTGTAAGGTGAATGGGGGCCATTGGATTGACGTATATACTGAGATAAACACTGCTTGCTAAAGGATTCAAGTAAGCCGAAACATTGCGGTCCTGGCGAAATAAATCCACAACTTTACACTTTTGAAGGAAGTGCTGCTGTCCATTTTATCAACTATACATTGAACCTAAAGGCCTCGTCACACCTGGCGACGGGGCTGGGGATGTTGGCGGCGACTGGCGGGTGCGCGCACAATTTTGGCGCCCCGCCAGCATCGCTGTCCCCCATTTACACGGAGCGGCATCTCCAGCCTCGCGCCGGCGAGCTGTCAGGCGGCATCGCCGCCGGGGTGTCTGAAAACCCCAGCGGCGATGCAGGACAAGGTCTGCCAACAGCCGGTTACATGGGGCTATGTGTGCACATCGCCCCATAATGGTCGCCTGGTTTCAGAGCACTGCTCTGAAATTAGGCGACCTCCCGTCGGCGCCGACTTCACCCCTTTACATGAGGCGAGGTAGGGGCGATGTCGCCGCTGATAGGCGACGTAGGGGCGTGGCCTATGTAATTGGCGGAGATGTCGCCCCGTGTGACGGGGGCTTTAGGTTTCGTGGTAGGAGGACTTGCACCCGAAGTATGAAATTTTTTGTGCTGTTCCATTTTTTAGTATTATACTGAAATAAATTAATATGACAAATAAAGCCTTTATATTTATACTAGATGGGAGCCTGATGATCTTGCATCGGGTGGGCGGTGACATGACGATGGGAGTGGGCTCTGTGGCACTGGGGGCAGTGACAGTCTCCCCCATATGTGAACTGTTTGCCCCCCCACCCCGTGGTTGCTCTCTGGCCTCCCCCTGTGGTGTCGCTCTCTGCCCCCCCTGTGGTCACTGTGACCCCTGTGGAAAATCTGCCCCCCCTTGGTGATCGCATTCAAGCCTTCCCCATGTGCTCACTATCATGCTGCAGTTGAGAGAGGGCAGAGCAGGAGGAGAGAGGAACAGTGCAGTGGGAGAGACGCCTACAGTGATTAGAGCAGAGCGGGGGGAGAAGGGCAGATTGAGGTGAGCAGAGCAGGAGAGAGTGAAGTAAAGTGAGGGAGAGCGGAGTGAGGGAGAGCAGAGCAAGGGAGAGTGGAGCAGAGTGGGGCAATAAGTGATCAGAGCAGGGAAAAAGCGGAGCAGTGTGGGGGGAAGCAGAGTGAGGGAGAGCAGAGAGGAGCAGGGGGAGGGCAGAGCATAGTGGGAGGAGCAGAGTGGGGGAGAGCAGAGAAGAGAGGGGCAGTGCGGGGGGAGAGAGGAACAGTGTGAGGGGAGAGGGCAGAGTGGCGAGTAGGAAAGAGGGGTGGTGAGTGGAGCAGAGCGGAGCAGAGTAGAGGGAGAACAGGGCAGAGTGGGGAGAGCAGAGTGGAGGCAGAGTGAGGAGAGCAGAGCGGGGGAGAGTGGAGTGAGGGAGAACAGAGCAGAGCAAGGCTGAATGGAGCAGAGCGAGGGAGAGCAGAGTGAGGGTGAGCAGAACAAAGCAGATGGAGAACGGAGCAGAGCAGAGTGGGAGGAGAGCGGAGCAGAGCAAGGGAGAGCAGAGCATAGTTAGGGATAGCGGGGGGAGAGTGAGTAGGGGATACTGGGGGAGCTGTCGTCTGTACCTGCTCTCTACTCCCCACTTCGTGTCTGCTAAACGACCTTTGGTGATGTCACAGTCATGTGATTTGTGACTCCGCCCATGACTGACATCACTGCAGGTCGTGGAGCTTCTTTGATGAGTCTGCGGTGGCGATGGGTTTGTGGGGGTGTTGCTAGGTGCAGGTTGTGAGGACCTTGGTGTGGTTGTTCACACGCCATGTGAAGGGGGCCGGATGGACTGTTGGGAGCGTGCACCAGGGCTGTGGAGACGGGTTTGTGAAGAGGAGGTGGGTGCATCAGGGGTGTCAGATGGGAGTGCGGCGATCGCCATTTTGTGATACCCATTATTTGAATGTTCCAATATGGCATCTACAGAATCCTGGACAAAGTGCCTCAGTGTCCGCGCTGCTGCTCCGAGACCAAAGAAACACAGACACAGGAATGTCTGGTTCAGCTACAGCCTTTATTTTCCGACGCGTTTCGGAGCCTCCTCCTGAGCTCCTTCCTCAGGGAACATCTATGGATGTTCCCTGAGGAAGGAGCTCGGGAGGAGGCTCCGAAACGCGTCGGAAAATAAAGGCAGTAACTGAACCAGACATTCCTGTGTCTGTGTTTCTTTGGTCTCGGAGCAGCAGCGCGGACACTGAGGCACTTTGTCCAGGATTCTGTATTACGACCACGGTCACCGTTGAGAGTGCGGTCCCTGCAGCAGCTGCTTGTACGCTATTCTACCAGTTGTGGGTTTCACAACTGACAAAGGTGAGCAATTCCACATCACTAAGTGAAAGTGTGTTATTGAGATAAGACCCTATATGCGCATTCTTTCTTTCACCAATATGGCATCTGGCGCAATTCGGGTTGGCGCGGTGGTTTGTGGGATTTGAAGACGTCCAGATGGAAGTGGATGACAGACAAGATGAAAATTATGTAAGTAGGTACTCTTTAAATAAAGATCAAATATTAATAGGAAACTACTAAGTATACTAAGCATACACTGCATATTCAGATCTATATTTATTCTTTCTCATTTTATATCACCAAAGATCTCATGGCAAATATTTATGATTTAATTCAGTTTAACATACATTTTACATATAGTACCAGGGTCACATCCTCACGGCTTTCTTCACACATATCCATTTGTTAGAAGAATTACAGTTGACTGGTTGATATCTTCTGTTTCTGGTCATTGATACGCAGCCTCCTGATGATCCTTCATTTATCTGGAACCTGAATAATAAGAGAATAAACCAGAGGAAATGCTGATAATCAGTGATTATTTGGTGGGTCCAGACCCCGGAGATCAGATGTATCGCAGTCACAGTAATGACCGGTGTGTGCTGGTGTCAGGAGTCACTTACAAGATGCCGGAATAACGTTCTCCATCCACCCATCTCCAGACGTCTCCATCACGGTGAAGACCAATCCAATATGTTTCCTCTCCCTGCTGTGGCATAGATCTGTTTATAAAGGCCTGTAACAAATGAGGAACATCCATCATATCAGATAGATAATAGATCTTAAAATAGAGCAGACCGGGGTCATCTAGTCCTATATCATAATTGTATATGCGGCCGGTCATCTAGTCCTATACTATCTAATCTAATTGTCTAATGGCCACTTCCATCTGAGGCCGAAATCACGCGCCGCAACGGAAGTGGCCAGTATGCAAAAGAGCTGCACGGCGCCCATCGCTGATTGGTGGTGGCTGACCAGGCGAGACCAATCAGCAACGTGGCAGCGGCCACAGGTAGATGGCAGGCTTGGCACCTCACATCTAAGCCACCCCCCACCGCACCCTGTCGCATCCCACACCTCACACCTAAGCCGCCATCGCCCGCTTCTTCACTCTTCGATTCTTCACTGTGATTTATCGGAGGCTGCAGGACCTGCGGTGATGTCACAGTCATGTGATTAGTCACATCCCCACAGCTTTGGTATTTACTATGCAGATAATTCACTGAAGCCAGGCAAAGTGCAGAGGGAGGAGCAGAAAGAGAACACAAGGGGGCAGAGAGTGGGGGACCAGAGAAAGGACGGGGGGGGGGGGTGACAGAAAAGAGAGCAGGGGGCCAAGACAGGGGGCAGAAAGAGAACACTGGGGGGTAGAGACAGGGGGCAGAAAGAGAACACTGGGGGGCAGAGACAGGGGCCAGAAAGAGAGCACTGGGGGGCAGAGACAGGCAGGGGCCAGAAAGAGAACACTGGGGGGCAGAGACAGGGGGAAGAAAGAGAACACTGGGGGGCAGAGACAAGGTTCAGAAAGAGAACACTGGGGGGCCGAAACAGGGGGGCAGAAAGAGCACTGGGGGGCAGAGACAGGGGGCAGAAAGAGAACACTGGGGGCCAGAGACAGGGGGCAGAAAGAGAACACTGGGGGCCAGAGACAGGGGGCAGAAAGAGAACACTGGGGGGCAGAGACAGGGGCCAGAAAGAGAACACTGGGGGGCAGAGACAGGGGGAAGAAAGAGAACACTGGGGGGCAGAGACAAGGTTCAGAAAGAGAACACTGGGGGGCAGAAACAGGGGGGCAGAAAGAGCACTGGGGGGCAGAGACAGGGGGAAGAAAGAGAACACTGGGGGGCAGAGACAGGGGCCAGAAAGAGAGCACTGGGGGGCAGAGACAGGGGCCAGAAAGAGAACACTGGGGGGCAGAGACAGGGGAAGAAAGAGAACACTGGGGGGCAGAGACAGGGGGAAGAAAGAGAACACTGGGGGGTAGAGACAGGGGGCAGAAAGAGAACACTGGGAAGCAGAGACAGGGGCCAGAAAGAGAGCACTGGGGGCAGAGACAGGGGCCAGAAAGAGAACACTGGGGGCAGAGACAGGGGGAAGAAAGAGAACAATGGGGGGCAGAGACAAGGTTCAGAAAGAGAACACTGGGGGGCAGAAACAGGGGGGCAGAAAGAGCACTGGGGGGCAGAGACAGGGGGCAGAAAGAGAACACTGGGGGCCAGAGACAGGGGGCAGAAAGAGAACACTGGGGGCCAGAGACAGGGGGCAGAAAGAGAACACTGGGGGCAGAGACAGGGGGAAGAAAGAGAACACTGGGGGGCAGAGACAAGGGGCAGAAAGAGAACACTGGGGGGCAGAGAAAGAGGGGCAGAAAGAGAACACTGGGGGGCAGAGAAAGAGGGCAGAAAGAGCACTGGGGGCAGAGACAGGGGGCAGAAAGAGAGTACTGGGGGGCAGAGACAAGGGGCAGAAAGAGAACACTGGGGGGCAGAGACAGGGGGGCAGAAAGAGAGAACTGGGGGGCAGAGACAGGGGGCAGAAAGAGAGCACTGGGGGGCAGACACAGGGAGCAGAAGGAACACTGGGGGGCAGAGACAGGGGATGGAAAGAGAAACACTGGGGGGCAGAGACAGGGGACAGAAAGAACACTGGGGGGCAGAGACAGGGGACAGAAAGAGAACACTGGGGGGTAGAGACAGAGGACAGAAAGAGAACACTGCGGGCAGACACAGGGGGCAGAAAGAGAACACTGGGGGGCAGACACAGGGGGCAGAAAGAGAACACTGGGGGGCAGACACAGGGGGCAGAAAGAACACTGGGGGGCAGAGACAGGGGACAGAAAGAACACAGGGGGGCAGAGACAGGGGACAGAAAGACCACTTGGGGGCAGAGATAGGGGGCAGAAAGAGAGCATTGGGGGGCAGAGACAGGGGGCAGAAAGAGCGCTCAGGGGGGCAGAGATGGGGCAGAAAGAGAGCACTGGGGGGGCAGAGACAGGGGATAAAGAGAGCACTGGGGTGCAGAGACGGGGCAGAAAGAGCACAGAGGGCAGAAAGAGACCACTGGGGGGGGGCAGAGACAGAGCAGAAAGAGAGCACTGGGAGCAGAGACAGGGGGCAGAAAGAGAACACTGGAGGGCAGAGACAGGGGACAGAAAGAGAACACTAGGGACAGAGACAGGGGACAGAAATAAAACACTGGGGGGGGGCAGAGACAGGGGGCCGAAAGAACACTGGGGGCAGAGACAGGGGAGAGAATGAACACTGGGGGGCAGAGACAGGGGGAAGAAAGAGAACGCTGGGGGGCAGAGAGCAGAAAGAGCACTGGGGGGCAGAGACGGGGTAGAAAGAGAGCACTGGGGGGCAGAGATAGGGCAGAAAGAGAGCACTGGGGGGCAGAAAGAGGGCACTGGGGGGCAGAAAGACCACTGAGGGGGCAGAGACAAGGAATAAAGAGATCACTGGGGTCCAGAGATGGGGCAGAAAGAGACCACTGGGGGGGCACCACTACATACCGACACCACCGCACACAGACACTGCTGTGCACCGACACTGCAATAGTCATCTACTATATAATCGTCTCATTATGTCTGTTAGTCTGTAACTGAAAACCCACGTCGCTAAATGGTCGCGCCACGGCCCGCGACAAATCAGCGACAGGCGCAGGATTTCAACCATGCTTCGCATTGCATTATTCTTAAATCTTCATACATAAACTACATACATATTCTAGAATACCCGATGCGTTGGAATCGGGTCACCATCTAGTCCTTAAGCCCCCGTTACACGGGGCGACATCGCCACCCATTACAGAGGCGACGTGAGGGTGTGACCTATCGGCGGCGACATCGCCCCTACGCCGCCTCATGTAAAGGGGCGATGTCGGCGGTGCAGGGCAGTCACCAGTGCTCTGAAACCAGGCGACCATCATGGGGCGATGTGCACACATAGCCCCATGTAACCGGCTGCCGGCGACCTGTCAGGCGATGGGAGCCATAGGCTCCCATTGTCCTGCATCCCCGCTGGGGTTTCCAGACACCCCGGTGGCGATGCCGCCTGACAGCTCGCCGGCGCAGGGCTGGAGGTGTCGCCCCGTGTAAATGGGGGACGGCAACGCTGGCGGGGCGCCAAAAACGTGCGTGCACCCGCCAGTTGCCGCCGACATCCTCAGCCCTGTCGCCTGGTGTGATAGGGGCTTTATATATGAGCCCAGTCATCTAGTCCTATATTATCCTTATATATGGGGCCGGTCATCTAGTCCTATATTATCCTTATATATGGGGCCGGTCATCTAGTCCTATATTATCCTTATATATGGGGCCGGTCATCTAGTCCTATATTATCCTTACATATGAGGCCGGTCATCTAGTCCTATATTATCCTTATATATGAGGCCGGTCATCTAGTCCTATATTATCCTTACATATGAGGCCGGTCATCTAGTCCTATATTATCCTTATATATGAGGCCGGTCATCTAGTCCTATATTATCCTTATATATGGGGCAGGTCATCTAGTCCTATATTATCCTTATATATGGGGCCGGTCATCTAGTCCTATATTATCCTTATATATGAGGCCGGTCATTTAGTCCTATATTATCCTTATATATGGGGTCGGTCATCCAGTCCTATATTATCCTTATACATGGGGCCAGTCATGTAGTCCTATATTATCTTTACTAGAAATAGGACCGATGCTATGGCAACGGAAGGGCAGTCTCTGTGCCTGTGTCCCCTTGTGCGTTCTCTCCTGTCTGTGCTGGCTCTTCCCCTGTGCGCTCTGTCTTACTTGTGCCTTTCTCTCCATTCTGTGTGCTCTCAGCCCCTGTGTGTGCTGTCTCTCCCTGTGTGCGCTGTCTCTCCCTATAACTCTGCCTCCCCTGTCCCCTGCCTCCTCTGTGTCCCTTCTGCCTCCCATCACTGAGCCACCATACAATGCTCACCACTGAGGCACCATATACAGTGCTCACCACTGAGGCACCATATACAGTGCTAACCACTGAGCCACCATATACAGTGCTAACCACTGAGCCACCATATACAGTGCTAACCACTGAGCCACCATACAGTGCTAACCACTGAGCCACCATACAGTGCTAACCACTGAGCCACCATATACAGTGCTAACGACTGAGCCACCATATACAGTGCTAACCACTGAGCCACCATATACAGTGCTAACCACTGAGCCACCATATACAGTGCTAACCACTGAGCCACCATATACAGTGCTAACCACAGAGCCACCATACAGTGCTAACCACTGAGCCACCATACAGTGCTAACCACTGAGCCACCATATACAATGCTAACCACTGAGCCACCGTACGGTGCTAACCATTGAGCCACCACACAGTGCTAACCACTGAGCCACCACACAGTGCTAACCACTGAGCCACCATATACAGTGCTAACCACTGAGCCACCATATACAGTGCTAATCACTGAGCCACCGTATACAGTGCTAACCACTGAACCACCATACAGTGCTAACCACTGAGCCACCATACAGTGCTAACCACTGAGCCACCATACAGTGCTAACCACTGAACCATCATATACAGTGCTAACCACTGAGCCACTATACAGTGCTAACCACTGAGCCATCATACAGTGCTAACCACTGAGCCACCATACAGTGCTAACCACTGAGCCACCATATACAGTGCTAACCACTGAGCCACCATACAGTGCTAACCACTGAGCCACTATACAGTGCTAACCACTGAGCCACAGTATAGTGCTAACCACTGAGTCAGCTTTAAATCTCCCGCCAATACTGCTGAGTAATGCTGTATTGGCGGGATATTTAAACCTGCCCTCAGCTGATAGGTCGAGAGCCAAGTAGCGAGTGATCAGCTGAGCGGTAGTGGCGGGCAGATTTAAATCTCACGCCAATACCGCGCCGCCTCGCTGATTGTTCGCCTCGCGCCTTGGCGGGAGATTTGAATCCCATTCCACTCATTGGCTGAGTGGAGCAGGATTGAAATTACGCGCCAAGGAACGATTTATATCATGCGGCAAGGGCACTGATTGGTTGGCGCTGACCGCGTGCCGACCAATCAGCGAGTGCCTCGCACCTTGGCAGGAGATTTGAATCCCGCTCCGCTCATTGGCTGAGCGGAGCAGGATTCAAATCACACGCCAAGAGCGCTGATTGGTCACCGCCTATGGCAGCAACCAATCAGCACTCTCAGCACGTGACCCCGGCTTTGGCGGGGGATTAGAATTGTGGCTGCCATATAGGAATACTCGTAACTTTGGTGTTCCAATATGGCTGTCGGGGCACTTCCGCTCTGTGCAGCCGGGAGATGAGCGCCGGGCTGCTTCGGCGGCGCGCTCCAAGGTGTCAGGAGATCAGCAGCTAGTCGGTCATCTAGTATTATATTATCCTTATATATGGGGCCGGTCATCTAGTACTATATTATCCTTATATAAGGACATAGACATCTCACCTCCTGCTCCAGGTCCTTTATGACCAGTAGATCGGCTCCCATCTTCTTACAATCCTCCCGGCTCTGGCTCCAGTTTCCTCCTCTTACATCTGAGTAGTAATAACACTGATCTCTGTGTAGACGCCAATCAGGAGGACACAGAAGACAATCTGAAAGTGTAAAAACCTAGATCGTTTTATTAAAAACAGAAATCTATTTATATTCATGTTAATTGTTTAAGGAATAATGTGCATCTCTCTTGAAGGTACCATATATACTCGAGTATAAGCAGTTTTCAGCAAAATTTATTGCACTCAAGCACATAGTTGCAGGTTCGGCAGTGGTTTGTGCCTCATTTATAAAAAACATTATAATTGGCCAGGTGACAAAGCTAGCACTTTTAGGATTAAAAAATCTTGGAGAAAGCATATTGCACAAGGATCGAGCTTTTTTGGCCACAATGTTACAACCGGGGGCAAGGATTGAGGCCAGGATTGGATTCTCCCAAAGAATGGAGAGATTATTTTGTATAATCCTTTTGATGTTGTTAAACTGCGGACTATACTGGGTTGAAACCACCATTTTATTTCAAACCGGAAACTAAGTGTTTTCATCAGACTGTTTGAATCTAATTAAATCCTGACGCTTCTTCTGGGAAGCAATAGTGAGCACCCTTCTAAGGGACCATTCAGGGTAACCCCTCAACAGAAGGCGCTGGCTACAAGATTCTGGATCTTTAATAAATGATTCTCTGCTGTCACAATTTCTCAGAATACGAGTTAATTCGCCAACCGACACAGCTTTAATCGTGTGCAAAGGATGACAGCTCTTTGTGTGGAGAATGGCGTTGCCAGCAGTGGGCTTTTGGTAGAGAGATGAATTAATTTTTTCTTCCGAAATATCACTGAGGCATAAATCCAAGAAATTGATTTTGTTTTTATTGAAAAAAAACTTGTACATTTTAGGTCGTCATTGTTATCATTCAAATAATCAACAAAATCAGTAATCAAATTTTCCTCCCCTTGCACACAAAAAGCAGGTCATCTATGAATCTTGAATAAAAAATGCTGTTTCCTAAAGGGTTGGAGGGACAAAATAAAAATTTCTCTTCCCAAAAGGACATAACCAGGTTTGCAATGGACGGAGAAAATTTCACGCCCATGGAACCTCTATGGTGCTGTACATAATATTTTCTATTGAATAGAAAATAGCTATATTCCATGAGGAAAATCATAGTACTGATGATATAATTTTGAAGTTCCTCAGTGTATGTACTGTACTTGTTGAGATGATAACATAGAGCAGTTGTTGCTATGTTTAATGGAATGGAAGTGTAGAGAGATACAACATCACAACTTACCCACGTGAATTTTTGATCCCAAACAATTGTGGGGAATTGTTCCAAGATGTCAGATGTATCTCTAATGTACCCCATAGTGTGTTGTGATAAAGGTTGTAGGAGGGAATCAATCCACTCACCTAGATGTTCAGTGGCGGAGCCTATGCCAGACATATAGGTCTCATAGGTGGTAATGCATTTTGGGGAGGCCATGCAAAATGGGAGTTACCGGATTTTTCACAGATAAATAATCAAATTGTTGTGTGATAAATCCCAAATGCAGGCCCTCCTCAATGATTTTAAATGTACGCTCTGATACCATTTTTGTGGTGTTGTCACTGAGTCTGGTATATGTGGTGGAATCACTGAGCATAGACTCCATCTGTTTTAAATAGACAGACGAGTCTAATACCACAAAGGCTTCCCCTTTATCTGTCATGGGAATCAATATATACTACATGGATTGCAGTTCTGTTAAAGCCACCTTTTCATCTTTGCTCAAATTACCCCTGACAGATTTTAGGCTAGATGTCTCATAAAAGAAGGGATTTTTCGTTAAAGTTAGTTGAACAATTAATATCCCTGGTGGAAGTGAGATCGGAATTTAAATCCTCCAAGCATTTAAGAATACATAAACTGGCAAAATTGGTACATCTATATTGGTTATGGGTAACAGATTTGGCAGAAACCCGGTCATCAATGTTTTCATTACAAAAATGTTTTTTAACAATGAGGTTTCTGACAAATCTGTTAACATCCATTAATGTTTAAAAAAGATTGAAATTATTTGTAGGAACAAAGACAGTACGGCATGCTGATTTTGTTGTTGAGTGCAGTTTCTGAATCCAACTGATGTAGTATAAACTTCACCGAGTAGATTATGGGTTAACAAGTTTTCTTCTTATCTTGGTACTGTAACATGAGAATACAGGATAACAGTGCAGTTATAACACACAAAATGAAAGTACAAGTACAATAGAGATTCTTCACCCATAACACAACTTTACACAATATCGCCATCTACTGTCGGTCAGTATAAAGTCCTCCTTTACTCAGAAAGTCCATTGCTGTTGCATATGCTAACACCCTTTCTCAACAGTAAGGACTTATTCAATCAAACTCAATTTCTTTGTTAGTCTCTGATGTTTTTCAACATTTGACACCTTCATAAAAATGTCTGCTGTCATATCTTCAATCGGACAATATTCCAGTTTCAGGATTCCGTGTTCCTGATGATCTCTCAAAAAATGATATTTTACATCAATGTGCTTGGTTCTTGGATTAACTCTTTCCATCCGAGCAAGAACAAGACATCCTTGATTGTCCTCATTCAATTGTGTTGGTTCCAACTGTGATTGTCCTAGGTCTGTTAGCAATTGTCTTAACCACAGAACTTCTTGATTTGCATGTGCTGCTGCAACGTATTCTGCTTCTGTTGAAGACAGCGTTACTATTGTTTCTTACTTGTCCAACTAATTGGTCCACCTGAGAGAAAGAAAAGATAGCCACTGGTATATCTTCTGTCAGTTGGATCTCCAGCCAATCTGCATCAACGTATCCAGTTAAAATGCGTTTATCACTTGTAGGAAGAGCTTCAGTTTAACGTTAGTTCCTTTCAAATAAAACATTATTCTTTTCACTGCATTCCAATTTGCTTATTTGGTTTCGATACTTTTCTACTCAGAATTCCTACTGCGGCTGCGATGTCTGGTCTTGTAACAGTTGCTAGATACAGTAGTTTTCCTATTGCCATTCTGTACTCTTCATTATTTGGTAACATGTTTTTCTCACTATTCATCTCTTTAAGATAATTAGTTTCCATAGATTTTGCTGGCTTTGCATTCTTCAATCCAAATTTTTCTGTTATGTCTTGAATCATGTGATTTTGATTCAGTAGAAAACTTCCATCTTCTTCTCTTTCTACCTGTATTCCTACATATTGTTTACATTTCCCAAGTCTTCTTTGATCTCAAAATGTTGATTCAGGATTTTTAGTGTATTCTCTTTATGGTGTAACCTCTGTTGTTCTGCTTTCCCTAAAGTACAGTCTTTCTTTAAATTAACTTTTTTCTTACATCTGAAACATTCTCTTGTCTCTTTATTATAGGGTCTTTTTGATTCTGCAGCTTTAAGAGCGTTTCCATTATCCTTTTCAGTAGAAGAATCATTTGTTTGTTCTTTCCTTCTCTGATATTCATCTATGAGTCTTGTTTTCACAAACTCCAATGTAATTGTCTCAGGTGTATTTATCAAAGCTGTATATGAATCTGGTAAACTGCACAATAATATAGCTGCTACATGACTTTCTTTAATGTCTTCACCAATTGATCTTAGCTGTGATATCACTTCCATCATAGAGAATATGTGCTTCTGTCATTGTCTGCACTCAATCTTATACTGTAAAGCTTTCTTAGTAGTAATAACTTGTGATTTAATCTAGGTCTTTCATGTAACTTTCTCAGTGCTTCACACATTCTTTTCGCTGTATCCTCATTTCTTATGTGTATTAATTGAGCATCATCCAGCTAATGGTGGCTCTTGCTTGTCTGTTTTTCTAATCTCATGTCTGATTATCTTCATCAGGTCTATCTGTAGTGATTACATCCCATAAATCATCATTAGATAATAACATCTCTACTTTGAACTTCCATAACTGATAGTTCTCATCCTTTAGCTTAGTTACTGTAAGTTTCAGCTCTGTGCTACTCATCTTCTTAAATAATCTTACTTGTTAGTAGAGAATTGTAGTGAATAATTCTTCTGCTTCTTTATCAGTGTCCTGCTGAGATTTCCAGCATTCTGGGTGTCTGGGATTCTCTGTGCTTATCTCCAGAGTCTTGGTTAATCTCCAGTGCCTGGGATCATAAATACCTTCTCCCTCTAGTACTGGGATTTGTGTTTTTATCCCTCTGGTTCTGGTATCTGTGCCTTGATCCCTCCTTGGCCCATAAACTGTTGCAGAGTGCAGTTTCTGAATCCCAATGATGTACTATAAACTTCATTGAGTAGATTATGGGTTAACAAGTTTACTTCTTATCTTGGTAACATGAGAGTACAGGATAACAGAGCAGTCACTCAGTGCTGCTGATAACATACAAAATGAAAGTAAGATTAACAAGTACAATAGAGCACAACACAGCAAGTATAGAACTTTACACAATGTCGCCATCTACTGTCTGGTCAGTATAATGTCCTCCTTAAGGGTATGTGCCCACAGGCAGGTTTTGCTGCGTTTGAGATCAGGTTTTGCCTTGGTTTTATGTAAATCTAGGCTAATCTAATCCTGAGTATTGGTTTCCAGCAAAACCTATGTTATTAGGGAAAAGCTTTCACACACATTACACTGTCTCCAGAGAACAAAAACCAAACACCACAGGATTTGCTGCATTTTTGTTTTCCAGCAAAACCTATGTGATTCTAGGATTAGCTCCCAACACATTGGTTTTTGTTTGGTAAAGAGAGTGGAAACACCTCAGGTGTTGCTGTGTTATAGAAAGAATGAGTATGCCAATTCTGTTCTTTGCTGAACTTTTGCTAAAGTGGAAACACCTGTGGTATTTGCATTTTCTGTAGAGAACAGTGTGTGTGTGAAAGCTTTTCCCTGCACACATAGGTTTTGATGGAAACCAAAAACTCAGGATTAGATTAGCATAGATTTACATAAAACAAAGGCAAAACCTGATCTCAAACGCAGCAAAACCTTCCTGTGGGCACATAGCCTTACGGTATGTGCTCACAGGACGTTTTTGCTGCATTTTTCCTGCGGTTTCTACATGCAGAAAACCATTGGTTTTATGGTAATTTATGCTAATTTGCCCCTGCAATTTTGATTCCCAGCAAAACCAATGTATTTCACAGAAACGCTGTGCCCACACATTGGTTTTGCAAGTGTCAAGAACTGTCAAATACCTGCGTTTTTGGTGCGGATGGGAAAGAATTGACATGTTAATTATTTTCCTGCGTTTTTGCTAAAGTCAATGGAAAAAACGCAGTAAAAAAACGCAGTAAAAACGCACAAAAAACACGCAAAAAATGCAGACAAGATCATAGCTAATCTCCTGTCAAGGACTCTAGGATCCTCAGGTTTTGCTGCGTTCAGGACTGCTTAAAAAAGTTCTGTGGGCACATACCCTTACTCAGAAATTAAGTTCATTGCTGTTGCATAGGCTAACAGATTTATAGTAATGGAGCAAGATGACACGTTAACAACATTATAGACATTGTGTTTCACAGATCGGCTTTTCTCATCCGATTCAATATGGAGTAGGGGCTTTTTGTGTTTCCTGCCCCTCCGCTGGTTTTCGGTGTATGAGGGGTAATTGGCAAGGAAGAAAAAATAAGGGGCCTACCCGGTTACAAAGTAGCAGTGCCCACAGATTCATCGGAGGTTTCCTCATCAGAGGGACCGAAACTGACAACCGTTTTTTTTAGGCGTATTATTATTCTTGCCATGATTGTTGTTCCTGAGAATAGATTTTGGGGCCAATTGTTCAGTCCAATCAAAGACCTTGTTGTCGGCATAGTCCTGAATGTCACGGGCAAATTTTTTTGCTTGGTAGCAATAATACTGTCTTCCAGCTTTAGAATTGTGCTATCAATATGGCTCAAATTAGCAGCAACGTCCTCTTTGGATAGCTTAGCTTTTGCTCTATGGAAATTTTCAATTCAGCAATGCCAGATTACAAGGTGTGCAGCTTGTCCTCCTCATATCGGATGATAAGTTTCATTAGATTTAATGAACACGTATTCAAGATACAGTTCCACTTCCCCTTAAAAGTGGGGCTAAAGACAGTTGTAGCAGATTTGCAAAGTCTGAGACCTCGAGGAACCATATCCTGATGCACATACTTCAGAAGGATGGTATGGTCCACCATGTTTTATTTTCTATTGACTTCATTGCTGCTGCGCCGGTCACATGACACCGGCACAAGCAGGAAGACCGGAGGAGGCCGCGGTACCAGCAGGAGAATGACAGAGGATGAGAACATGATTTATTATTTTATTTTGTGTGGCAGCATGGGGGTATATACTGTGATCATGGGGGCTAATATACTAGTGATGGGGGCTTATGTACAAGTGACGAGGACTACATACCAGGATTACCAGTGATGGGGGCATACATTCCAGTGATGGGGGCTTGTGTACCAGTGATGGGGGCTATATACCAGGATTAAGATAAAAAAGGAGGGGGAACAAGAGGCGCAATAGTGCCCTATCAATGTGGCACTGAGTATGTAAGTGGTGAAAATAGGGATTCACTCACCTGGGGCAGTTGTGTAACCCACAATTGGCTTGAAGGCGTTAAATGAAGATTGTTACCAGATAGCCGCTGCAGGACTTCCACCGTCCACACAAAGTGTGGAGCTACATCAGATGATAGGGAAAAAATGGTGTGTCACAGTCCGCGCTGCCACGATCATCCACTCCAAAGAAAACACGTGAAGATGGAACTTCCACGAAATGCTTTATTTCCTCCTGCCTCCTACGCGTTTCGGTGCCCTCCTGGCACCCTCCTCAGTTCCATCTTCACGTGTTTTCTTTGGAGTGGATGATCGTGGCAGCGCAGACTGTGACACACCATTTTTTCCCTATCATCTGAGGTTACCAGGATGGTAGGCTATATACCAGTAATGGAGGGCTATATACCAGTGATGGGGGCTTATGAACCAGTGATGGGGTTTTGTATGCCAGTGATGAGGTCTATATACCAGGATGGGGGGGTCTATATACCAGTTATGGGGAACTATATACCAGTGATGGGGGCTTGTATACCAGGATTACCAGTATCGGGGAGCTATATACCAGTGATGTGGAACTGTATACCAGTGATGGGGCTTGTATACCAGTGATGAGGGCTATATACCAGGATTACCATGATGGGGGACTATATACCAGTGATGGGGGGCAATATACCAGGATGGGAATCTATATACCAGTGAAGGGGACTATATTCCAGTGATAAGGTCTGTATACCAGTGAAGGGGGCTATATACCACTGATACGGTCTATATACCAGTGATAGGGTCTATATACCAGTGATGGGGGCTATATACCAGTAATGGAGGGCTATATATCAGTCAATGGGGGCTATATACCAGGATGAGGGTCAATTTACCATGATGAGGGGCTATATACCAGGATGGGAGGCTATATACCAGGATGGGGGTCTCCTGCATTTCCCACCCTAGGCTTATACTACACTCAATACGTTTCCCCAGTTTTGGGGGGTAAAATTAGGGGCCTCGGCTTATACTCGGGTCGGCTTATACTCAAGTATATATGGTAATCAGTATTCTTCATGCATCAGATCTAAATTTAGACAAGGGATTTCATATAAGAGTGGATTCACACATAGCAGATTGGACTGTAGAAATTTTTTTGACTGAATGCTAGTTCCATTAATCTAAATAGGATTGTTTTGACAGGAAACTACCTTCACCTTCCAGTTCACACACCCTCTTCTCAGATATACTTCAGACAGACATGACCCAGGCCCCCTGTCATGATTAGTTATGAGCAAACCGAGTTTGGGTTCTGGTGGTGCAGCAAAACATTTTGGTGCACTTCATGACCCTGAACTTGATCCGAACCTCAATGGCAGTCACTGATTGGCAGCTCAGCTCTACAAGCAGCTATAAGCTTATCATATTTCTTCCTTTTTGGTGCTGATTAAAGAAGCTTTGTTGTCACACGCTTGGAGAGTATCCTGAATAATCTAATGCCAACAGGTTATGAGCCCAGTGTGACACAGAACCCCAGAGTAACACAGCAACAGAAGTCCAAAGCAAAAGCAGCACAGAGCAACAGAGAAGATGTCCACTAGCAGCAATCCTATCAAGTTTACTGTGCTAAGCCTCACTAATCAGAACTACCAGTCCTTGAAATTCAAGCTGAAGATGCTGCTCATAAGAGAAGCTACATGGAAATATACTCAGGAACAAGAGCTTCATCCATTACCAGATAATTGTCTAGAGAAAGATCAGAAAGAAAAAAGCCCTATCTCCCTCACTGTAGATGATGATCAGATTGTGCATATATGCAAGTGTGCAACTGCAAAGGAGATGTGGGATGAGTTACAGAAAGTGCATGAAAGATCAAATCTCAGCAATAAGCTTTCTCTCATGAGAAAGCTGTACCAGTCTAGGCTAAGTGATGGCCAGAATATGCAGGACTATATAAGAAACACCTTAGAGATTGTGAAGCGTCGCAGGGGTATTGGAGAAGAAATTAAAGACTTTCATGTTGCTGCACTTCTACTAGGTGCTCTTCCAGAAAGTTATGACACACTTGTCACTACACTAGATGCATAGCCAGATGATGAGCTCACACTAGGCTATGTCAAAGGCAAGCTTGTAGATGAATTCAAGAGAAAAACACAGAATTTAAGTAGCAGTAATGAATCCAGAGCATTGAAGACACAGGGCTTCTGTAAATATAAGAGCAATCTATGAGAAACCCGTGAATGTTTTGTCTGTAAAAAGCCCGGCCACCTTAAAGCAAACTTCAGAATTTGGAAAGCAAGAATGAGTCAACTTAAAAAGTAAAACAGTCATCAAAGGGTTAAAACTGCTGAAAAGGAAGATTCTGCATGTGTTGAAGCTGTATTTAATGCCGCTCTGCTACAAACAGCCATATGACAAATAACAAGGATTTCTTCACTGCCCTTGATGAAAGAAAGT
This sequence comes from Allobates femoralis, assembly GCA_033576535.1. Taxonomy (NCBI): domain Eukaryota; kingdom Metazoa; phylum Chordata; class Amphibia; order Anura; family Aromobatidae; genus Allobates; species Allobates femoralis. Next base: position 26,200,803 of record JARQOC010000006.1, read on the forward strand.
CAGAAAAGGTCATCTTAGCTAATGGTCAATATATGACTTTAAAAGGAGTAGGAGACAGCTACCTCCAATGTACAGTTTCCTCAGCACAAAGCAGAAAGATCCCAGTAAAGGATGTTCTCTATATTCCCAGTCTTGAAAGTAATCTTCTGTCAGTAAAGAAGCTTACGCAAAAGGGGAATGTAGTTACTTTTAAAGAAAACAGCTGCATTACATCAAAGAAGGGTCACACTCTTGCAGAAGGAAAAATCCAAAATGAACTTTATCAGCTAAAATGCAAAGAAAGAGTGTAAAGTGCTAGACAAGATCTCCATAAGAACTGTATCCATGTATGGCACAGGCGTCTTGGGCACAGAGACCCAGAAGCAGTTAGGAAGCTAGGTCAACTTGCAAATGGTGTTGAAATCAACCATTGTAGTCAAATGATGAAGTGCACAAGCTGTCCTAAGGGGAATCCAGAAAATCTTTTCCTAAAATAAGCACCACTAGATCTGATACACACAGATGTTTGTGGTCAAATGACTGTTCAAACTCCAAGCAAGAAGAGATATTTCCTCACATTTATTGATGACTACTCCAGATATACAGTCATCTACCTGCTTCACAGTAAGGATGAAATTCCTCAGAGACTTGAAGAATATCTTGCTGTAGTGTTCAACAAATTTGGAAGAATGGCATAAGCCCTGCGTGCAGATAATGGGACTGAATATACAAGTGGTAAGGTGCAAACCATTTTGAAAAAGAAATGAGTCGTGTTCCAGAGTACTATTCAATACAACCCAGAACAGAATGGCATTGCAGAGGGATAGAACTGAACTTTCTGTGAAAGTGGAAGAAGTATGTTATTTGATGTGAATCTACCTACAACATATTTGGGAGAAACCTCTATGACAGCCTGCTATCTTCAAAACAGACTGCCATTTCCCCCATGCCAGTGTTAATGTTATGATGAGCGTTGATAGCTCTCAGCCACTTGGTCCCGCCCCCAATGACCTCACAGCCGCTCGGGCCCACCACCTCTGCACTAGGATGTTAACTCTGCTTCACTGAGGGGGTGGACCTGAGCAGCTGTGAGGTCAGAGGGGGCAGGCCCAAGCAGCTGTGAGGTCAGAGGGGGCAGGCCCGAGCAGCTGTGAGCTAGCAGCACTCATCATAACATCAGTGCCAACACAGGGGAAATGGTGAGCGCTCACAGCACTGAGAGCGGTCATCTAACTGCTGCGGATTTGTCACAGTGCCTCAAAGATGACCACTCTCAGTTCATTGAGTGTGGAAAGGCCAGGCATACTGACACAGGGAAGGGCAGGCATATTGAGGCTGGGGAAGGCAGGTGAGTGTGGAGTGGCCAAGGAATTCTGATGCTGAGAAGGGCTTGCTGCTGTGTGGGGAGGGCTTATAGGAGAGTGGGTGTGAATGACCAGTTTCAAAAAAACACACTCCCTTTTCGGCTCCTGCAGACGCAATATAGTGATATCTAGGTAACCCTGCAAAATGTTGACAGGATGTAAATTACAAACTGTCAACATTTTGCAGCCTAGAAACACACATGAATTATACCAAAAGCCCTGACAACCCCTTTAAGGTTAGAAGGAGAAGTTCTGCTACCCAGCAATGAGAGTTACAGACAAGCAGTGGGGGCACTTCTGTAAATAGCTACCTCAACTCATCCATAGATCACAGCCACAGTCAGCATTCTCTGCCGATGTGTAGGCAAGCCACCCAGAGACTGGAATGCAATTGAGAGAATTCTACAATATCTTAAAGAAACTCCAAGGCTAAATCTTAAGATATCTGCATCAGGAGATCTCACTCTCAGAGGTTATGTAGATACAGATTGGGCTGGAGATTCAAGTAATCGGAAATCAACAAGTGGTTACTTGTTCAAGTTAGGAAAATGTCTGCTGCTTATGCAATTCAAGGAGTAATTTGATTGAAACAACTTTTGGAAGATTTCGGCAAACCACTAGCTCAGCCAACAGTTATCTATGAGGACAACTCAGGATGTATTAAACTTGCCAGCAGTGAGAAGATTTGTGCAAGGACTAAGCACATTGACGTAAACCATCATCACCATTTACGTTACTTAGTGGAACATGGTGTACTCGAGTTTGTTTATTGCGAGTCTGACAAGATAATAGCTGATGGTATGACAAAACCATTGTCAAGAGCCAAGTTTGTTGACTTCAGAACCGCAATGAGACTAACGGGATAAGTAGTTGTTGAGTGGGGGGGGTTGTAATGTGCTTAGTGCAACAACTCCATTCCTGTATATGAGTGTTTAGTTGCTAGATTTGTATGTTGTCTATAAAGTTGAAGAAGAAAAAAAAAGAAAACTCACAGAGGCTCACACAGGTAAAGCCAGTGACTGTATCTTGTTTCCTGTGTCTGTGTATTAGAAGAAGCAGCTGCAGATGCTGCACAGAGACTGAGACACATAAGATATGATGTATTTCTGATTTATTAAATTTATCATATTTGTTCCTGTTTGTTGCTGAATAAAGAATCTCTGTTGTCACACGCTTGAAGAGTATCCTGAATAATCCACTGCCAACACTTTGATATATCTGGGATAGTGGCCAGTGGCGTAACTTCAGGCCCATGATGCGAAAGCTCCAACGGGTCCCCTAATTTTTGAAAATCTTTAGTATTATTAGTCTATTCTATAGGCCAAAGGGACTTCTGGGGTCCACCTAGGCTGCAGGGCTTGGGTGCGATCGCAACCCCTGCACCTATTGTAGTTACGCCCCTGATAGTGGCATTGATAAAGTGCTTGTCTTCATGTCTTTATTTACTATCGTGACAGTCTTATTTATTTATAGAGCCACATGTGTGCTGTGATCCCCCATGTGCTTGATGTAGGTGTATGGTCCATTTGAACTTAGTGTTCATACTTTATATCATGCCAGCTTTGGACTATTCACATTGGGGAGTGTGATGTGAAGCCTTGGACCCTCTTGTTGCTCAGCCTGAGTTAGGGCGTCAGCAGTGGTTAGTTCCTTATGTTCAGCTTTGCAGGGGTTAACTGTTGATTAGTGTCAATTGAAGGTTGAGGCTGCTGGAATGCTTTCTCCCTTTAAATATGGCGCAGAACATTCCTGGGTGCCGACTATAGCTTTTGCGTGCCTCTTGCATACTGGTCCTGTATTGGAGTTGCTGTTGAAACTCAAATCTTTGCTTAGTATCTGGTGAAGTATACCTTGTTGTTTTTTATTCCTTATTTGTATTTCTGTTCTCCCTACACATATTGTATCTTCCTGATTGTTTGCAGTGTGGAGTCATTTACTTTTTCCCTGTTTGTCTTTATCTGTGGGTGCCATTACCGTTCACCTCCTGGGGTGTGAATTGAGGGTTCAGCTCAGGGCTGGTCAGGAGATGGGGACAGGTTGAAGACTCAGGCTTCTCTACCATCAAGGGTACCACAGAGTTAAGAAAAGTCAGGGTTCTGCTAGTCTGAGGGGCAGTTTGAGGACCCTGGTTCCTTACCTCCTATTTTCCCATAGCTCCCGGAACACTTTACAAGTGGTACATGTCATATTTTTAGTGTTTGTTTTTTTAGTCAATTGCACTCTTCAATTAGCTAAATTAATAAAAAGGTAAATTTTAGTGTTTATATTATTTTATTTGTTATCACCAACTGCTGTTTTTTCCCAATATTTTTTGGTTGGTGTATAATATACCCAATAGCTGCATTGAAAAGTAAATATACATTATTATTAGTCTGACCACATAGATCTTCAGAAATCCAAACATTCTGTGTGTGCCACCACTCCAATCACTGTAATGGGATTACAGAACATAGCCCAATACAGCGCTCCACAATCACCCCCAGTTCCACACACAAGGAATGAAGCAATGTTATGTCAATATTAATGAGTGGTCATAGAAATAACTTACTCACCTGTAGAATTGTTGGTCCTGTTCACACACAGCTCCTGATATAATTCATTTCTATATTTCTCTTTACCTTCATTCTGACAAACTGTAAGAAACAAAGTATAACCAAACATGCAAGAATAAAAAAAAAAAAAAAAGTCTGACCCCCAAGCTTATTAGGGCAATAGAATAAATTTTACTGACTCATAATTTTTTCTTTTCAATATTTAGTAAATATTTTGTAATATTTTATTGGCCTTTTAGTTTTATTTTCCTTTAATTTCTCTCTTTCCTGCCTTTTATATTCTCATGCCTCTTTTTATTCTACATTTCCTTTCCCTTCTTTTTTCTTAATTTTATCATTCTCATTGTCCTAATGTTCAATTTTCTTTGCCATTCATCCTATTTTTTCCTCTTCTTGTTTATCTTCTTTTCATCTTCTATTTTCCACCTCTCACTCTGTATGTACTAAAATATTATCTTAGATATCTTAGGGTGGCTTCACATTTGTGTTCCCCGCAAAAACAACAAGTACGGCCGTTAGGCAGCAGATGCGGTAAATCTGCCGTGCATTTTGGTGAAAATGCCAATGTGAAAAGGGCCAGAATGAGGCAGGAACAAGTCTAGAATGAGGCCAGGATTAGACCAGAACAAGGCTCTCATAGAGAAGTATTGAAAAGTGACCTTCGGCACGCTCCATGAAACACTAGTGTAGAGCAGCCGGCTGATCACTTTTTGCCCAAAACCAACCAGAGTGCTGCTGAAATAGGATGAAGGCAGTGGAAAATGAGTATCAGACAGGGATCAGGGAACTTAGAATTAAAGCACCACTCCGACAAGAGTAATAAAAATGGCTGGAGTGGTGCTTTAAAATGTTTTCAAAATGTGGATCATTGCTGTTCAATCTGGAGTTGGGCAAAAATGTTGCAACGTTTGATGTTTAATGCCAGTTTGAAGCAGCTTGGTCAAATTGGGTGGAAGTGAGGAAGAAATTGGGATAGGATGTGGCTGCACCCTATCAAGTTTAGCAAAAGTACTGGTGTTTCTTACTCCAGAAATCCTACTTCAGTCTCTGCTTGGAATAGCATTTCTGGCTAGGTGCAATTAGAAGATGCACCGGATTTATTAAGAGGTCTGTGAGCTCTAGTCCATCCTAATCCTACACGCTCTTCATTAAGACTGGCAGCCCCTAAATTTATATATTTGTATGAATTGTTCATTTCAGCTCCCTGTAAATTTAGGAGTCAGGGTATTACAATGTCAGCCTCTCACTCTCTATTCTATATTAAAAAATGAAGGAGACAAGAAGAGGCGCAGATTGTGCCTTATCACTAGCGACACTTGCTAGACAGTAGCTAAAGGTAGCTTGTTCACCTGATTAGGTTGTGATAACCCACAACCAGCTTGAGCGCTTACGTAACAGCTGCTGCAGTACCTTCACCTCCACATGCACGTGGGAAACAGATAGTCAAAACCAGGAAAGGTGTCTCACGGTCCTGGTTTCGAAAGGAGACACCTTTCCTGGTTTCGACTCTCACTCTCTATTGTCAGGTAACGATACAGAAGACCACATTAATGTATATTCTCCTTGATTGTGTCATTGGCAGCTGGAAAACAAACATATTGTGGTCATCTAGTAGTTAAAGGGAACCTGTCACCTCCTAAAAACCACCTAACCTATCAATACATGTCCCTGCACCTTCCTATTAGCATTATAACCATCCCTTTCTATGCTAAATGCTTGTTTTCAAAGATGTAATAAATGTTTTAATACTTACTCATTAGCATGCTAATGAAGCGGGGACTATATGCAATAGTCCCCCTGGGCGTGTAGGTCTGCATTCTTAATTATCTTTATCAAGCCTGGTGGGCGTGATATTGTAATAGGATTCCTTCTCTGTCCCATCCTCCGTCGCCCCTCGCACTCCAGTTCCTGGTATGATGCGAATCGTGTCATTTCCAGCTCTGGTGACGTCGGTACACCTTTTTTTAGTGATCGGCTTCAAGCAGCGCATTTCTGAAGTCTCGTGAGGCTTGGGCACTATATTCAGTGGAGCGTGGTGACCTGCTCCAGCGGCTCCACTGCGCAGGTGTGAGTGCTCCTGTCACTCAGTGTGCCGGCCACAGGAGGGGAAGGAATTTTCTAATTGCAGGGTGGGGTTTACAGCCAGGGGGCAGCAAGGACTTTTTACACTGGGACCACAGAGCAGACCTCCCGGTCATAGTATGATGCAGGGCGACAGAGAATAAAAGTTAATTTGCCAGGTATGAGGGGTACGTCTGGGCACATAGAGGAGTTACAAGAACTCCAACTACATCATGCTTAAGCTGGTGGGCACAGTTAAAAATGCCCAAAGGGGGATGACATGTTCCCTTTAAGGTGAACATTTGACAGGTCACAGAGATAATTATTTCCTTACCAGAAGAATTGCAAGTCTCGTGTAGCCTGAGCTTGTCCGATAATTCAATTCCCCATCTCTTTATGTCTGTCATGTAGCGATAAACTGAAAGAGACAAAAGATCATTTGGATTTAGCCAGGAAATTTGATTTTTTTGTGAATTAATTAATCACAAATCAAAAGTTCTGCAAAACTTCCAATTGCCCTGAAAACACATGTGTATAGGTCCCGTTACACGCTACAATATCGTTAACGATAACGTTGCAACGTCACCGGTTTTGTGACGTTGCAGCGACGTCGTTGGGTGTGACACGTAGTTACAATCAACGATAAGTCCGTTGATCGTAGATTTATGGCCAGGACCATAAATTTGTCATTGGTCGTCCGTTGGGCCTGCTGCATCGCCATGTGTGACACCTTTCCAAAGACTTCGTTTGCGACTTCGCCTATTCAGAACTGAAGCACATAGGAGACCAAACGACCGCAATTATTGTTTGCTTGTCGCAGAATCGTTGCTGCGTCGTTCAATATATCTGCACGATTGACACCTCACTAGTGATCAGTAAACGATATTCCAGCAATCCCAGCCAGGTCGGATCGTTGGTTGGATAGTTGGAACATTGAAGTGTGCAACGGGCCTTTACTCTGACGTCTTATAGGACTGCTGCCAACCCCTTACAAGATATTTAACGAAGACACGATCTTAGTAATGTAAAGTGACCTTTAAGGGTGGAGTTATGGTTTTCCTTTAGAAGAAAAATGGTAAAAGTTATTAGGTTAGCTAGTCAGTCCACCCACTAGGGATGGAGTTTAAAGGGGTTGTCCGGTTGATAATTTCTATGTGTATCCAGGCTGAAAATTGTAACAGTTTTGTCACCCAGATATCACCTATTCGTGGCTGCCAGGGAACATCCAAGGGGCGTGTTTGTATTTGAGCCAGCATGTAAATAGAGAACTGGTTGTTTCCTCCCAGTCTACTACAAACATGCCCCACCCCAGTCTAAAGTATGCATGGCAACCCCAGGACCCTATGGGCCCACTCCAGCCCCTAATATCACCACCCATCCCATTTGTACACAATGGTCCCCTGCTCCACTGACACACTATGCCAAATGCGCAACTGTAAAGGAGATTCGGCACCCTGTCAGTGCAGTGGGGACCACTGCATGTGCGTGTGTTCACCCTGTGGCCACTGTCAGTGGAGCCAGGGTCTGCAGTCCAGGTCTCTGTGCCCTGGAACCGCTCCTCTCTATACCTCCTGTACCATTGAGCGGGGCACAGAGCCGTTAGAGCTGTTCCTCTTTATACCGCAGCCGCCGGCTCTGTGCCTCGCTTTATTTACAGGAGGTATAGGGAAGAGCAGCTCCAGGGCACAGAGACCCGGCCTACAAACCTCAGCTCAACTGATATCAGCCACAGGGTGAGCGCACACACCATATTGAATACAGCGGTCCTCTACTACACTGACAGTGTGTCATATTTCCTTCACAGCTGCAGATTCGGCACAGTGTGTCAGTGGAGCAAGGGTCCGCTGTGTACAATGGAGGTGAGTGGTGACATTAGGGGCTGGGGTGGGCCTGTAGGATCCTGGGGGTTGCCAGGCATACTGTAGACATAGGGAGGGAGCGTGTTTGTAGGAGACTGGGAGTAAATGACCAGTTCTCCATTTACATGCAGGCTCAAATACAAATACACCCCCTGGATGTTCACTGTCAGCCGCAAATAGGTGATATCTTGGTAACAATGCAAAATGTTGACAAGATGTAAATTTCAAACTGTCAACATTTTGCAGCCTGGATACACATAGAAATTATAGAAAAGCCTGGACAACCCCTTTAAGTAACAAAACAGGAGGCGTAATAGTGGGGAGCCCAGGATATATTTCAACCAGACCCTCTGGGTTACCCTGGGATTGTGAGTTGGGGCTGAGGTCTAGGATGCGTAGAAATGGGACTTTACATTGGTACTCAGCCCCTGCTCAGTGTGGGTCACCCAGTGTAGCAGGCCAGATTAACCCCCCCCCCCCGCCCAGAATATACTCGGGGTTAAAGTGGCCTAGGTCAGATTATACCCTGGGTATATTGTGGCCTAGCCCAAACTACACCCCGGGATCATTGAGTGATATATTCAATAACAGGGCCCCAGTCAGTGCACATAGGCCCAGGCAGCACACAGGGCCCCCTGGCAGTGCACAGGAGGGCAGCGATAGCACACGGGGCCCCAGTCAGTGCACAGGGGCCCAGGCAGCACACAGGAGGGCAGATACAGTGCACAGGGGCCCCAAGTAGCACACAGGGGCCCCAAGCAGCACACAGGGGGGCTGAGAGAGCACACGGGGTCCCAAACAGTGCAAAAGGCCCCAGGCAGCACAGATGTCTGGGACCCTCTTTGCAATGTCTAGGGCCCCGGTCTTGAGTGTATCACTCAATCCTGTGCAATGTCTGGGGCCCTTGTGCGATGTGCGCTGCCTGGGGCCCCTCTATGCTGCCTGGGGTCCCTGGGCCTGAGGCTCTGTGCACTGCCTGGGGCCCCTGTGCGCTGTCTGGGGCTCCTGTGCGCTGTCTCTGCCCTAATGTGAACTGCCTGGGGCCCCTGTGTGCTGCCTGGCACCCCTGTGTGCTGCCTGTGGCCCTATGCACTGACTGGCACCCCGTTATTGAGTATATCACTCAATGGTCCCAGGGTATAGTTTGGGATGGGCCATAATATACCCGGGGTATAATCTGGCCTAGCGCACTTTAACCCCGGGTATATTCTGGGTGGGGGGTTCTGGGCAGGAGGTTAATCTAGCCTGTTACACCGGGAAGCGACTGTTCACTATGATGCTGCTGTAGCAGAATTCTACATAGACTTGGGCCAACAGGTCATCAGGGTGCTTGCTACAAAAGAAATTTGTCTAAAGGTGGCCCTGATTGGTCCTCTGGACATATCCCTGTGGGTGGCATATGGCTGGAGCCAAGAGACTTTATGAATTTGAAGCGAGGAGCCAAGGTGTTGAAAGTATACCATGAGAGTGATGAGGAACCAGAAGAGTGAGCAGTCTGCAATAAATTCTGTTAAGGTGTAACCGCTGTTTTAATTTTAATTTAATTATAATGTAGAGCAAGTAATTTTAATACATTTAGTAATATGCTTTATTAGAAAATTCTGGCTAGTTACCATTCCTAATCCTTCCACAAGGTGTCCTCAGTGCACTGTGTGTGAAGCTGTTTCTGTGTCAGGGCCGTCTACACATGCCCGTCTGCACTGTAAGGTGGTAATGGAGAGGGGGAATGGCCTACCGTGCCAATGGCAGCTCGTGAGGAGATTATGTATTACATTACAGCACAGAGCTGGATGCAAACTCCTCTATACAAGCTCTCTGTAAAGTCATATGTCTCCACATAGCAATCTGTTAACCCCTTGTCTGCTGGCTCCCCACACCAGCCTGCTCTCACACACACACAGAGCTGACTGACTCTGGCCACGCCCACACAGAAAATATACAGCTTTTAAGACACCACAGAAAAATGTGTGAAAATCAGTGTTTTGGCATAAATAATCATTATCTTAACTGGTGTGTGACCCATCATTAACAACCAGTGCAGTGTTGGGTTTTTTGGGGTTTTTTTTCAATGAAATGACACACTTTAAAGAAATCATCCCAAGTTTAAGTTGAATGACCTTGTTTTTGAGACTGTTTAAGTAAAACCATATTAAGGAAAGTTTTGGAATCCATGTCTGCTTTGTCCCTCACTGAGGGCGATCGCGTACTGAACTGTTACAGTGGGGAGCCAGCCGGGGCGCGTTCTGCTAAACCAACAGGCCCCTATTTCTTTTCATCATACACTTTACATTTATCCAATTTATCGCTCACTTTAATCACCAATGCGGACAATGATTTGTTGCAGAGTTCACACGACATTTCCACCAAGAGAGGAATTATGGAAACCAGAACTACTAAGGTGCTACAGGAGGGTAGGCATGATAATTTTACTTACTTATGTTTAAAATGAAAATGGAACCATTTATAAAACTTTACACAACAATGCATTAAAGTATCCAGACCACTTTTTACATCAACGAAGAACTGGAAGAGTTGATTTACGAAACATTCGTTGGTGTTACATACTGGAAAAAGCACTGACGAAACGTGCGTCGGGCACAACAAGGTAGTACATGTTGGTACCCTATCATGTCAAAAATTGTTTTATTTATGCTGTACCCTTTCTTTTTGCACAGACGTGTTTAATTTATACATACATTCTCTCTAAGCTAACTTGACTGCGCTTATCTATCCATTTCTCTGATAATGTATACCTTTAACTTGCCATATTCTTGTAAAGAGTCTCATTAAATTTGGCTACTTTATGCACTACATTCACTTTACATTAGATATGTTATTAATCTCTATTTATACAGATACACATAGCAATCGTTATTTTGTTCTCAATTTTGTGGTTACATTCAATACTGTCACGTATTGAATACTTTGCAGTTCATGAGTGTTGCTGCTATGATTTAAACCTGAGGTTTTGTTTCCTTTAGTTAATGCTGTAGTCGATGCTATGTGTGGCTCTGCAGGTGGAGGTGCAGGAGTGTGTCATAAAATAGACAAGGAGGGGCGCTCCTGGTGTAATACCCAGTGGTCTACTGGAGGCACTGGGGGATGCACTAACCTTGGTCAGTTAAGCATAACCGTGGTACAGAGCCGACAGTGCGTCTCGTGCACCTGCCGCTGCTGTCAGGCCAGACAGCCGGTCAAATTATTCTTATGCAAAATTTCAAGGGATCCCTTATTAAAATGAATATTTCTATGATTTTCAGCATATTTCAAAGAAGAACCCAGTAATGAAAGAATTTATTTTCCTCCTACAATCACACCAAAACTTAGAGAACAACATTCTCCAATTTCAAATTGAGGCCCTCTGGGTGTATACACCCCAACTTAAAAATGCAGTAATTTTCTCGATTCATCAAACACCTATATCTGTTTCTAACCGTATCTTAAATTTGATCAATGATAGGCGGCCGTCACACGCTACGATATTTGTAAAGATATCGCTGAAACATCTCAGATTTTCAGTCGCTGCACCGACGTTGTTGTGTGTGACAGGTCGATCTGATAAGATCGGTCAGATAAGTGGTCAGATCGTTAATCACAGATATGAGAACCGGACCCCACATCAGATGATGTCGGTCATCCAATCTGCTGCATCATTCTGTGTGACACCACCATAATGATCTCCTTACCGATTTAGCCTATTCACATCATTGACAAGCATCGGTCGCTGGTTGTGTGAGCGATCCCTGCACATAATATCTCTGCTGCGTCCTGAACGTTATCTATACATGTGACACTTCACTAACGATGTTGTCCACGGGCCGCACCACTGACATTGTTATGGAGTTCCCACACAAAATCGTAGTGTGTGATGGCCTCCATAGTGAGACTCATCTGCTGGTGATCTTTCTGATGCTCCAATAGAAAATGTTTTGGGACACTATGTAGAAAAACCCATTTTTAATGTTCTGCCTGTGTTTATTCAATCTCTGATGCATTCCTTGAATGGTTCTGCCCACGTATTGTAGGCCACAAGTGCACTCTAGGACATAAATGACATAAGTGGAATGGCAGTCAAGCTTAAACCTAATGGGAAAAATTTCCCCGATACTTTTTGAGATTATTACAGTAGCCCCATTGTTGATCACGCTACAACACAAACATTTTTTGGTGTCACATTTGTAACACTCTACAGTACTCAGATCTCTATTTATCGTTTGGTCTGTATAAAACCATTTCCAACTTGGGGCTATCTCCTATAAATGATATTAGGTTTATTTGCTAGATGCTCAGCCATAATTGGGTCAATTTTGAGGATAAACGAATATTTATTCATCAGTTTTGTTATCTTATTGGTTGATTGATTATATGTAGTAACTAAACTACATTCCGCTCTATTCTTTCCTTCAGGTTTGACACCCTTCTTATTGTCCATTTTCAACAGACGTGAATCCTGCGATTCTTCCTTAACTTTATTAAAGGCATCAGTGAGAAGGCCCTCAGGATATCCCTTCTGTCTGAACCTGTCTCTAAGGGTTATGGACTCTCTGATGAAATCTTTCTCTAGACTACCATTCTTGCTGATCTGCCAATATTGGCCATAGGGTACATTTGAAATCCATCTAGGTAGATGTCCACTGCTGTATGATAGGTAACTGTTGACATCCACATTCTTAAAGTGGGTTGACGTTAAAACATGCCTATTCTCACCCTTTTAGATTACCAGATCCAAAAACTAAATCTCATCTTGAGAAATAGTGCTAGTAAAAGTTAATCCCGATGAATTGTTATTAAGGGCCAAAACAAAGTCATTAAGTTGTTCTTCAGATCCTGACCATATCATAAACAAATCATCTATGAACCGTTTGTAAAAGATTAACTTTCCATTCGCCAGGGGACAATTTTCAATAACAAGTGTCTCAAACCGGTTCATGAAGAGATTAGTGTAGCTTGGTGCTACCCTCGTGCCCATTGCACAACCTTTCAGTTGAATATACGTGACCCCCTCAAATGTAAAAACAAATAAGAACAAATGAACTTATATTAGTAGATCACTTAACAATTCACGCATCACCAAGTTTGACTATTAATTTAAAATGATTTATAATGACTGTAAGCACTTTTACAAAAGTAACACTTAATATTATTATTTGGATATAAATGAAATGGTTGTAGGGTCAGGTCTGATAGAACAAATTAAATACAGAACAAAATAATGTAGAATTATATATCAATAAAAATTTGAAAACATTTATTTTAATTATTGTGGGTTACATTAATATTAGATATAGAAATTAAATATTGAAACTAAATAAATGAATTAAATAATAAATATTTTTAATCAACTCTTATGAAATGACTAATTTAATGAAAGTCTCTTCTCTTCAGGCTGTGTATTGTGGTTATATGAATTGTTTTGAAATCTGTAAAGTTTCCAGACATGAAGGGGTAAAAATTATCTGTGATGTCATACTGATTACCTAAATAAACCACCTTGTTACTATTACTGGTCTTTACCTGATGAAGGCGGTATCAGCTGCCGAAACATGTTGTGAGGAATGACCAGTCCACATTTGAGCAAGTAAAGAGAAGGTACTAAAAAGCTGTCTGTGTGGTTTATCTCCAATCGCCGCCCAAAACCGCTAAAGCTTCCTTAATTTATAGGAGTGTGTCATAGCATTCAGGTGAAGGGAGAGGTGGAGGTGTATGTCTTAGCATTCAGATCTGCACACCCTCAGGCTTGATGTAGTTCCACTTCCTTCCACCAGGTGTCACAAATAGAGTTCATTCACTTCTAGGACGCTGTGCAGTGAAGACGTGCTGTGCTGCTGCCGTTGCCTTCAATAGGAGCTGCTGGATTTTCCTGGTCCGTGGGTGGAGGTAGGGGCTCTTAGCCCAGGTCTGATCACAAGCAAAGGGCAAGTGTGGCAGCTTGGACACCCTCACCTTCAGAGGTAACTCCAGGAACACGGTGAGCCAGGGACCCCCAGTCAGGGTAAGACTAGTTCCCCAGTTCATTTTGGCTTATCTGATCGTTTTCCTCTTGATCCGCTATACCACCCCGTGACAAATATTTATTGTTTTTGAATACTTTTTTAATTTGTACTGTTTACTGCACCCCTGTGTATTGTTATGTAGTTACTTGGGTTAGGCTGTGGTCACACATGCCAATCCGTTTTTGCTTTGGGAACGTTTTTTGGGAAAAATTGTGTAATTTTTTTTTCTAAGTCCAAAAAACATACCGTTAACGGATGGGGCACTTTCTGTGTTATTCCATTTTTGAAGACCTCTTCCCAGGGTCCAAAAAACATTGCAAGCACCGTTTTTGGGTGCTGGAAAAAAACGGACCGTTTTTTGATAACATGGGACCCTATGGAAAAATGGTCTGTTTTTTAAATGGCACATTTTGGCACCATCCGTTAACAGTCCGTTTTTGGCACAATATAAATAAAATCCAAAACATGTTTGGGCACACAAGAGCCTCCAAAAGCACCCAAAAAAAATAGATTTGATAAAAGGAACACTATGAAAAACGTTTTGGCATGTGTGACCACAGCCTTATGTTGTCCCCAATAGTTATTGAATATTCATGGTAGTGGTTTTCATATGTTTTTACCCTCATCCCTATGTTGTTTTGTATTTATAACTATACTTTATGTATGTTTTAATCGCAATCAATAAAGATTTCTATCTTTTATCAAGTGTTGTCATACTTGTAGATTTGTATTTTACTTTATTTTGACCATTCGTGTCTATTTTCCTTTCCTTTTTTGGATAATTCACTTTAAGGCCCATTCATTAGCTACCATTTCTATAGGGTTATAACTAAGGTTCAACTAAGTGCTCCTATGACCTCTCTGTTATGGTGGGTTTACACGCTTCAATATCGTTGCGATATCGCAACTCAATGGCGCGGAAGCGCGCATTTAGTGCACGTTTCTCCCGCATCGCATTGGATGTTTACACGCTGCGATATCGGAATACAACGTCCGTGCGATGTCTCCGCCCCCCAACCCAGGAACGATCCTTTAACATGGGAGTGAATGGGTGACGTTGAACTTCACATCGGAGTTGGGCTGTCACACAGGACGATCCGGCTTCAATCGCTATGCAATATCGGAGCATTGAATAGCACGCTCATTCAATCCCCGATATCGCATTGACATCGTTCCTGCATCGTATTGGACATTCACACCATACAACGCAGGAACGATGTCCGCTCCAACCATTGAACCACGTGACTTTTGATTGAAATCGTACTACGATATCGCAACGTGTAAGCCCGCCATTAATCAATGCCAAAATCATCATGCTCCAGTATATCCCACCTGACAACAAATGTCAGTTTTGAAAAGTGTTGAAACTCCATTTCTATATCAGCTGTTGTGAAAGAGTCAGGGGGCCCCGAATATGCATTAAACGGAATCTGTCAGGTCAAAAATCCATATGTAACTGATATAATTTTCTAATTCCTCTCTCTAAGCTCTTTCATTTATTTCTATTATTTATAATTTGTGTAAACTTTAAAATAAAAAACTCATTCCATCTTTCATTCACAGTGAGTGATCACTTGCTTCTCTGCTGCCCACTCCCCTGAGATGAACATTCATGCATCACTGCACTGCCCTCCTGTGATCTGTATGCTGTGCTTGATTGGCTCTCCAGGGGCAGGCACGTATTGCAGAGAAGAACTGAAGAGGGGGAGGAGTGTGCTCTTAGTAGATACAGTTATGACATCTTCATTGCGTGTATCTGAGGCATGTGTGTATTATGCGCTCTGAGATATATTTTTGTGTTTATAAGAGCATTTGATCATTTGCTCAGCAGATACACACTTTACATGTATGCAGGAAAACAAATGTTCACAAAAACAGAAATCTCTCACAGGCAGCACAGGTTAGTGATGCTGCTACAGGAGTTGTATCACAAAACACCTCCCCCTGTCAACACCCTCCCCAGCAGCCTGCAGAAGCCTGAGATTCAGTGTAACTTCAGCACAGAGGGGAGGTACAGATGCCAGCTTGGATGGGCCTTGATATTTAATTAACATTTATATACTGTGACTCTTAGGAGTCAGGTCAATTACTTTTACAGCTGCCTGCTGGGTGTGCAAGTGTTTATAGCAAGAGAACTACAAAAAGTACATTAATGATTTTTCCATATACTGAAAGGGCTGCCCGAGCACTATTCAAGGGTACTATTAGTATCATAATGAAATATGACCTGACAGAGTCCCTTTAAATTATTGTCTGATCCTGCTTATACTAATTGATTCAGCCTAATGCAGTGTTTCCCAACTCTAGTCCTCAAGGGCTGCAAACAGTGCATGTTTTCAGGATTTCCTTAGCATTGCACAAGGGTTAGAATCATCACCAGTGCAGGTGATTCCATTACCACATGTGGAATACTAAGGGAATCCTGAAAACATGTAATGTTGGTGGCCCTTGAGGACTGGAGTTTTGAGATCCCTGACCTGATGTGTACAATAGCCTTAAAGTGTAATCGTTGTGTAAATTTATACTTCATAGATCAATAGCTCACTTAATAACAGCAACTTTTTAATATATCCTATCAGAAAAAATGCACTTTTTTCTCCTACTGGACTGATGTTTCAGTCTCATTTCATTGGTAAAATCTATAAAATCTGTACTCAGTGAAATGGATTGTCCACACTTAATGAGGTAGAAGATGGCAGTTGCTTCTTGAAAGACGGGAGGCGTAAAGACACATTTTACCATGAATTGAGAATCTTAAGAATGAAATATCAGTCCAATAGACAGAAACAGAATTTTCTGACTGTTCTGCTTCATCAGCAAATCTGGAATTCCTTAATTAGTTTTCTTAAAGTCTTTAGTTCACTCTAGTGGCTGAACCTTTCATCAGAACCAGCTCTTGCATTTCCTGCTTCTGATCCCCTTCTCCTTTTTGATGCATTGTGGGTAGTAAGCCTCCATGTTATCATACTCGCATACAGGAAGATAGACTCCATTTTATCCTTCTTGTAATAGCATTGCTGGTAAGGAAATTTATTGGGGCTTGCTTTTGCAGCCATCAGATGTTCTAAATGTTACCCCAGTCTTGTCAGTTGAATTCTAGGTTAGATACGAGCTTTAGAAGCATATCCATTCGTCAATTACATAGGTTTACAACCAAACATACTGTTGGTGGAAACTAAGCACCCACGTTATTATTAATATACATGCACAAAAAGAATTGCGGTTTTTTTTTTAAAGGCTTTATTATTACGTGTAAAAAGGACTTTTACCCAAAGATAGAAATTGCACATCCCCAGGCCAAACCTGTACATTAACACAATTGGGAAACTACCGTAATTAGTACAGAACAGTTTCTAGCAGCAATATTATGTTCCTCTTATAAAGCTCAAAAAGCCCCCACAGCATGTTACTAAAATCTATATTATCTCTTGATACCATATTCACACATACCATTTGGATTCAATGGTTAACACACTATGGATCACAATCATTGCATGTATGCTCACCAAAGTTATCCCTTACATACATGTGTGTTTCAGATATATATATCTCAATTGTTCCACGTTTCACCAAATTATATTAATACGTTCAATAAAGTACACAAACTTCAGCAACAGTCTTCTTATTGGATTCAGTAAATAAAGGTTTAACTGCCAGTGTCTAGCCTCAGGCCCGAGGGCAACTCGGTATCAGGCTCAGAGGGGTTCACGGGGATGTCACGGGTTCTCGGTGCCTGAGCCCGTGGCCTGGGTGACACTTCAAAGAGGGGTTATGTACAAGGGAAAAGTTATTATCACGTGACGCAACCTGTAGTACCTGGTGATGGATCACCAGAGCCGCCACAGTCCTCCGGAGGGCGATGGTATTGCGGCAATGGTGGCAAAGCTCCCTACAGGTGGATCTGGGCCTCCGGGGCAGCGTTGCTGTAAGCAAAGAGGTTGATGATGTCAGCACAAAGACACGGAGGCAAAGTCACTCTCCCGGGTACTTTACTGTAAACAGTCTTCATCAGAATACAAGTCCACAGTTCAGCAGAATGATGTTATACAAACAGGTAGCTCTACAAGTGGCTGCAAGTGAATGTCACGCGGTATGGATGTACCCGCGGTATGCCTTCGTTAATGAACCTGCGTCCTTTCTTCCCCGCCTAGGATTAGTCCAGACCCATTTAGTCTTTGAAGGTGCTTTAGGGGCTACCCTCCCGCTCTGTGAAGAAGTAGGTGGACTGCTCCGTGTGGCAGAGTGCTGCAGCCGGTGAACAGACCGCAGCAGCCGGTTGACGACCTTCGAGCTGGACTTTGGCCGTGTCCTCGCTTCCGGCGTTCTCGTGGTGGAGTGGTGAATTCCCTGGAGTATGGTCGCTGCACACTGGGGTTCCCCCCTTCTTTCTCGGGCCCAGACTCATGCGTCAGACACCCTCTCTCAGGGTCCCCTTTAATCTTCCCTCAGGATCACCTTGGAGCTGTTCTGTTAGACCTCCCGACTCGCTCCACACTCCTCCTCGACTGCTACTAACTACTGACTCATTCTTACTCCCTCTAGAGGTGACTATATCCCTCCCAGGAGTAACCTCCCACCACTACACTAGTGTGGGAGTGCAGAATTGGGTTCCATCCACCAGCCCAGCATCCACTTGCAGTTGGGGAAAATTACACTGCTTTTATGAGTGTAATACCCCGGTGTGACGCCTGACCATCCGGGGCGCCACAGCAGTCAAACGTCACATGCTCCCAGACTATGTAGCGAGGGCAGAACACTAATGTATATATAAATATTTACAAAGTTCCAAAATTAATTGATGGAAAAAAATTATAAAATGACAGTAACTCTTAAAGCCTCAATAGTGTGAAATTTGTAATGTGATTGCTTTTATAGGGAAGAGAGGGAGAAATGTCTGCCCTGGGATCCAGTACCAGCTCTACAGACATTTATAAGAGACATTTACAAGTATTAAAAGATAAACAGAACACAACCTACCTAAATATGCAAGAGCACAAGAAAGGATAACAACGATGAGGATGAGAACTCTGCTGAGGGTTTTGTAATTGCACCTCGTCAAGCTTTTCTTCTGAACTTCTGCAGATAAATATAAAAGGTGTTAGAAAACCACACAAGAAGAAATGTAAGGGCAGGAAGATATATATTTGTAAGCCTTAATATGAAAAAACATTAATTTACATAACAAATTGGAAGGTATTTTTTACCCCTTCTCAACACATGACGTACAGTTACATAACTTGTCGGACCCAAGACTTTGATACAAGCTTGCAAAATGGGACAGCATTTTTCCTGGCAGATGATGGCCTTAACATGTTGAATGCCACTGTCAATCTCTGACAGCATTGTTTAACACTTAATGGCAGAGGTTCATGCCATTCTATGCATACATCGTCTTGCCCATGATATGAGCCCGGTGGCCGACGGCTCTGCCCATACATCTATGCAGCTGAGGCAGACAGCTCAGAGTGGCCGGGCGGTAGAGTAAATACACAAGCAGCTAGATGCCCTGATCGTCTGTGAGATGGGCGGGCCTAAGAAAAAATTTAATTTGCTAGGGCATATTTTCGGGGAAGGGCTTATATTTCACAGCATGACAAAACCCCACTAAGTCTTATTTTAGTGGGATGTCTTATTTTCGGGGAAACACAGTATACATATGGTAGCAATGTTTTCGCATTGGAGGCCGTGAGCTTCAAGTTACACCACTGGATAAATCCCCATTGGAGTTATGATAAATTACAGCCTAAGTGTCATGTGTGGACTGCTCCACCTTCTGTGTGAATCCTCTGGCACATTTAGTGTTAAGTTGCAGATGCCGCTGTATTGTTGAGGCAGCTACAGGTTGCTGCATTGAGTGTGTCAGCTGACTTAGATGACCACACCCTTGGCTTTAAATTGCCTCCTCCTACTCCAGCTGACATTGTTGATAGAGTTAATTTCTACCAGGACCCCTCGCAGTCAGGAAGTGCGTGCTGCTTCAGTTTTTATCCAAGGAGTTGCAGTATTTTCCCAGTCCATGGCTAGGATGGTGACTTAGACCTCCTCACCTTCAAAGGTGCCTCTGAGGCAGGGTGATCCAAGGACCCCAGTCTAAGGGTCAGACTAGCTCCATAGAACACCCTAGTCCATTTTTCTCCATATTGCTACCTGTTTTCTCTGCCTGCGTAACACTGAGGGTACCATCACACCAGGTGACATCGCCGGCGATTTCGCAGGCGATGCAGGGGCGTGGCCTGTCATCAGCATCATTGGCGGTGAGTCGCCCCATGTAACGCGGTGATTTTGCGCCGAAATATCGGCTGAGAGTGGTCGTCTGATTTCACAGCGCTGCTCTGAAACCAGGCGACCACTCTCACGTGATGTGTACATATCACCCCATGTAACATGGCGATTGGCGATGTTACAGGCGATGGGAGCCCATTGCAGACACCCCAATTGCGATGTCTCCTGTAACATCGCCAAAGCGTCGCCGGAGATATCACCGCATGTAAACACGCGACGGCAACGCTGGCGGGGTACCAAAAACCGTGCGTGCTCCCGTGCGTTGTCGGCGATATCTCTGCTGATGTCACCTGATGTGACGGTACCCTGAGCTTTACAAGCTAATACCTCTGCAACAAACAGGATAAAATAAAAAATAAGAACTATGTTTTACTCAGCTCTGCAGCCACTATTCTATGATGTGGCAGGTTTAACAAACTCCAACTAATGAAAGGTCCTCTTTAAAGAAGTCCTCCATGAATGTGACTAAAAATTGACATATTTCAAACTGAAACCTGTCTTAATTATCTGTCAGGATGGTTTGAACACTGACGGAACACCGCTCGAAACGTATGAACTGTTCGGCTGAATCAGCCTTGTTAACAAACATAACTGATCTACATAGTCAGCCATAAAGCAGGGCTGTAACAAGAGAAAGAAAACCTCTCTGCTGACTGAGCAGAACAATCTTTTGTTGGGGACCATCCTGATTGAGTTCACCTTGTTGTGGTGGGATGGCCTTTATGCTTTTTTGATCAAAATAGTGTTAATTAACTATTTTATGTTTTTTGAAATGTGTTACTGTTTCTTGTTTACTTACAGGGTATTGTTTGTATTTATTCTAGGCTTTGTCTGTACCGGAGTGCACAGATCTATTATGTTTATTCACAACATTGATCCTCAGCCTGGCAGTTGAGATAAGATTTGAGCGGTGTTTCTTCAGGCTTTACTCTGTCATGACATGACTAGAACAGTTAGCAGGTTCAAATGTGCTGTTGGCCATTTTGATTAAATTCTCAGAAACCCCTTTAATACAAATAGTACTAAGTGTTGATACCTCCTATGTTAAGTATATGTATGTGTAGCGCCCCGCTAGTCAGCGCGTTTCAGAGGGGTACTGCACCCATGACAGAAAGTGCAGTATTCCTGTTATAGGGGGAGGTAATGTAAGTCTGAGGTTCTCAATCTGCATTCACACATTTAGAACAGGAGACTAAAGGGTTAACCTGATGTTTGTAAAGACCCAGTCTCGGTGGGAGGAGTGTGGGCAGAGCGGGAGAAGCGCAGTGAGAATGTGAGGGGAAAATGAAGGAGAAGGAGCTAAGAGGGAGGGCGCCTGTGAAGTGGTGACACAGACAGAGAGTGGCAAAGAAGAGGGTAACTGAATACCCTTGCCCAGTCCAAAGCGGGGTACCGGCTCTGAAGTGGTGCAGAGAATAATCCCTGAGCCACAAAGTGCCGGCGTGGTCGATATTTTCATAGGAGCACGATCCAACCACCCAAACTAAGCACAGTCTCCACTAGAAGCACTAACCTGGGTTGGGACATATGCCTGATAAAATATAAAAATAGATGCTGTAAAACACGACAGTCTTTTTATGTACCTTTAAGGCTAGGGTGCGGAAGCTTTTTTCTGTCAATGGCCATTTGGAAAATTCTGCCATCATTTGGGGGCTGAACAAAATTATCCACTTGAAAATCACCCTACTATATTTGGTCAAGGAATCAACTCACCCCTATGTTGGAACTGCTGTACTTACATCACATAGGAGACACAGAGTGCTGTATACATCACATAGGAGACTCTGGGACTGCAGTATATACAACACAACAGATGCTGAGGGCATATACATTGGTCGGGACATGTGCAGCATTGGGGAGACTGGGGGCATGTATATCACTGGGGAGACTGGGGCATGTACAGCATTGTGGAGGCTAGAAGCATGTACGTAACTGTCTAGGATGGGGGTATATAAAGCATTGGGAAGGCTAGGGGCATATACATAACTGTGTAGGTTGGGGGCATATACATCACTGGGGAGGGTTGGGGCATATATATCACTGAGGAGGGCTGGGGGTATATACAGCATTGGGGAGGCTGAGGGCATATACAGCACTAGGGATGGTGGGGGCTTATACATCACTGGGGAGGGCTGGGTGCATGTAAACACTGGGAATACATACAGTATTAGGAGCACATACAGTACTGGTGGGGTGCACATACAGCCCATCCCTAGTGGCAGTGAAGCTGCGAGGTACTCCTCTTTACCTGCGGGACATTATGCACTAACTCCACCCACAGTCTCATCTTCATACTGGCACTGGCCACCGTCAGAATGTGATCCTTTTGTGCTGTGCATGTAGTGCTTAGCAGTTAACGCTGCAAGGGCCATGCATGGCCTTGCTGCTACTAGGTAAATGCTGGATTAAGGGGAAGCTGATAGGAGTTTTATGGTGCTTGAATTATGCGGTGCATGAATCAGTGTCTAGCTGCATTATTGAAGCCTTGTATGTTTTACTTTGAAACAATGTGGCATTTAAAGGAAACCATGCATTGAAGAGCTAGCCAGGGACTGTGTGACTCAGAAAAATAAGCCGAGGTAGGTCACTGCTGGCTTCAACCTGCCCGCTACCTTAGAAAGACAGGTGTTTGTCTCTAGAGTTTTTAGTATAAGGAGTGGTTTGTCAGTCTGCGGAAGCAGGTCATAAGAAGCCTCCGGTGACCTGCACTAGCCATCTTTGAAGCATGTCCCTCATCTAGCTCTTCAAAATATAATACATCTAAAATAATGCAAGGTTTCAGAGTAGGGGGAGTAAAATGCACGACTGCAATGTTGCAGGCTGTATCTGATTTATGATTCCCCTGGTTTGAGAACCATGAAACGTCTGTCAGGATCCCTCTAATAAAACCATTTTGCATAGCGAAGAACTGGGAAATATCAAATGTTGAACCTATGACTGTGTTCTTTGTAGTCGACTTATTTCTCCACTGTGACACATAAGATACCTTTTGTCTAGGTGTTTTCTATCTGTTATTCTTATTTTAGATATTTTAGGCCACGTGCACACGTTGAGTGTTTGAGTTTTTTACTTCAGGATTTGTTGCCAAAACCAGGAGTGGATACTTAAATACAGAAGTGGTGATTTGTTTCTATTAGACTTTTCCTCTGATTGCTCCACTCCTGGTTTTGTCTACAAATTCTGAGGTAAAAAACTCATCAAATACTCAGCGTGTGCACGTGGCCTTAGGTTAATAGGATTTTTTTTATTTATCCATTTGTCTGTCCAATCACCTTTTGGTTGGGATTATATACACCTCCCCCTGCTGGTGTTTCCTGCTGGTGATATTTTCATGTGGACATCCAGCCATACTGCCATTGTATATGCCAGTCAGTGGAACGCTCGCTTGGGTTTATCTCTGCTGTTTTTGCTCTTCACTCTGCACCTATCTTCTCTTTGCAGCTAGGAAGTCAGCATACAATCTAGCAGTATTTACATTATCTCTTCACCCTTTTTATTTCAGCACGCTTTCCTTTCTGTAGGTATATTGCACTCTACTCTGTCCTCCAGTTCCTTAGGAGGAATGTTGCAAAGCATTCACTGATCTCAGGGAGACCAGTCCAAGAAAACATCCCTGGAGGGATTTCTGGCTAGTCCTGTGTTGAGACTCCTAACCGAGGCTCCACAGACTATTTGCATATTCATAATTCCCAGGGGGCAATGCGCCTAAGAATTCACTGTGTTTGAGTGCTTTAGCTGGCTGCCCGCAGTGTTTTCTTGGACTGGTCTCCCTGAGATCAGTGAATGCATTGTGATGTTGGTCTACTAGGCATTGCTCCCACCTAGACAAAATCCTACTCCACACTGATGAGGGGCAACACCCCGAAACAGCTGTCTGTGGATGGATACCTGGCCTTGGTATTCCCTTGTCATATCTCTAAACTTGTAAAGAGCTGGATATTGACTGAAATGGCCACTTAATATAGTGGTTATGGTGTTCTCCTCAAGGAGCCACCCCTTGGCTGGGTCCTTCCCTGGAGAAATATATGGCTAGTCCTGTGTTTTAGGAGGAATGTGACATACTCAATGGCCATTCAGGCAGCAAAGGTCCAAGGTGCCATAGTTTAGTCTGGGGTTAGGGCTATTCTAGCCTATGCGGGTAGCACTTGGGACTTTTGGATCTAAATCTCTAGTCTGTACAGGAACCGGAAGAGCCAGTTGCAGTTTTAAGTGTTTTACCTATTTTTGCCGTGAGAGCTGATTACACAATCATAACAGAAAAGCCCTGTTGATTATTTTTGTTTGTGTCTGTAATTTCTGATAAAGATACCTAATGTTTAAAGGTGGTTTATGGGTTAGAAAAACTAGGCTGCTATCTCCATGACTGTTTACTTAACTTGTGTGATATTGTAATTCCATGCCATTGACTTCAATCATTCTAAATATAATTTCCATGGGGGTCCAGTGGCTTCATATATAGTCCAGTCATCTAGTGCATAATGACTTGTCCTATTATCTTCCAATTACTTTAATTTTAATACCCATACAACTTGTATGAGGATACAACAAGATAACGAGATAAACCTTCTTGATCATACACAGAGCTCTGCTACCAGAAATCAGCAGAGGATAAGAAATCTATGAAACCTTTTTAATCAGAAAACAGTTTATTTTATAGTATCCGAGGAACTACGGTATGTACTTCTAAGTATGCCTTGGACCAATTTACTAAAGATGGTGCTCCACCAGAATCAATATTAAGTATGTGACCTTACCTGGTGCTGGGTCCTCGGTGGTTAAATGGATCTGGGAAGCAGCTGTCCTTATATCTGCATAAACAATACTGGGAACATCTGGGTAAAGATAATGGGCATGTGTTATCAGAACATTATCATTTGCCATATAATTCAGAGAGGAGTGTAAGGCTACCTTCAGACTTGCAGATGCATCTGCAGCGTTTTGCAGATGCATCTGCAAGCATCAGCATGCAGACCGCGGCCCCTATGTTTATAATGGTGCGCACCGCGGTCTGCAGATGCTTGCAGACCGCCGCGCGCACCCATTCACTCCTATATGTGATCTGTGCGCAGGCGGATGCCTGCGTACAGATCACACACTCCCGCCCGCACCACGGACGCGAGATGTTGCGTCCGTGGTGCGGGTGGGAGTGTGTGATCTGTACGCAGGCATCCGCCTGCGCACAGATCACATATAGGAGTGAATGGGTGCGCGCGGCGGTCTGCAAGCATCTGCAGACCGCGGTGCGCACCATTATAAACATAGGGGCCCGGTCTGCATGCTGATGCTTGCAGATGCATCTGCAAAACGCTGCAGATGCATCTGCAAGTCTGAAGCCAGCCTTAGAGTATACAAAACCCAGTAGTCTCCTCTATCCATTCCCATGATGTAGAAAAATCTCCATTTGTCAACCTATTTTTAAGCAGAGACACAGCCTCATTGAACATTATCTCAATATTCATGATTCAACATGTTAGGCTCTAGGTTGTACTAGTTGGAATTAAAGCATCACTCCAGCATATTTTTTTTCTCTAAGTGGCACTTTAAATGTAAGCCCCTAGTCCCCAGTCATATACTTATTATCTGGCATCTCTACCTCTTACCAACATTGCTTTGGTCCTGCTGGTGCCATCTTGTGCCCATAACTTCTGATTGACCGGCAGTCAGACGTTACATCAAAAGAGCTCAATACATGTCTATGAGAACTGCAGTAGAATGAGGTGGTCATAGGGATCGGGGAGCACAGCACCGAAAAGGAAAGCCGGCGGTGAAATCTTTTCACTGCTGCTTTCCTGCTGGTTATTTCAAATGAACAGCTGACGTATCAGCTGATGCTGATCAGCTGTTCATTTGAAGTAGCCGCGCAGTGCTGTCAGAGGGTTCATGTGAGTTCATGCTTGACTGCATGAACTCACATGAACTTTCCCACGGCCGCACAGCTCAGCTGCATCTATGGTAGTCGATAGAGGTTCTCTACCAGAGATGTAGCTGAGCTAAGGAAGAAGACTGGATTGGACTTCTTCAGACGGAAGATTATTTTTTTAATAAAGATGGAGTCTCTAAGTGTTTATTTTGTTTTATTTCTAATGAAAAAAAAAAACAACACAGAGAAAAAAATGTTTTAACACTTCACTAGAAATTCATGGCGGTCATGTCTAATATTGTGGTGACCCCATGAATTTCGGGCTTAGGGCTAGCTGATGATACACAGCTGGTCCTAACCCCTTTATTACCCAGTGAGCCACTGCACCAGGGCCCTGGATGAGTTGGGTATAGTGCCAGAAAATGGCTCTTCTATGAACGCACCATCTTCTGGGGCGGCTGCGGACTACAATTCGCAGCGGGGTGGCCCAGAAAGCTTGGGCCACCCTGCGCTGTGAATGCCAGCCCGCAGCTGCTTAGTTGTACCTGGCTGGACACAAAAATAGGGCAAAGCCCCACGTCCAATTTTTTTTTCATCATTTCCCTGTATTTTTGTTTCCAGACTATTTGTACCTGGCTGGACACAACAATATAGGGAAGCCCTTTTTTTTTTTTTTTTATTATTTCATTAATTTCATACCTGGGGCTTCACGCTATTTTTGTGCCAGCCAGGTACAACTAGGCAGCGGGGGCTGGTATCCACAGCGCAGGGAGGCCCTAGGTTTCTGGGCTTCCCCCCCCTCACTGCGAATTGCAGTCCACAGCCACCCCAGAAAATGGCGTGACCATAGAAGCGCCATCTTCTGGCGCTATATCCAGTTCATCCAGGGCCCTGGTGCGTTGGCTCACTGGGTAATAAAGGGGTTAGGGCCAGCTTTGTGTTATCTTCTGGCCCTAAGTCCAAAGTTCATGGGGTCACCACAATATTAGACATGACCGCCATGAATTTCTAGTAAAGTGTTAACAGATTTTTCTCTGTGTTGTGTTTTTTTTATTAGAAAAAAAAAAAAACAACACTTAGAGACTCCATCTTTATTAATAAAATAATCTTCTGTCCGACGTAGTCCAATCCAGTCTTCTTCTTTAGCTCAGCTACATCTCTGGGAGATCTAGCTGAATATGGTTACAGACCTAGCGCTTGTCTTCACACTTACTCAAGGTAGGGAAGACTCTAAGGCGCAGATGTGCTTACCCGTGCTGTGGTGCAGACGAGCCGACACAACAGACCAGACAGCTTGGGAAACCGCCCCATGACAGATTTGAGCACTCACTATCACCAACGAATAGTAAGTACTCACATCAGAACAAGGGAGATTATGTATGTGTATACAGGACTAGCAATCTAAACAAGATCTGCAATCATTACCCTTTTGGCATACTGATTAGACGCATGACAACCTATACACATTTCCATTCTTTAGCAGGAAAAACGCACAACTAATTTTAAGAAACCAGTAGGAAGACCTACCCACCATATAAGGTTATTGGTTGAGCATCTTCATCTTTAAGCAAGATTACTATTAAATGGGAGATAATTGATAA
This sequence comes from Allobates femoralis, assembly GCA_033576535.1. Classification (NCBI taxonomy): domain Eukaryota; kingdom Metazoa; phylum Chordata; class Amphibia; order Anura; family Aromobatidae; genus Allobates; species Allobates femoralis. The sequence goes on from JARQOC010000006.1 coordinate 26,228,354, forward strand.
TTTTGTTTATATGACCCCCTCAGAATATATACCACCGTCATATAGAGGGAATCACACCTCCAGGGGAGAAGGGAACAGGAAGGAGGAACAAACAAGCTGGAAGACATATATCATACAGCACAGCAACCGGTGAGAGCAATACTACAATTAGTACTAGTTTTAGTGAGGTGGACCGGTACAGTCTAGTAACACAGTTCCTCTATTTTCCACAGCAAATGAGGAGTTCGTTCAGATTGCAGTGGAACTAGCGACAATCATCTATTGCATCAACTGTTCAGAAGCACTAGTAGAAGGCACCTTATACTGCCAGGACGCCACACAGCAAATTTGAACACAAACTGCTATTACAGATTTTACACTCAGAATCCAATATATTTTTATGTACACATTTTTAAATCATGTTTTTGATATTTGGAATAAATAGTTTTAAGATATTATACATTTAGTTTAGAGTCTTCCCTACCTTAAGTAAGTGTGAAGGCAAGCGCTAGGTCTGTAACCATATTCCGCTAGTTACCCTGTACCATAGAGATTGGAAGCACAGCAATCTCAGAGACTTTTCAGCTGCTGCCTAATTAAGCCCTGCTTACGTTAATGCAAGCTCCAGTGATCCCACTCTATGGCCACGGTCACACAGTCAGTATTTAGTCAGTATTTCACATCAGTATTTGTAAGCCAAAACCAGGAGTGGGTGAAAAATGCAGAAGTGGCGCACATGTTTCTATTATATGTTTCCTCTGACTGTTCCACTCCTGATTTTGGCTACAAATACTGATGTGAAATACTGACCAAATACTGATCGTGTGACCGTGGCCTACCAGAGATCTAGCTGAGCTGTGCGGCCGTGGGAAAGTTCATGTGAGTTCGTGCAGTCAAGCATGGTCTCACATGAACCCTCTGACAGCTCTGCAGGGCTACTTCAAATGAACAGCTGATCAGCATCAGCTGATACCTCCGCTGTTCATTTGAAATAACCGGCAGGAAACCCAGCAGTAAAAAGACTTCACTGACAGCTTTCCCGTTCAGTGCTGCGCTCCCCGCTCCCTGATGTATGCTCCCCGCTCCGTGACGCCCCCTCCCCGCCCGATCCTAAGTTAGGAGCCGGCGGGGAGCGCAGCATCAGAGAGCAGGGAGCGCAGCACCGAACGGGAAAATCTTTTCACCACTTGCTTCCGCGCCCAGGTCCTTCACTCCCTGCTCACTGGTGCTGCGCTCCCCGCCCGGTCCTATCTTAGGATCGGGCGGGGAGCAGGCATTAGGGAGCGGGAAGGGGGCATCAGGGAGTGGGGAGGGGGCATCAGGGAGTGGGGAGTCAGGCAGGGAGGTGGCGGGGGAGTGGGAATCAGCTCTGTAATTGTTTAAAAGCTGGTGGCTTTTTACCACCGGCTTTTAAACAATCATGTGGGGTCATTTCAGCCTTTTCCTCAGCCCCCAGACCGCTGTATAGGGTGCAGCAAAGAAATTACTCTCCTTTCCCATTGACTTGCATTGTACTTGTTACTCCTAGCGCGTAGTTACAAGGAAACTCGCAGACTAATGAGTAGCCCAAAAACCGTATTATTCAGCGAGTACCGAATAGTAGCGAGTATACTCGCTCATCCATAATTACCATCATTTAAAAACATCAATGTATGCATGTTTTTGGCGTCAACAGTGTGCTTCTATAATTTTGTTACATACCGTATATGATTCAGTCCTACAGACTTGCACCTGTGCTGAGAAGCTTAAAGGAAGTGCTGTCTGTTATTTTTTTTTATATATATATATTCGTTCAGAAATGCCCGCTCTATCAAAATATAAAATCAATTAATTGGATCTGTAAATTGTGGAACGAAAAAAAAAGTCCAAATCCCAATCTTTCTTATTATTGCAAAAAAAAATGCAATACCAGGTGATCGGAACATCTCATCTACACAAAAATGGTATCATTAGAAACATCATCTCAAAAGGCAAAAAATAAGCTGTCACACAGCGCCAGAACCCGAAAGATGAGAATGGAAAAAAACTGAAATTGGAGCAAAAGTGCAATTCTATTTCGTTAAAAACGGCAACATTTTCTTCACCACTTAGCTAACAGTAAAAGTAACATGTTTGGCATTTACGAACTTGTACCGACCCGAGGCATCAAACTGACATGTCAGTTTTACCAAAAATATTGGTAAAAAAAATAAATAGTGTTACATAAGGCAAACATTTTACATATAAGCACAGCCATACATCGCATTAAAGGGGAACTCCGGGGAGAGAACACTTTTTAGTACAGTCTCTACCCTCCTACATGATTACTTATAATTCAATAAAATCATACCTGCTCCTCAGCTCTCACCCCTCCCTCAGGGGACATAGAAATTCAGGCTCATGCTGCAGCTGTGACAGGAGGTGTGTTGGGGCCATGGACCCTGAGGGCTCCAGGATCATCTTATATTCCTGCCACCTCATACTTCTGTATGAGCAGGAGGTGTGTCATTTGCATGGCACGGGTGTGGCCGCTACCCCATGGTCACAGAACATTCATATTGTGTGTTGTGATTATTTGGTCAGGATTTTAGAACTGAAGAAAAACACTGATCAGCTCTGACTCATTCAATAACATCAGTCATACAGCATTTCTGTATTGAATTCAAGAGTTCCACCTTAGTTAGTCAAAAATTGGATTCAGACAAACCCCATAAATAGACAGATAGAGATAGATGGATAGATACATAGGATGGATGGATTGATACATAACATATATGATAAACAGATTTATAGATAGATTTTATATATATATACACAGACATGTGAGAGAAAATTGATAGATACATAGATATTTTTAAGCCCAAATATGTTGGGTGCACAGTATAAGGAACAGAGCATAATAAAGGAACTTGGGGATTTATACCATGTATAACAGATGCTATGCAGATGTCTGGATGCCTTCCTATGACTGTGGAGATAGTGAGGAATCTGGATGACCCACCCCAGAGCCGTGGGGTACTTGGTTCCGGGAGTTGATTCACGGAGGATGTCACGGGGGCCTGTGCCCGGTCTAGTGGCAATGATGGTCGATAAGTCAGTAAAAATAATAAAAATAAAAGTAGTTTGTGACGCCACCTACGGTTCTGGTATGGTTACCGGAGCTGTGGGTCAGACCACTGGGATGATGGTAGGGTAGCCAGATGGTTATGCTCCCCATAGGTGGACCAGGATCCCCGGGGCAGTGTAGTTGTTTTTACACAGGGAGGCAGCTTACCACACAGCCTTGTCACTTGTCCTTTCAATGCAGCAGTGCACACCAGTCATTAACTCTGATCAGGTTTACTTGCAAGTTCTTTAGGCAATTTGACAGATGATACTGTCTTTCGGGTCTTTCTCTGGCCTGGGTTGTCACCAGGGAACCGGAATGATTCACTCAGGACCCTTGTTGGTATGCCTGCCATTACCTACCGGTCACTTCACTGCGCTATCTTCTCCTCAGAACTGTGCAGCGCCTCCGTGCACAGAGCCTTGAGCCAGCTCCCACAGGTCTTTGGTGGGCAACTCCCCTTTAGGTCCCCCTGACCGTAGTTCAGTGTGCCTTTTCGGTCTTTTGGCCGCAGCATCCTGCAGAAGCTCAGGGCATCCAAATTAATGGCTCGGGGTTGAACTCCCGCACCATGTCCAGAGTTGGTTCTCTGTATGAGACCAAGCCCCTCTGGTCGGTAGTACCAGGTCCATATTCAGGTGCACCATAACTCCTGGTGCCCTTAGGCTCTCCTTGATGTCACGATGACCTTCTCCTGCGTTGTCCTAAGCTCGTCCCTCTCTCCAACTCCAACTAACTTTCAACCCACTCATACACTTGTTCTACCCACATGTCTCCTCCCACGGGACTGGATCTTCCCTACAGTGGGTTCACCCACGGTACCCTACTCCAGAGTGTGTATGAATGGGTGTTGTGAGGGTCCATCATTTACCATCCCAGTTTCCTTGGTCACAGGAATACCACACACTCTTATTTGGGTGTGGTACCCCTCCATTCTGTCCCGACCAGTGGGGCGCCACATGGATCCATAGAAAGTTTCAGGGGACAGGAATCTACCAAGTTGGTATGGGCGAGGGGAGACCATGGCAGTGCTGATCAATGCAGTGCCCTGCCTGTGCTCCAGGCCTGATGCATTACAGTACACATTATGCACCATCATATTATTATACAGCAAAAGATAACCGCATGTAATTCTATCTTCCTAGTGACATAATTCTTATATGAAGTGAGAACAGCTTGGTTACATTACATAGGATGGTAGTGTGATCATGGCGTTGGCGGCCATGCCCCCTGCCCACCCCCTGTTCATACAGAAGTATGAGGAGGCAGGAATGTAAAATGATCCTGGAGCCCCCAACACACCTCATCTCACCTGCTGCATGAGGGTAAATTTCTCTGTCCCCTGAGGGAGAGGTGAGAGCTGAGGAGCAGATATGATTTTAGTTATTTATAAGCGATCTATAGATCCTAGAACTGTAGTGGACAGCTCAGCTTCATCATGTAGAGAAGAGCAGGAATAATACAAAAAGTTTTATCTCCCCAGAGTTCCCTTTTAATTTATCTGGGTGATGTACCCCGATTTTCGCTGTTCCTCAGACACCCCCTTTTCAGGCTGAATCCCCTCAATAGCCACATCTTCTCACTGTGAAGCGAGCTGAGAATTGGGAGACGATGCCTCAATTATGAGAGAGGAGCATGGAACAGATTATAAAGAAGAGGTGAGAAGAAGCTTGTGGAGGTTATAAGAGGAGACTGACTGCAGGGATTTATTCCAGATACTAAGTTGAGGGGACAACAATTGTGTCCAGGACATTTTGGGGGTTTTGCATGACATTATGTACAATTTGCCTTTGTTTCTCAGTTTTGTTGTGTTGTTTCAATACACACAAAAGAAATAATCGTGTGTATAACAAAACATGTGAAATTGTGATAATTTTCTGGGAGACATAATTCATTCTCTGGAACAATTTCAAGGGAGCCAACATTTTCAGTCATGACTGTATATATCCCTCTTCGTACCTTCCTCATTAGAATGTGTCTTAGGTGGATGTCCAGGACTTTTCCTGAGGTTTAGCTGGGAATAGGTCACCTGCTCCATATTTGTCACAAGTCTCGCTGTACACTTTATAGACGGACAGTAAGTGAAAAAAGGGTTTCCTAAAAAGTAAAATGGATATTATTTATTAGAACAGGAAAATATATGAATGCACCAAGCTGTGGTAGATAGTAGAAATACAGCGGCGATCAAAATTATAGAACAACATATAATTTTCTTAATGTTATGGTCCTTGTATTGTCCTATGTGAAAATATCCTAACATTAGTGAATTAGCAGTATTTTAAGCTTATTTCATAAATTGAATATATTCTAAAGCACAGAATAAAAATGTAAATGAGATGAATGAAAAGGACACTGATTAAAATTAGAGAACACTCTCAGATACCTCAAAGTTATCTGGCACCTGGTGCTAATTTCTTTAATTATCTGACAAACCCTATATAACTGGCAGCCTAACTTTCCAGGTTGCACTCACTTTGCAACAATGTTGACTGAAACCCTCCGGCAGCAGGTTGTCCAGATGAAGGCCAAAGGGGTCACCCTATCAGTCATAGCAACAGAAGTTGGTCATTTCAAGTCTGTGATTTCTAGAATATTGCATCTTTGCAATATCACAAACTCTTTCAAGTCCTCAAAGAAGACTGGTCGCCCTCCAAAAATAAATGCAAGGAAGGATAGGATAATGTGGAGACACTGCAGCTGGAATAGCTCACCAGTTCAGCACTGAACAGGGTAAGGATCTGTCTTGTCATACAGTACTATACTTGGCACTATGTTCATAGCAATGTATTGTGCCATTATGATTCAGCTCTATACATGCATCACATTTCGGGTGACAGAGTATTGCACAGGCTTAGGAGCTGATCCTCACATGGTAGATGGTGACCAATGCTCATCTGTAACTGCAGAATTGAGCGAGTTATATTATCAAATCAGTTATTGAAAACTTAAAAACACAGGGAATGTACTGTATTGTAGTCATTGGACTATAAGATGCACCCACCGGACCATAAGACGCACCCCAAATTTAATCAGATAGTTTTTATTAAAACTTTTCAACAACAATACAGAAAGAAATGCATTGCATTAAATCCCCCTCCCCTCCCACCACCACCATCCCTCCCTTCCCCCCTCCCGGTCCAGTGGGTCAGTATTCCTCAACAAAGATAGTAGTGCACATATGGATATAACATGTACCCAAGATGTTCCAAAAATCTGCATAACACATCTCCCAACTTAAAGAAATAACTCAGTCCAAAAGCAATTAATTAACAGTTGGCAGCCCCTGAAGGTCCATCCAGCCCTTCCATATTTTATCAAATACCCTCGATCTGTCCCGTTTGAGGTATATAGCTTTTTCCCTACTCACGGTCAGATTCATGCTGCAGATATACTCTTTGCGAGAGGGTACCGTATCAGATATCCAATGAGCCACTATTAATTTTCTGGCAGCAAACAACATCCTAGCCACTGCTATATGCGAATAGTCATCTCCCCCTACATCCTCTGTACAGCCAAGGACACAGACAATCGGGTCTCTGGGGATGTCCAGCTCCGTTGCCCCCCGGATCAAGTGGAGTACATTAATCCAAAAAATCTGGAGGCGCGGACACGTCCAAAGCATGTGGAGAATGTCCGCGTCCTCATGTGAACATTTGGGGCAACATGAGTCCCATCTCAGGCCTAAATCATGAAGCCACTTAGGCGTCCTGTATACCCTATAAAGGATATACAGTTGAGAGAGGCGTCTGGGCTCATTGAGCGACAGCCGGGGTATCATACTCATGATCGACTCCCAACGTTCAGCTGTTATACCCTCTATTTGCTGTTCCCATTTGTCCAGTGCCCGTATCGGGTGTTTGAACAGAGCCATTGCCAAGAGGTATCCGTATACAAAGGAAATTATGCCTTTAGTGGAGGTTTGCGCGCCAATCATGGTGATAGCAGTATCATGGTGTATGTCCATACAATGTGTTTGAGCCTGCGCCATGTAAGCATGTCGCACCTGCACATACCGGTAGAACGAGGAGTGTGGGAGCGAAAATTCACTCTGCAAGGTTTCAAATGTTTTAAAGACTCCCCGTTCCACCAGCTGAGAGAGCCACCAAATGCCCACACGTCGCCACTGCGCGAATCCCCTCAGCGCCTGCAGGTGCGGCAGATGAGGGTTGTTCCAAATGGGGGTATACCGTGTAAAACCAGTGATGCCTCTCAGCCTTTTCAATTTTTCCCATACTTTAATCATGAGTAGCACCGTGGGGAGCCTGTGGGTCCAGGGTCGAAGGGTTCCAGCTTCTAATTTCGCCAGCAGCGGTCCTCGCCCCCCCAGAAACTGAAGGATACCCTTTCCTCCCCCCTGCCCCGCAACTGAGTGCTCCGCGCCCCCGGTCAAATGGTGACACTGTGAGGACAGAAAATACAGCCAAGGGTTGGGCAAGGCCAGCCCCCCCCTCCTCCTTACCCCTCTGCAGGTGTTCCAATTTTATCCGTGCTCCCTTTTTCCCCCAAATAAGCTCCCTGAATAAGGCGTTAATTTTAAAAAATCTATTCTGCGGAAGCCAAATTGGGAGTTATGAAGGACGTACAAAAGCTGAGGCATGATCACCATCTTCAGCAGGTTCACCCCCCCCACCACCGAGAGGTGTAGCTTGGCCCAGGCCTTAATCTTCTGCTTAATCGTAGACATTAGAGGTGCAAGGTTTAAACGCTCATAGTCAGAAATGTCGCCCGATATATTAATGCCCAGGTATTTGAAGCTGTTTACGGCTGGCACGTGGGGTATGTCAAGGACTGTGGGATCTATCGGCAAAACCACTGACTTTTCCCAATTTACGGTCAACCCCGAAACGGCCCCAAACTGTGTAAAGAGCGACATGGTATTGCGAAGTGAAGTATCAGGGTCAGCTAAAAACAACAGAAGGTCATCCGCATAGAGGGCCACCTTCTCCTCCAGCTCGCCATATCGAAATCCCTCAATATCCGGAGCACGTCTTATCCTCGAAGCCAAGGGCTCAATAGCCAGGGCGAAAAGCAGCGGGGACAGCGGGCAGCCCTGCCTCGTACCTCTCTGAAGAGGAAAGTACCCAGACAGTGAACCATTGGCCCGTATCCGTGCCTGTGGCTGAGAGTACAAGAGCCTGATCCAGCCAATAAAGCCAGGTCCAAAGCCCATGCCCTCCAGTACCGCAAAAAGGTACGGCCACTCCACGCTGTCAAATGCCTTGGCGGCATCCAAAGACAGGACTACCCGCCGCCCCACATTATCCGCCTCAACCTGCATATTTAAAAACAATCTACGAATATTCAGAGCCGTTGACTTACGGGGCATAAAACCAGTCTGATCCGGGTGCACCAACGACTCTACCACCTTTGAAAGGCGTATAGCCAACACCTTCGCCAGAACCTTGATGTCTTCTGTCAGGAGGGAAATAGGCCTATAGGAAGTTGGAGAAGCAGGATCTTTATCTTTCTTAGGCAAAACAGTAATAATTGCCTCCCGCATAGATGGAGGCAGGGTCCCTCGCGTGAGACTGTCATTAAACGTGTCTAGCAATACTGGGAGTAGGACTGTTTTATACGCCTTATAAACTTCCACCGGTAAGCCGTCCACCCCTGGAGTTTTGCCATTTGTCATAGTGCCTAAAGCCCCCTCCAACTCCTCCAGACCCAAAGGTTCATCCAGCAAAGCCCTGTCCGCGTCCGTGAGTCGTGAAAGGCCAGCAGCCCCTATAAAGCCAGCAAGCTCATCTGCAGATCCCCCCACATGAGAGGAATATAAGTCAGTATAGAATAGTTCCAGCGTATTAAGAATATCAGGAGTGTCCGTAACTAATGACCCGTCTTCCCTTCGAAGTCCCGCTATGAATGACGACCCCCTCTGTGCTGACGTGATGACCGAAAGCAGATGCCCCACACTCTCCGCACTCTCATAATACTGGATCGACTGAAACATACGTTTCTGTGCCGCCGTTTCCAGAGTCAGTTTATTCACATGGGTCTGAGCCTCCTTAAGTCTCCGTTGTGTAGAGGGGATGAACCGCACTGACAAGGCCTCCTCTGCAGCCTTCAAGTCCCGCAGCAGAAGTTCCGAGTTAGTTCTAGTGCTAGACCTGATCTTAGACATTTCACGGATATACAGGCCCCGCAAGTACGCCTTCAAAGACTCCCAGACTATCAGGCTTGATGTCGTGTTTATATTAAAAGAAAGGAATTCCTGCAGTTCAGAGGCAAAATTACCTGCCCTGTCCACTAGCTGCATCCAGAATGGGTTGAATCGCCATAGGGGCCTTTCCCCGGTTGCATGCACCCCCCCCAATCTTAACAAGTATAGGAGAGTGGTCCGATACCGTTCTTTGTAAATATTTAGCGTACACAACCCTTCCCAACATAGGATCATTCCCCAAGGCTAAATCTATACGGGAGAGGGAGGAGAATGTAGAAGAGAAACACGAGTATTGGTATACCTCAGGGTTGTAGCACCTCCATAAGTCAGTTAGTGCCAACTCGCGTATAAGCGTCCCAAAAGGCGTACAGTTACCCCCTGACTTTATTGGTGCGTGATTTCCCCTATCCCAATGAGAGTCAATTATGTTGTTAAAGTCACCCACCCATAAACACGGGACCCCTTGAAAATCCCTCAGAATATTCATTATACGATACAGAGAATTACTGCTATATGGCGGGGGATGTAGATAGATACAAGCACCAGAGAAACAGCATATAATGTACAATGTAGAACAACAAACCGGCCTTCATCGTCTTCCACCACCCGTCTACACTCAAACCGGGCATCTCGTCTGACCAGGATGCTAACCCCTCTAGAAAACTGTGAATGTGTAGAGTGGTATCCTGCCTGTATCCATCTCTTGTCTAAAATATCAAGCTTCTCACTGGTAAGGTGCGTTTCCTGTAAGCAGACCACTGTTGGCTTGTTTTCTGAAATAAAAGAAAAAATCGCCTGCCTCTTGACTGGAGATTTCAGCCCCCTAACATTCCAGCTAAGGACTGTGATGTCTCCCATATCTATAGAGTAAAAGTGGTATCAATCCTCGTTGATGGCTCCTGGGCATGTACAGGTTAACACGTGCAATAGTAGCAAAGGACCTAACTTCCCTCCCCACCTCTCCCATCCCCTGAACAAAACACCCCAACACTAGTCGTGCCATGTAATTCCCGCAAGGGCAAACGTTGACCCCTAAATGAAGAGCCAACTAGGCACCGGGCGTCTCACTCCTCGCCGCTATGCCCCCACTTGTCAGGGTACCACCCCACAGCACAAAGTAAGCATCAAGACATGTACTGAAAACCATACATTTGCGAGCCCGTATCATCAACCACGATCCACTCCCCCCTTCCCCAAATGCTGTTCATTGATGTCCAGCCACTCCGCAGCGGCCTCTGCCTCCAAAAAGAAATGAGTCTTATTCTCGGCCTCCACCCGCAATTTGGCTGGGAATATCATGGAGTACTTGACACCAAGCACTCGTAGCCTCTTTTTGACATCAGTAAATTTTGCTCTCATTTTCTGCACTTTCGGCGAAAAATCTGGGAAAAAGGAGACTCTGGATCCCTCAATGGTCACGTCATGATGTTCTCTGGAAAACCTGAGGATAATGTCTCTGTCCTTATAGTTAAGGAGTTTGGCCAATATAGGTCGTGGTAGGTGGCCAGCAGGAGGGGGGCGAGCAGGGACTCTGTGAGCACGTTCCACCGCATATAGGTGAGTCAGGGTGTCTGAGCCAACTACACCTTTAATCCAATCCTCCACAAGGCTGTAGGGTCTCTGCCCTCACATCTCTCTGGTACATCCACTATACGCACGTTGTTGCGTCTAAGCCTGTTCTCCAGGTCGTCCGTCTTAGTCCATAGGGCATCCACATCCTTCCCGGTCTCCTTATGATATTGCAGGGATTTAGTGACTTTAGCCTCTACAGTATCGACCCTGCGTTCCAGCTGCCCAGTTCTGTCTTTTACTGTATGTAAGTCATGCTTGACTGTCTGTGACTCACCGTAGCTGGGGGTACACGTAGCGGGCGTTGTTTCTCCTCCAGTCACGGAACCGCGCCTGCGGTGGTGTAGGCCCGGTGGTCCAGATCAATAGGGGAATGGCGGAACAGTAGGGGGGATTTGTCTTTGTGACGCCACCTCCGGGTGTTCTGGTAACTTTACCAGCGCTGTTCGGGTCTCCGGGGGATGTTATACAGCGAGATGGAACGCTCCCCACAGGATGAGCGGGAGTCCCCGGAGCCGAGAGCTGCGCAAGATGTTGTGAGGCAGCTGCGGGGTGCTGCGCACTGAATCCAGGAGTAACGTACAACCACACAAAGTCTCTTTTAGGTACCTTTACTGGGTGGTAATCAGGTACACTCGGACCCGGATAGTGAAGTCGGCACTTCTGGAGGTTCACAGCAAGCAGTGTTAGGCTTCCTTTCTCTAGTTCTGGTGCTAAGGTCTGGTGGATGTGGAATCCAGCCGGACCGGGCAGTGTGTTCAATGAAACCTGCTTCACCTGGTTATCAGCACTGAGGGCACTGTAAAAGGGTCTGAGCAGGATCAGTACTCTTCCCTGGGCTCTCGTGGATGGGTGCATCAGGTGGAACAGGTGGCTAGACCTCCTGTTGATGGTGCTGGTTCTCTGTGGTGGCTGGGTAGCTCTCACAACTTCGGTTCCAGTAACCTGTGATTAAGGAAAGAGTCAGATTAACTCTGTGTTCCTGAGAGGTGATCTCCTTCTTCCTCTTATCCCAATTGCAGGGACCTCCACTTGCTAACAGGCTGGTTGGGCCTAGTGTGTTCCTCATAGGTTGGAGGTTTCACACAGGCTGGCAGCTCTTGTAGCGTCTACCACACTCTGAAGTTTCTCCCTCCAAGACTCTTTTTATAGGGGGAACTGGCTCAAAGTGACCAGTGGAGCTCCCCCTAGAGGCTCGGGGCGAAACCAGGTGTTCTAAGGTGTTGTTGTGTTTGTGGGTTTTGCTTTGCTGTTACTTACTCCATTTGTGCTCTAAAGATTTCTGTGGTGCCCAACAGGTGCCAGGGTGCCACATCTGCATAGATTCTTGCAGAAATCCCAACTGAGTGAGTACATTAGAGATAGCAGACCCACATTGCATAACTGCCATTAGAACGTCTTTCATAGTGGACTCAGCAGGGACATGTAGCTGCAGTGATGTTAACTGCTTTCTGTTTTGCTCCACCAGCTCTCCCCAGCTGGCTAGGGGCTCCTGGGTCTCCTGCCCTCCAGTGTCATTAATGTCCTCCTCCCCCTCCTCACTCATCTCGGACCCTGTACCTTCTCCTCCAGCATCAGTGTTGTCTCCTGGGGATGGCTGGTATCCTCTCTCTATCTCCTCCACTCTTGCAAACTGCCTCAGCCTGGCCACCATCTCCTTGTTTCTGGCTGCACTGTTGGAGACCGCCTCCTCCACAGCTTGTGCTGAGGCTGCAGCACCATTTTGGGAGCAGAGGGCCATTTCCCCTGCCTTCTTTCTGACGGCTTTTTTCGGCATCCCAGCGGGGTAAGAGCTGTAACGCCGGCTTCAGATTGTGCCCACAGACCTTATGGTACTATACCGGTAAGTTAACGGCCGTGCTGTGGGGAACAGCGGCTGAATTTAGACCGGTAGTGCAGGAGCTCTGTGGATGCACGTCCTCCTCACATGCTGCTTGGCCACGCCCTCCACGCACCCCAAATTTAATGAGGAGAATAGGAAAAAAAATGTTAATGCTAAAATGGGGATCCATCTTGTGTTATAGTACATCTTATAGTATGAATTTGGCTTACTGGATACATGGCGGTGGTGGAGCGGGGTCACAGGAGGTAGGCTCACCATTGCAGGAAGTTGGGGGTATGGCAGAAGTGGGGCGATGCTGCGGGCCCTGGGCTGGGAGGAGTGGGCGTACCGACGGAGCAAGGCAGGTGCAATTGATCTCCCGGCGATGGACATCTGGAAAGTGGTAATGGAGGCAGCACATGGATAGACTGACATGTAGGCTTTTGAAAATCTCAATTTATTGCAATGCATCGCCTCCGATGTGGTAGACTTCCTGAAAATAGCACCAGAGGCAGTGCATGTGTTGATTGACATCTCGGGTCTCTGAGATCTCAATCTGCCCATGCGCTGCCTTTGGCACCATTTTCCTAAATTCCATTGTGTCTATCACGAGGAGAACAATGGCGGCTGCCTCACTCCACCGCAACACCCCCTGCTCCCAGTCCAGGGCCCAAAGCATTACCCCACTAGTTCCACCGCCAAATTCCTGCAGCAGCAACTCTGCCTCTTGTGATCCTGCTCCACCACCTCCACACCACTCCAGTAAGCTACATTCAGTCTATAAGATGAACCCTTATTTTGCTCTCAATTTTTGGGGACAGAAAGTGCGTCTTATAGTATGAAAACTACGGTAATTTATTTTTTGCTTAGCAACATTTTATAAATTAACATCTTTCTTCCAAGATATTTTTTTTCATCTATCTTTTTACGCACTTTTTCTAGCTATACTTTTGTTTGGGTATTGTTGTTTTGCAGAATCTAGTTTTACATTCTGCAAAACTTTGGCACCATTATACTGAACCCATTATACATCATACTGAATACATACATCATACTGAATACATACTGGCACCATTATACATCATACTGAAAAACAAATCTTTGTGGGATGGAAGGATGGAAAAGAGTATAATTCTGCCAATGTTGCTGTACTTCTGTTTTTATGACATTCATTGATGGGCATAAATGATCATGAAAATGTATTCTGAATGTTGATAAGATTATACCAATATCAAATACTTTACTACCTTAAAAAAATGAAAATTTCTAAAAACAAATTTGATCTTTGTTGTCATATTCTAAGGTCCAAAACTTTTTATTTGTGTGGGCAACCTGAAGTTTTTATTGCTATCAATTTTTTACATTTCATATTTTGTTTTGTTTTTATGTTTATTTTAATTTATCCTTCATGTTTGGTAATTTCTTATCTGAAAAAAAAAATCTGAAAATTGTCAAAATCTTCTATTTCCAGATAAGCCTTCTTGACGTCACTCTCACTGCGGAAGCCGAAACTCAGTCAGTTTCGGGTCCTAGAGTGAAAGGTCGTCGCAGAGGATGGTGAAGGGGGTATGTGGGAGTAATAAACATAGAGTCTCTGTGTTATGTATTATTTACTACTTACTAGAGATTCTTAATAGTCAACTGGCATTACCCCTTTATTACCCAGTCTGCCACCAGCACAAGGCAGCTGGAAGAGTCAGGTGCAGCTCCAAAAAATGGCGCTACGATAAATGCACTATTGGGGCAGCTGCAGGCTGCAATTCGCAGCGGGGGGGAAGGGGGAAAAATGCTTGTGCTATCCCACGCTGAGGATTCCAGCCCCCAGCTACATGGCTGGAAACTGAAAATACAGAAAGGCTCCATGTCTTTTTTTTTTTTTTTTAAGTATTTCAAGAAATAATAATAAAAAAGTGCTCCCTGCAGTTTGATTACCAGCCAGGTAAACTAGGTATCTGGGGGTTGGTGGCAGCCCGTACTGGCATGCTGTAGCTGTGCTGGTGACCAAAAATACAGTAGAACCCCATGTCATTAGCGCAAAATATTCTCAGTAAATATGCAGCAAATACTCCGTAAACATGCACTGTGTGAACACTGCTGTTTATCTGCTGCGTATTCAGGAGCTAATATTGCATTAATGTAAAGGCACTAATGCTTTTTGTCATCCGAACAATTACCGAACAAAACCTTAACTCCCAACTTTTCTGCAAAATGTTCATGTTTGAGGAGCCGAATGAACATTGCCAAATTGGAATGCTAAATTTGAAATTGGTGAACCTGTTCGAGCATCACTAATCACTAATCCTCACTACTAACCATCTTATTATTTGTATTATACCTGACGTGCCTTAAAATGCTTTTAGGATATCCCCTCTTCAAAAATGCTTCCTACATCTCGTCCATAAATGTTTCCCACCTGGTTGGATCAGACACTAATCTTTTTACTCTTATAAATTGCAATTTAGGTAACGCCTTTTGGTAGAGTATGGATGTGCACTACAAAAATGCCAAGGTCTATACGTGGCTGGATGGTTATACAGGAGTAGTGACTCCATACAGACAATACCATTGGCAAGATCCATTTTCCTCTGACTCTAGCAGTGGCCGATGAGGATCCTGGAGAAATGAACTGCATTTTTCCAAGAGGAGAAGTGGCCGTGCAACAGTAAAAAAAGAAGAGAGCAAACTGCCGGCATTGGAAGAGCTCCATCTTCAACCATCGTGAACCGGTCACAGATTTGGAGGATTTACTAGTCATAAAGATTTTGTCAAGTGTATTGGATCCTAAAGAGAATAATCCATTACCAGAGGGACTTTCCTTTTATGCTAATGATGATAGAAAATGTGTGATACTTTTAAATTTTTCACAATATTAGTTTTAAAGCACATTTTTACCATGCACCTGTCGCCACAGAGAGTATTACGTAGGGAGGGTGTGCCAAATTGTATCTAAAAGATCTGGGTCTGAGAAATGAAAATGGATATAATCCACCTAGAACACATCGCCCGGTGGAGACATTTACTATCTTTATTTTGAATAATATAGGTTTTTTTAAAAACTAATAAATTATTGTGTCCTTATAAAAATTTGAAAAAAGAGGATAGATTAGCAATGAAATCCCTTATGGAGGATCAAAGTAGTGGGATAAAACCCATAGATAAGGGAGGTAGCAGTGGTGTAACTACAACAGGTGCAGGGGCTGCAATCGCATCCGGGCCCTGGACCCTAGGGGGGAACTGCAAAAGTCCCTTTGGCCTTTAGAAAAAGACCCCTTTGGTTAAAAACACAGATTCTTTTTAATTGGATACAACAGACTTTCTCGGCAAAATTAAGACCAATAATTGCGTAACATAAAATGTTATATTTACAAAAATTAATGTAGTGTCTGCACTTTGATTATACATGAAAAGGGTCTGGAAGCTGTTACATGGTTTTTGGAGGAGAATGGCATAACATCATTGAAAAAGGATTGAATCATTAAATTGTATATTGAATAATAATTTTTTTAATTTCAGGATACCTTTTTTGAATGGCAAACAGCATCGTCGATGGATGCGAATGTGGCCCCCCATATGCAAGTATTTGCATGTCCTTTTTTGAAAACAAATATGTACATACAAATGCTCTTTATAAGCGACATGTGAAGGCATGGTATAGATTTATAGATTATATATTTTGCATATGGGAGGGGCTACTAGATCTGCACACAGAATTTGTGGATTTCATTAATAATGTTTACACTATGAGAGATATATCGACAGAATAAGCGAAATAGCGTTTACACCGTAAAAATATTTATAACGTGTTAGGCCCTTTCACATCAGCGGTTTTTTGAAATCGCGGCAGATGCGGTGAAAAAACCGCATCTGCCGCGATTACCACATACCGACTGCACTTGCGGCACAGTTGCGGCAAGCCCCATGCAATGTCTATGGGGCTTGCGGTAAGTGTGTGGTAGATGCGGCAAGTGCCGATACCGCACCTGCCGCAAGCCCGCATAGACATTCTATGGGGCTTGCCGCAACTGTGCCGCAAGTGCAGTCGGTATGTGGTAATCGCGGCAGATGCGGTTTTTTCACCGCATCTGCCGCGATTTCAAAAAACCGCTGATGTGAAAGTACCCTTAGCCAGAAGATAGAAAAATATTACAATCTGAGAGTCCTCAGTGGTTGATACCTTTTAATGGCGAACTGAGAAGATGGTAAAAAATAGTCGGCCTGTTCTGAATGTGTTAAAGGTCAACATCTATTTCTATTCCCAGACTTCTGATTCTTTGAGATTTGTGAATCTGAGATCCTGATTTGTTGAGAACAGATCCGCCTGTGCCTAAACACTTCTGTAGCCCTCATCATACCTTGATGGATATCAAAATAGTAGTTTTGAAAGGTAACTTCAAATCTCAGAATCAGAAAAGTCTGAAAATAGAAACTAATGTTGACCTTTGATACATTCAGAAAAGGAATGAATGTGTCACATGGATTTATGCATTTTTACATCAATTAAGGAAATTTCAAATCTTGGACCACTAATCAAAGGACAATAAACAATCACATGTATTATCTCTTAACTCTGATATTTATTGCCCAGTTGCTCTTCCTCTATCCCCTCCCAACACAGACCCCTATGCCCTGCATTATTCAACCCTATATATGTATATTATATACTAGATGGCAGCCCGATTCTAAAGAATCGGGTAGTCTAGAATCCATATATAGTTTATTTAGTAATAGTTAGGGGAGTGCGGTGAAATTAATTGTGTGTATAGAGGTGACTCAGTGGGTAGCACTGCGCGGTGGCTCAGTGGTTAGCACTGCGCGGTGGCTCAGTGGTTAGTACTGCGTGCGGTGGCTCAGTGGTTAGCAGTGAGTGCGCTGGCTCAGTGGTTAGCAGTGAGTGCGCTGGCTCAGTGGTTAGCAGTGAGTGCGGTGGCTCAGTGGTTAGCAGTGAGTGCGGTGGCGCAGTGGTTAGCAGTGAGTGCGGTGGCTCAGTGGTTAGCAGTGAGTGCGGTGGCTCAGTGGTTAGCAGTGAGTGCGGTGGCGCAGTGGTTAGCAGTGAGTGCGGTGGCGCAGTGGTTAGCAGTGAGTGCGGTGGCGCAGTGGTTAGCAGTGAGTGCGGTGGCGCAGTGGTTAGCAGTGAGTGGGGTGGCTCAGTGGTTAGCAGTGAGTGCAGTGGCTCAGTGGGTAGCAGTGAGTGCAGTGGCTCAGTGGTTAGCAGTGAGTGCAGTGGCTCAGTGGTTAGCAGTGAGTGCAGTGGCTCAGTGGTTAGCAGTGAGTGCGGTGAAATTGGTCAGCGCAGCGGCGTGGGCAGAGTGGTCAGCGCAGCGGTGTGGGCAGAGTGGTCAGCGCAGCGCCATGGGCAGAGTGGTCAGCGCAGCGCCGTGGGCAGAGTGGTCAGCGCAGCGCCGTGGGCAGAGTGGTAAGCACACACATACACTCCGCTATACTTACCACCGACCCTGCATCTTCCCCGCCGCCTGGATCCTGAGTCGACATGTCGCCGCCCCCGGACGACTGGATCCAATATGTTGTCCGGGTAGTTTTGCGAGACATCTTGGACGCTATATTGGATCCAGTAGTTTGGGGGCAGCGACATGTCGACTGAGGATCCAGGCAGCGGACGCAGGGCCGGTGGTAAGTATAGCGGAGTGTGTGTGTGTGTATGTGTGTGTGTGTACAAAGTTGAGGGAAGTGTGGACAAAGTGACGGAAGTGCGTACATACACACATATACACACATACTGTACATTGCATATGGAGGGGTGAGGAGAGCGGAGGCTGGAGGGCAGAGGACAGGGAGAGGAGAGCGGAGGCTGGAGGGCAGAGGAGGGCGGAGGCTGGAGGCTGGAGGGCAGAGGACAGGGAGAGTAGAGCGGAGGCTGGAGGGCAGAGGACAGGGAGAAGCGAGTGGAGGCTGGAGGGCGGAGGAGAGGGAGAGGAGAGCGGAAGGTGGAGGTAGAGGAGAGGGAGGGAGAGCGGGAAGCTGGAGGGCAGAGGACAGGGAGAGGAGAGCGGAGGCTGGAGGGCAGAGGAGAGCAGAGGCTGGAGGGCAGAGGACAGGGAGAGGAGAGCGGAGGCTGGAGGGCAGAGAAGAGCGGAGGCTGGAGGGCAGAGGACAGGGAGAGGAGAGCGGAGGCTGGAGGGCAGAGGAGGGCGGAGGCTGGAGGGCAAAGGACAGGGAGAGGAGAGCGGAGGCTGGAGGGCAGAGGATAGGGAGAGGAGAGCGGAGGCTGGAGGGCAGAGGACAGGAAGAGGAGAGAGGAGGCTGGAGGGCAGAGGACAGGGAGAGGAGAGCAGAGGCTGGAGGGCAGAGGACAGGGAGAGGAGAGCAGAGGCTGGAGGGCAGAGGACAGGGAGAGGAGAGCAGAGGCTGGAGGGCAGAGGACAGGGAGAGGAGAGCAGAGGCTGGAGGGCAGAGGAGGGCGGAGGCTGGAGGGCGGAGGCTGGAGGGCAGAGGACAGGGAGAGGAGAGCGGAGGCTGGAGGGCAGAGGACAGGGAGAGGAGAGCGGAGGGTGGAGGGCAGAGGACAGGGAGAGGAGAGCGGAGGCTGGAGGACAGGGAGAGGAGAGCGGAGGCTGGAGGACAGAGGAGAGCGGAGGCTGGAGGGCAGAGGACAGGGAGAGGAGAGTGGAGGCTGGAGGGCAGAGGAGAGCAGAGGCTGGAGAGCAGAGGACAGGGAGAGGAGAGCGGAGGCTGGAGAGCAGAGGACAGGAAGAGGAGAGAGGAGGCTGGAGGGCAGAGGACAGGGAGAGGAGAGCGGAGGCTGGAGGGCAGAGGACAGGGAGAGGAGAGCGGAGGCTGGAGGGCAGAGGACAGGGAGAGGAGAGCGGAGGCTGTAGGGCAGAGGACAGGGAGAGGAGAGCGAAGGCTGGAAGGCAGAGGACAGGGAGAGGGGAGCGGAGGCTGGAGGGCAGAGGACAGGGAGAGCAGAGCGGAGGGTGGAGGGTGGAGGCTGGAGGGCAGAGGACAGGGAGAGGAGAGTGGAGGCTGGAGGGCAGAGGACAGGGAGAGGAGAGTGGAGGCTGGAGGGCAGAGGACAGGGAGAGGAGAGCGGAGGCTGGGGGGCAGAGGAGGGCGGAGGCTGGAGGGCAGAGGACAGGGAGAGTAGAGCGGAGGCTGGAGGGCAGAGGACAGGGAGAAGCGAGTGGAGGCTGGAGGGCAGAGGACAGGGAGAGGAGAGCGGAGGCAGGAGGGCAGAGGACTGGGAGAGGAGAGCGGAGGCAGGAGGGCAGAGGACTGGGAGAGGAGGCTGGAGGCCAGAGGAGGCTGGAGGGCAGAGGCCAGGGCAGAGGAGGCTGGAGGGCAGAGGCCAGGGCAGAGGGGAGGGCAGAGGAGGCTGGAGGGAAGAGGCCAGGGCAGAGGAGGCTGGAGGGCAGAGGCCAGGGCAGAGGGCAGGGCAGAGGAGGCTGGAGGGCAGAGGCCAGGGCAGAAGAGGCTGGAGGGCAGAGGCCAGGGCAGAGGAGGCTGGAGGGCAGAAGCCAGGGCAGAGGGGAGGGCAGAGGAGGCTGGAGGGCAGAGGCCAGGGCAGAGGAGGCTGGAGGGCAGAGGCCAGGGCAGAGGCGGCTGGAGGGCAGAGGCCAGGGCAGAGGAGGCTGGAGGGCAGAGGCCAGGACAGAGGAGGCTGAAGGGCAGAGGCCAGGGCAGAGGGGAGGGCAGAGGAGGCTGGAGGGCAGAGGCCAGAGCAGAGGCCAGGGCAGAGGAGGCTGGAGGGCAGATGCCAGGGCAGAGGAGGCTGGAGGGCAGAGGCTAGGGCAGAGGAGGCTGGAGGGCAAAGGCCAGGGCAGAGGAGGCTGGAGGGCAGAGGCCAGAGCAGAGGAGGCTGAAGGGCAGAGGCCAGGGCAGAGGAGGCTGGAGGGCAGAGGCCAGGGCAGAGGAGGCTGGAGGGCAGAGGCCAGGTCAGAGGAGGCTGGAGGGCAGAGGCCAGGGCAGAGGAGGCTGGAGGGCAGAGGCCAGGGCAGAGGAGGCTGGAGGGCAGAGGCCAGGGCAGAGGAGGCTGGAGGGCAGAGGCCACGGCAGAGGAGGCTGGAGGGCAGAGGCCAGGGCAGAGGAGGCTGGAGGGCAGAGGGCAGGGCAGAGGAGGCTGGAGGGCAGAGGCCAGGGCAGAGGAGGCTGGAGGGCAGAGGCCAGGGCAAGGAGGCTGGAGGGCAGAGGCCAGGGCAGAGGAGGCTGGAGGGCAGAGGAGGCTGGAGGGCAGAGGCCAGGGCAGAGGAGGCTGGAGGGCAGAGGGGAGGGCAGAGGAGGCTGGAGGGCAGAGGGCAGGGCAGAGGAGGCTGGAGGGCAGAGGCCAGGGCAGAGGAGGCTGGAGGGCAGAGGCCAGGGCAGAGGAGGCTGGAGGGCAGAGGCCAGGGGAGGCTGGAGAGCAGAGGCCATGGCAGAGGGCAGGGCAGAGGAGGCTGGAGCCGGTAGGGCAGAGGCTGCTGGAGCCGGCAGGGCAGACTCACCACGGGCCGGGAATCAGCTGTACTGTAGCAGGAGAGGAGGGGCGGGCAGAGCTGCAGGAGAGGAAGTCCCGCCCTCCCTCCTCTCAAGGCAGGCGGCATGTCTGGAGGGCAGAGGGTGGAGGGGAGTGGCTGGAGGGCACACGGAACTTCCGAGGTCGGAACGTTCCTGTGCCGCTGCCTGTAGCAGGGGGGCCCTGCACTGGCTGACGTCACCAGCCCCTGGGCGAAGGCCATCACGGAAGTGGCCTTCGCCTTTTCAGGAAGTGGCCTTCGGGTTTTATATATAAGATGTGTTTGTGGCGCCCTGCCAATGCAGTTAACCACATATCTCTGTGCTGCACAGCTGGGTTTCCACAGCAGGTACTACTACTAACAACAGCTTCCACCCCGACACAGTAGGGGGAGCTCAACCTGCTGCACTTAGGCAGGATCCCCTATAAATACTGCTGCTGGGGGCGGAGTTAGTCAGAGTGTGGCAGACGCTAGAAGAGCTGCAGGAGAGTTCTGGTGCTGAGGCCATGAGTAGGCCCAGGCCAGAGATGCAAAGTAGTCCTTCAGTGTCCCACCCGCCTAAGTGGGACTGAAGGCAGGGAGAGACATGAACTGAAGAAAGGAATAGAAGTAGGAACCGAAGGCTTAGTCGCGAGCTAGTTCCAAGCAAGAGAAACGGATATTGGGGATCCGCACCGGTGGGAGAACTCGAAGTCCCACTGAAAACCCCTTGGCACCGAGGAAGCTTCAGCTACCCGGTCTCCTGAGAGAGTCACAGAGAGGGAGCCAGGACTAGCAGGGCACTGCAGATCCAGAGAGAGGTTGTCCCGGAGACCGCATAGGTGAGGGAGAGAAATATAGAAGAAGAAGAGAGTGAAGGCAAGTCGGGATTTAATAGACTGCGCTTCATTAAACACACAGAGGAGGAGGCCTTATACCCACTTGCTGTGGGAGCCCACTGTGCAGCCCAGCTACCCGTCAGTGCTTGGGACCATTTACCTGAATACCATCAGTAAAAGGTAAAGAGACTCTGCTGTGTGTTTGCATTCTTTCTTCTCCCTCACCGTGCCCCTCCATAGACTCTTCCTATCCTCTCAAATTGTCCCAGCTCTGCTGCAATCCGTTGATCCTCACCACTCTGCCCCGGAGGTCCCAGTCCTGCCTGCAGGGACTATACCATCACGACCGCAATCCCACCGACCTCCGGAGGACTGTAGTGGCGCTGGTGATCCATCACCAGATTCAGCAGGTGGCGTCACGGCAAAAACTGTATATAATGCCTGTAAATACCCATTTCAGTTGACCCCCAGGGCCACGGCCTCGGGCAAGCCACCCGTGACATCCCAGACTGGAAGCCGCCCGAGAGCCGTCATTATGTCATTATTAAGTCTGAGGAGGCCTGTGCTAACTCTAAATCTTGCTATTTGTTACTATCTTTTCAGTTCACCATTAAAAGGTATCAACCACTGAGGACTCTCAGATTGTAATATTTTTCTACTCGATAAAGCACACTATTATATTAAATGACAAGGTGGTGCTCACCTGGTATGGTTGTGTTGGACATAGCCACCATAGAAGGCCTATAATGTATTCAGATAATAAAAAAACCGCTGCAGTCCAAGTATCGGATGATACATAAACGTCAGAGATAAGAAGGAATTAGCTGCGCTGCTATCTTTCGATATATGCAAACCCTGAGCTGGTTTTGCATATAGGTGACATCACGCGAGTTCTACCACCTCATCAAGTCAAACAATTTGAACTATTTTTTTTTTTTTATCCTTTTCTCCCCTTTCTTTTTTGACCATCTCTCTTGAAATATATAATCACATTTCAGTAATTCACGATATTATAACTGTTTATTGTATTATAATTAAATTATTTAATAATGTCACAATCAGTTTATCCAACATTCTGATGAAGGTAAAGGTATATGTAATATGTAACAGTTTCCGCAGTGCGCCTTTTTTCATATCTTTCTCACTATTTATGCGCCTCTGCATGTAATGGATGTAATATGACGAAATCACAATGAAGGAGAATCTCTCCGAAACACGTTGACTAAATCACAATTTGGAGACTAAAAGATCCTTTGATTATTATTATTTATTATTATAGCGCCATTAATTCCAGGGTGCTTTACATGTGTAGAGGGTATACATAGACAAATACAATAAACATGGACAATGTAAGGCACACAGGCACAGTACAATATAGGACGCTGTCCACGAGGACACTGTCCAATCTATAAGGGGATGGGGGGAGGATACAGTAGGAAAGCGTAGAGTTGGTCGTACGGTGGTTTGGTGGAATGAGGCTCAAAGTAGGTTGTAGGCTTGTCGGAAGAGGTGGGTCTACATAGTTTCTTTTGAAGGTTTCCAGAGTAGGTGAGAGTCTGATATGTTAAGGCAGAGAGTTCCAGGGTATAGAGGATGCACGGGAGAAATCCTGTATGCGGTTGTGGGAACAAGAGATAAGGGGCAGTAGAGGAGGAGATCATGAGTGAATCGCAGGTTGCGTGAGGGAAGATATCGGGAGACCATGTCACAGATGTACGGAGGAGACAGATTGTGGATGGCTTTGTATGTCAAAGTAAGGGTTTTAAATCGGGGCCTCTGAGAAATGGGGAGCCAGTGAAGGGCTTGGCAGAGAGGAGAGACTGGGGAATATTGGGAGGACAGGTGGATTAGGCAGGCTGCAGAGTTTATGATAGAGTGGTGCAAAAGAGCTAGAGGGGAGGCCAGTGAGCAGGAGGTTACAATAGTTGAAGTGGGAGATGATGAGGGCATGAACAAGTGTTTTTGCAGTGTCGAGGTTGAGGAATGAACGGATCCAGAAAATATTTTTAAGTTGGAGTCAGCAGGAGGTGGCAAGGGCTTGGATATGTGGCTTAAAGGAAAGAGCAGAGTCGAGGATTATCCCGAGGCACCCAGCATTGGGGACCGGTGAAAGTGAGCAGCCATTGACATTGATGGATAGATCAGGTAGGGGGAGAGTGCATTGGGGGAAAGATGATGAATTCTGTTTTGTCCATGTTCAGTTTCAGAAAGCGAGCGGTAAAGAAGCATGAGATAGCGGCGGATAGATAGCAGCGTGGCTCCTTCCTTCTCATCTCTGATGATTTCTAATGTTTGGGAAGAATTAAAGTTTACAAACATAACTAGCATAACTTATTAGACCCTATGGTTTATATAAATGAAGAAAGTACAGTGCTGCGCAAATTAATTGGGACAAAGCATTTTTTTAAGTAAAATCGTAAGTTGGGGTTACCAGTTAGTGATTTAAACCAGTTTTAACTGCTTTGAACAGGTGTGAGTGTACAACCTTGAGTAACAAAACGTGGTTTGACAGGTTTTAGTCAGAAAATAACAGCTAGCTGCCCCCTCAGCATCAGTGAGAGCTTGTTTCTGTGAGGAGTGGTTAAGTGTACTTTTTCTCTCAGTGTAATTCGTGCCTGTAAAAATGGATGTTACTCCATGGAAGAGTCTTGAATTATTACTCTTAATGAACATACAAGTCTGACTGTAAGAGAAATCGCTTCCACCGTTGGTATTGGAAAATCTACCGTTTCAAGAATAATTCGCTCACACAATGAAACTGGATGGTTTTCTCCAAAATGAAAAGGGAAATGTGGAAGAAATATGAAAACAACACCAAGAACTGATAAACACTTATCAGAAATAGTAACATTAATGCAAGAAAAACAAGATTTGTCCCAATTAATTTGCACCGCACTGTATATAGCCTACCAATTGATACAAAAAAGAAATGGGCAAAAATAGTGTCTTACATTTTTGTAGTGCACCCACACCCCAAAGGTGACACTTAAATCGCAATTTATTAGGGTCAAAAGTTTAGTGTCAGTTCCAACCAAGCATGAAAAATGTATGGAAGAGATGGAGGAAGTGTTTTTGAAGTGGGGATATCCTAAACACATTTTAAGTGAGGCTAGATATAATACAAATAATATGGTGGTAAGAAGAGATAATGTGAAAAGGAACCCGTTTGTTAGAAATTTTTGTCCTTTTATCCGACATGTAGATACAATTATGAGACAAGATTGGGATATTCTACAGAAGGCTTATCTGAAAATAGATTTCAACAATTTTTGGATTTTTTTGTAATAGTAAATTACCAAATCTGAAGGATAAATTACTTCCTGCGGATTTTGCTCATAAAAAAACACCTAGACAGACATTGTTTATTGCTAAAAAAACAAGGAACATACCAATGCTTTGGATGTTGACAATGTAAGAACGTACTATAAGGTGAATTTTTTCACATCAATATACTGGGGAACAGTTTACGATTAAGAGGTCTTTACTTGCTTGAGTAATAATGTAGGTTATAGTATAAAATGTCTGTGTGGAATCCTATATATATAGGAGAAATGATGCAACTGGTAGAGGTTAGGATAACTAAGGATAAATGAACAATTAGATGCAATAATTTACTGTTACCAATGCCGAATCATTTTAGAGAGAAAAAACACACAATTTCGCAATTGAAGTACCAAGTGTTGGAAAAAGTGACAGAAAAAACAAAAAATAGGTTAAAATCACCCCCCTTTTGCCCCACTGAAAATAAAACTTTTTAAAAAATACACATATTCAGTATCACCGCATTCAGAAATGCCCGATCTATCGAAATATAAAATCAATTAATCAGATCTGTAAATTGCGTAACAGAAAAAAAAAATAATTCCTACACCCCTGCAATAAATTACAATGCAATAAGAGGCGATCAAAACAGTTAATATACATTAAAATGGTAATATTATAAATATCAGCTCAGGACACAAAAAATAACCCCTCACACAGACCCAGATCCCGAAAAATAAGAACGTTACGGCTATTGAAAAATGGCGCCAAATGTACAATTCTTTATTTTATTTACAATTGAAATAATATAATAATAATAATATATATAATTTATTCATTTATATAGTGCTATTGATTCCATAGCACTTTACATCAGTAATGCTGTCTCTCTTGGAGCTCACAATCTAAACATCCTATCAGTATGTTTTTACAATGTGGGAGGAAACCGGATTACCTGGAGGACACCCATGCAAACACAGGGAGAACATACAAACTCCTTGTAGATGTTGTCTTTAGTGGGAAGTGAACCCAGGATCTCAGGACCCCAGTGCTGCAAGGGCTACAGTGCTAACCAGTTGAGCCACCTTGCCGCCCCAATAATAAAATAACTATACATTTGTTATGTACATACTCATACTGCCCTGGAGAATCATACTGCCAGGTCAGTTTACCCATATAGTATGGTAAATAAAATAATAAAAAAATAAAACCTTCTTTTTGTAATTTCACCACACTTGGAATTTTTTTTCCTGTTTTCCTGTACTCTATATGGTAAAATGAATGATGTAATTCAATAGTACAACTCGTCCCGCAAAAAAGCAAGCTGTCATATGAATATATTGATGGAAAAATATAAAAAGCTATGGAGGAAGGGGAGGGAAGAACCCGAGAACGGAAAATTGCCTGGTGGTGAAGGGGCTAAGGACCATTCTTACTTTTCTAAATTACTGTAAGTAACTATGAAGTATTAGGACCCTTTCATAAATCTGCATGAGATTTGTAGAAAATGCTTGTCTCCCTAGTACAATTTTGGGGCCATTTTTATTACCATACCTCCACTTTAGACTTGCTTCTTATAGAGGAAACCTTTTCGGAAAGGGAATTCTCTAATTGCAAAAATGAGCGGAAAATTCATTGTTGAAAGTTTTAGTTTCATACAAGAACAAATCCACATGTCTAATTTGAAGTAATAATTACATACATCTTTACAAAGCTGTTAGTTGGCGTCATTAGACCCCTGGATTGAGCATGATTTGTAAGTACATTAATAAAGATGATTATATCTGTATATCCCTGTGGAATATGATGGTGATATAAATGAAGTAAATTTAATATAATAATAAACATGGCAATGGATTGTGTGAACTTCAAAATAGGGTCCATTCTCAATAAATTCAGGTTATAATATTGGTTTTATATACCGTATTTTGTTATGTGAAAATACAGTTTCCTATTTTGCCATCACTACATTGACGTTCTAATTAATTTATTGATTTAGATTCTGTATTTTCTTCTTAGATTTTGGTTGCATCGGCACAGATTTCAATAGAAATAATTTAAAATCTCTCAATTGACCTTAGAGGCTTCTAGTGTTGTAGATAGCGGGAGCCAACTTCACATTGACCCATATGGTTTTGGAATTACAGGCTCACATATGTTTATATTATCTGTTTTACATGGAGACTAGAGAGTAAAGTCCCTCAGATACTTCAGCAGACAGTTACCTTTCTAGCTCTCACATACACGAGAGATTCATTCGCTCTGCCGATCAATCTGGAGATCTGTATGAGAAAGCCTCTGACAGACTCCGCTGGCAGTAGCTTATTTCTTAAAGGATAAAAGAGATGGTAGACTGGAATCGTATGTGCTGGATCCTTATCTCAGCTGAAATCATCAGTCAGGAAAGAGCTTTGTGTCCCCATACATGTTAGTTTGTTGACCAAAACCGATTGATATCTTCGTGTTTGGAGGAAGTTAGTCTAAATTATATGCGGGACTTTAGCCTACGGCAAAAAATGCCGTCACTTATTGACTTATTGTTCCAGTAAACAAAAGGATTGATAATTGTAATTTAGCTCCCCTCTCATTTCATGTTATCTATCTAGGGAAAGTGGGGTCGCTCTTGTACGCATTAATTGACCTGCTGGTAACTCAAAAATTGGCTAGTTTGGAGGGCAGTAATCTACGATGTATGTGTTTTTTTTTACCTAGATAAACAAAGTAAAATCTGAACTGCTCCATAGCTGATGCAATTTATTAAGACAATACTCAAGACAGATGTGGCTTCTAAAGGGTATGTCTCACATACCGAGATCGCTAACGAGATCGTTACTTTTGTGACGCAATAGCGATCTCAGCAACGACATCGCTACGTGCGACAGGGTGTAACGATCTGGTCCCCTGCTGCGAGATCGGCAATCGTTACACAGCCTCCTGGTTCATTTTTTGGTCGTTGCGCTCCCGCTGGGAACGCTGTATCGCTGTGTTTGACACCTTACCGACGATATCGTTGGCAACACATAATGAGATACGTAGGCGTGCACGCATGTGAGAAGGAAATACAACGACTGAACAATATCGTTGAAGAAATCGCTAGGGTGGACATATCGTTGTATAGATCGGCGTGTTTGAATACCAAGTAGCGATACCGATAATGACTCATCAGCGATCCCGGGAGCCATGTCGTTATCGGGATCGCTACTGCGGTCGTTACGTCTGACCGGGCCTTAAGTAAAAAAAGTTGAACTACGTATATTTTTTGTAAGTGATAGTAAATGTCACAGATTGTAGTTTTTACCTGTGATAGGCAAGAAAATAATCACTGGATATAGAAAAGACAAGCACAATAGGGTCTTATCTGTTGAGATGGTGAAAATGATCGGAGGCAAAAGTTTGCTCACCTGGAGGGGTTGTGTGAGACTCAACTAATAAAATAGAAGAAACAACGGCTACAGCAGCCCCATCTATGTGGAAATGGCAACAATGAAAGATACATAGGGTTAAAAATCGAACTGCCATTGTAAGAAGATGTCCTGAAGAAGGAGCAATGTGTTGAATAAATTACTACTTCAGGATCCTGTATCCATCTTCTTACAACCAAAATAGTATTATTGGCAAGCACACAAAAGGTTTGCTTGTAGAGGTGCAAGTGAGAAAATTAGAATTAATCCCAATAATCCGTCCCATATAGTAATCAAGGCAGACTCAAAGGTTCAAATGCAAATAGAGTCTTTAATAAATGAAGATAATTGCCCCGTACATTTTTAATCTAGATTTTACAGATCCTTAAGGGCTCTGGACTTCTCTCCCGAACAAACCGATTCCCCATCTATTGAGCGAAAAAATACCATGCACAAACTTGTGGCCCATAGAAGCTACAAAACGCCCAATTTATTCTCTTCAACAAATGCATGTCTCACACTATATGTCGAAGATCAAAAAATTGACCACACCACATTTCCGGTGGTTTTGGTTAGAAATACTAACGAACGTATGTCCTCCTATCCCGAAACTCATTTAAAAAAATTTACATTAATCTCATTACCTCTAAATTAACCATCACCCCACTATTTTTGCACTCTTGGAAAACGGAACTTAACATCACCCTATCCCTGCAAGAAAAACAAATGGTGTGCTCCAACTCACACAGCTTCTCTAGATGCATCCTGCTTCAATAAACTGCCTATAAAATTCTTTCAAGGTGGTATCACACTCCAGAGAGGCTCTTTCACCTGGGTTTATCTGAGTCCCTTTTATGCTGGAGATGTCAGATATCAAGAAAGTACAATATTTCTGGTCTAAAGATATTGATACCTTGAAAGCTCTAGGTGTGATGTAGTCAGACCTTACAGCCCCAGTAGTACTTCTGTCCCTCCTTACTCCTAATTTCAAACCCAAAAAAAATGACCTTGTCCCTTTGATGTTGGGAGCGGCAAAGCACCTAATTGCCTTAAAATGGAAACAACAACTCCCCCAACTCTAGGGGAATGGTTAGATAAAATCAAGGATATTTATAGATTGAAGGAACTCTCGAATTGGGACACCTTCTCTCTGTCCCTCCTTACTCCTAATTTCAAACCCCAAAAAACATGACCTTGTCCCTTTGATGTTGGGAGTAGCAAAGCACCTAATTGCCTTAAAATGAAAACAACAACCCCCCCAACTCTAGGGGAATGGTTAGATAAAATCAAGGATATTTATAGATTGAAGGAACTCTCGAATTGGGATACCTTCTCTCATGACCAATTTCTTAAGATCTATGTTCCTTGGCCTGGATTGTACGGAAACGACTGAGATCATTAGTGTATTCTGGAGTGCCATGGTGGTCGAGCTCCCTCGAGGAAGGGGCCCTCTTGGGTGTCCCAGTGTTCTGTTTGCTCCCTCTATAGTTTACTGGATCTTCCTATTTAGCCATCACATTTCTACAGAGATTATGAGCTTGCCTCTCTTAACTTATTGATCACGAATAATTGTTTACTTGACGAACCTACGCTGTTTAGAACTTCTTAAATACTCCTGTTATATGTTCTTTTATATTATATGTTCTTTTCTTTTATTTGGTTTCTTATTTTTCATAGTTTGTGAGAACAACAGGGGTAATATAAAACAAACTTGAATAACTTTGCTTTCTCAGGAGACTACGATCTCTGCGATATGTTGCTTTATGAGTTTACTTTCTTTGTATGTTAAAATGTAAAATAAAGAATTTTTAAAATAAATAAATAATTGAATAAATGAAGATAATGCGATTGTGAGAAAAACATTTCTGCCCAACTCGTGGCCTTGTTCAAGAGTGGCTGTGGACTCTGGGTTATAGTAGTAGCATAGAAATTGCAAGAGTCCATGTACAGTATACAGGACTAGTGATGAGCGAGCATGCTCGCCGCTACTCGTTACTCGCAAGAGTATCCTGGTACTTGGGATGCTCGGTGAGCACCGAGTACCATCGAGGTGCTCGGACTCCTCACTAAACATTATCGATGTGACACAAATATACAGCTCCCTACAGTGCACAAAGTGAGCTTGCACCTCACAGAGAGCAGATTGATTGTTAGGGTCCCTCTGGGGAGCACAGCGAGGTGTTGTATGGTGTGACGATTTGAAAAAGCCCACCATCCCGCCCTTCCCCAGAAACACTCGTTTTATAGTTGGACGTCTGTGGGTGGAGCCTATCACTCATTGAATTGCATTTGACTTGGTGCTCGGTCGAGCACCCGAGCATTTCGATATTCTCGACCCGAGCATCGAGCATCCGAGCATTTTACTGCTTGCTCATCACTATACTGGACGTCTATAGATCTGAGGGGTCATGGTAAGGATCCCAGATGAAACAATATAAAATTCTTCAGGATGGATGACATTCTGAGAAATCATATTGGATCAGAATGGACATCCCACCTCTGGGATGAGTTAAATATATTCCTATTATTGGAAATCTCAATCTCTCTTAGGGTATGAGTCGACGATCAGGAAACATTGCGTCCTGGACCTGAGATAAGCCGCAGGTGAACGCAGGGAGATTGCAGCCACCCTGCTCTGAATGCAGATCTTGGCCACAGGACAGCTTTTCCCAGCATTCATCCGCCAAGATCGCCTTAGACCCTGCAGCAATAAATTAACATGCTGCGGAAAAGCGAACCACAGCTGAAATAACGCTACGTAAAACGCTATGTAAAAAAAAGCACAGTGGGCATAGGATTTCTAGAAATCCCATCCACTGTGATTCTATTGTTGAACGCAGCATTTTGGACGCAGCGGAAATACTCTGCATCCATAACACTGCTAATACTGATTGTGTACACGTAGCCTTAGTAGAACTTCCCTTGGAATATAGACATTGAAAATGTGAAAATGAAAGACCGGCTCCGATCTCCTAGCCACCATAGCTCAAGAGAGCCGGTGTTTCATTTTCACCGGTGATCTGGATGGGTTACTGAATATCATATAAAAGTTAGATATGGGGTTGACTTTGCGACTAGTCAGACTGCCTTAGGTCCAGACCAACATTCCTTTAATATACTCCATATCTAACATTGTCTATCTTCCAAATCAAATTCTATTAAGACAGATTAAGATTTCAAATAACAAGAGTATTTTTAACTCATCTTAGAGGTGGTCTACACATACATACCATTGTCCATTGTGACCTAACATGATTTCTCTCTGAGTATCCTTCATCCTGAAGCATTTTATATTGTTTCATCTGGTATCCTTACCCTCATCCCAGAGATCTGTAGATATCCTGTATAAATGGACTCTTGCATTATCTAAGCTACGACTATAACCCTGAGTCCCCAGCGACTCTCGTGAACAAGGCCACAAGTTGGACCAAAACGTTTTACTCAATACAAGAATAGTAGTTTCCAGCAACCACAGGCGATAAGGTACTTAAAACATCACGTTTATTGAGCGTTCAGGTTAAAAGTAAGACATTCAGAAGGAGGCAATCCCAGTGCAGGAAACGAATGCATGGTCTTAGTCATGACTGAGGTTGCTGGAGACAACTCTTCTTGTATTGATTTCCTCACTGCTGGGACCAGGGTGGCTCCGTGCACCGATGACCAGTCAAGCAACCAGATCATAACGAGGTGAACATTTTTCTCAGAGTCGCCTTATCGTCATTTAATAAAGACTATTTGCATTTGAACCTTGGAGTGTGCCGTGATTACTATGAGGCACTCATCTTCTTACAAGAGCAGTACGGTTTTTAATAATTTTTCCTTACATTTTCTTTATTAAAAAAATAACAGAAACAAAATAATTCTTTAGGTCTAATGAAGTTGGATTTGTTTATGGTGAATCCCTCATGTGTTTACTAGAGTATCCACAAGAGAAATCTAAGTCTTCTAAGATTTTTGCCTTGGGTGTCCAGTAAATGTGTCACTCGATTCTCACTTGGAGTGACCCATGGACGGAGCTGCTCTGTGGCTTTTCTGTGTACAGTCTACAGTCCTTTCTGTCTACAGTACATTTTCTGCAGCCAATCCAAGATTTGTGAATACAACCATAGATATTTCAACCAGTCAACTCAAGTTTAAGAACATTAATATAAAGATTGGATCAGTAACTAATATACCAACATTTATGTCCAGTCTAACTCTTTATATTTATGCTCCCAAAAAGTACAATACTGCCTACAACAAATACACAATTTACCTTCATGCAGTTTTGGCTGGTGAAATTTCTCTTAAGGCAAAGTTTCAAGGAAGTCACTGTATTAGCTGATCGAGATCCTTCAAAATTCATTTAGGGTAAAAGAAAATAGGTCGATGAGCACAAATATAGCAAGATTATGGAAATCCTATATAGCTAAGAGTCGGTCTCCTATATACTCGCTCGTGCGCAAATTGTTTTGTAACTTTACTTCCTCCGTGGTTTTAAGATTTAGAAAAGGGGTCGGACTTCTTGTTCCTCATTCACGAATTCTAAGAATACACAAGGTGTAAAAAAAAAGCTGTAGAAGAATAATTTAAAGTGTAACATTTTGGCCTCGGAAAAATAAGACCATCCTTGAACAAAAAAATCCAAAATTATGTACTGAATGTACGGTATTTCTAACTGAATATTTAGATCTCCAAATCTTGTGCTTCAGAGTTCAGAGCTTATTAGATAAGGTACTAAATGGAAATCAATGATACATTTGACTATATTTCACGTTTTGTAGCCAACCCTTGGACAGAGATGAGAGAGCTTTTTGAAGTTCAGGTTTGCTTTGCCGAATTGGCATATGTTTGCCAAACTGTTCTAAGAACAGTTCGCCGAACTTCTGAACCTCATTAAAATAAATAATAGGAGGCAAAATCAAGGGCATAGAAAAGATCTTCAAAGGGGCCCAACAGTTGCCCCAACTGCTCAAATTAGAGGCAGACACCAGGAAAATTGTCATCTATTCCCAAGAGTTAAAATTTTAATCATGGTGCATACGGATGCATTGGATAAGGCCTGGCCCTGTAATTCAAGCTTCAAAATTGATCAGGAACAGGAAGATGAGGAACAGGTGTAGGCTTGGTGGTTAGTTAGCCCTACTAAATTCATGAACCACACAACAAAGGGAACTGTGGGGCAACACTTGACATGGTGACAGAGGAAGAAAAAGCAGGAGGTGCGATTGAGATGCTGTACTTGTTCGATGATGCCCGCTCAGTACAGTTTTAGTGCAGTAATATTCCCATAGTAATGCATGATGCCTGACTATGTGCCTATTCATACATGTAGTAGTCACATTTTTTTTGCCTCTACTGAAGTTTATTTCTACAATTTACTTTGCAAACAACATGAGCTGGGTCAATCTCTGTAGTTTTAAAAAAGGCCCATGCTCAGGGTTTGCTGCCCATTAACAACTGCAGACCATGACCACTGCTGTCCAGAGCCAGAGTTGTGGCTGAGGATGCAGTGCTTGTCATGGTTGCAGCACTCTGTGTGAAGACACAACTTAACCTCCTCGTAAACCTCCTCTTCTTTTGAGCTACTCAGCTGCGTGACTCTTGGATGATTCCAAGTGGCATTTCGAACCTCATCATCATCCTCTCTGTTGTCCCACTCCTCCCCACAAGCGTCATCTCCCTCCACTTCCTGCCCTGAACGCAGTGCGGGTGCTCCTCAGGTATCTGAGTCTCATCAACATCATCACTTCCACCCCCGGCAGTTAACATCTGGTGACGAGGGTCTGGATTCTTCTGGGACCCTACTTTATCGGTACATTGATCCAACTCCAAAAGATTTTGGGCATCGGTGCAGATATTTTCCTTCTCTCGAGTATGTGAATCTTTGGAGCAGGCCTCATGCCCATGGAATAGAATGTGTGAACATCTCTGTAGAATCGCTCATCTGTGTTTCCCCAAAATCAGTTGTTGGTGAGTTGTGACTTGGGTTGAAACATGGGTAATTGGAGCACCTCCTCTGAGGACTGTACTGTGTGTGATGTTGAGGTCGAGGAAGAGGAAGAGGAGGACATGCCACTTACTGTAGTGCTTGCCATGAACTGTAGCAAAAGCTTTTTCTGGGCTTTATCCACAACTCGCATCCCTGTGCTGCTGGCAACAAAGAGACTGGAGTAGGCCGTTCAGTAAGAGAAGTTGTCACTTGGCTTAGGATACGATGAGCTGGAGATTGGTTAGTACTGCTTTCTGTAACATCAGTAGCACCTACCCCACGTACACTTCCAACATGGATCCTATTACCATTTCCTCCTTGCTTATTCCCCTTTCCACCATGACTTTGGGATTTCCCAGTTATGTTTAATGCACACAGTTTTGGAAAGCACTTGTTTGAGACCCAATAGAATGTTATTTGGAAACAGACAGAGATTTTGCAATTAGTTTTTTTAAGCAAATAAAACCTTTTTAGTGGAAATACAAACATTTGGCAATCAGTTGTTTGAGGCTAAACACAGCATTTTTAGGGAAAACAGAAGCATTGGCAATCAATTGTTTTAGGCTAAAGACAGCCTTTTAAGGGGAAACTGAAGGATTTTGCAATCAGTTGTTTGAGGCCAAACACAGAAACAAAAAGATTTGGCAATCACTTGTTATATGCAATAAACACGGCTTTGGTAATGACCACAGATTAGGTAATCACATTTGTTCTCAGCAAAAAATTCCTATGTTTGGATGGATCTTCTTTTCCTCCTATTCCATTTAAAAAGCAATAGCTAGGTATATTTTAGTGTAACATAAACAGAGCAGTATGGAGTGGCAGCAGCACTGTCTCCTAGCAGCAACACTCTCAAAATAGCGACGTCGGAAAATGGCAGCTTCTTGTATTGCAAGGAACATGTGACTTAGGCAGCCAATGACACAAGCCAGCAAATGACACAAGCCAGCAAATGACACAAGCCCTTTTGAATTCAACTTGTGAATGTTTTATGCTCCCTGATTAGCTGCCAGACCAGGACATCCACATAGAAAGTGCAGGGGAAAAAAAATTGAGTTTGAGGCACCAGTGACCCTTCCAAATTGGCGAACATGTTCGGGAACAGATCGCTAGTGATGAGTGAGTTTCCGTGTTACTATTCGCTACTCGCACGGTGTTTGTAAAACTCTGTACTCTGCGAATGTTTTGGATTTTACTTGTGATATTTGAGTGAACTGTCTAGCATGTTTCCTGACTGATTTTCAGCCAATAAACATGCTGGGATTGCTTGCCAGTCATAGTAATGCCATATTCATCTTTGATAATTGGATTACTATGATTGGTAGGCACAGTATAACCAAAGAAAAAAAAGATGCTCTAACCAAATAGTGATGAGGTCTGGGGGGGGCTGTAAAGATGGATGAGAATGTACTCAAACTGCATGGGAACAGTATGCAAACATAATGTAGACTATGTCTGCATACTGTTCTGCCATACAGCTGTCTGCTCTGAGTGACAGGACCTAGTGAAGATAGATAGATAGATAGATAGATAGATAGATAGATAGATAGATAGATAGTGGAATGGGTAGGAATTGGGCTTATCAGACTCCTGCTGCTTATTCCAGGTCCACCCATTAAGCTTCCTGCATATTCACAGCACTGTTCGACAAACAGCCAATTACAGACGCTCACAGTCTGTGAGAGCCTCTGTGATTGGCTGCTGCAGTCAGAGTGCATTTTCACAATCTGGACGGTGATTGTGTTTGGTTGCCAAACACATTAGTGTACGGCAGCCAACATGCCATCATAGGGTGTTAAATAAATAAATAATTAAAAAAAGCATGTGGGGATTCACGGTACTTTAAAGTCTAGCACAGTGAAAGTGGACAGCTGTGAGGTGCGACCCTCAGCTATGTAATTTTACCTAGTCTGGCAAAAAAAATGTGGGCACCACCCTATTTTTAATTACCAGCCAAGGTAAAACTAGGAAGCGGAGGGCTGGTATTTCCAGTGGGGTGAACACCCATTGTTTTAGGGCCCCCTGGGTTCTTCATGCTCTCTCAATCACTTCTATCAATATTAAAAATAGCAGCAGGGGAGGGAAGGAGGTTGTGCACAAATTAGAGCATTAAAAAAGGGATAGCATCTATGTTCTCAGGGAGGCTAGAGAAAACAGACTATAGATAGGAAAAAAGCAAATGAAGTAGAAAACAGTAAATGAATAAAACTGTGAGACACGAGCTAGTGAAGATTGCAACACCTTGTACTTAGAGACCTCACATATAGCATGCATTATTCTGAGGGAGAAAAAGAAAGACGAAACTTGGATCTGGCTGTAAACTGTAAATCAGGGTGTCTAAAAAACAATTAAAGAGAACCTGTCACCCCCTGGTGCCTTCCAAAGTGAAAGCAGCACCTTCAGCAGTGTATATGCTGCATTCAGGGAAGATCTGTACCATGTCTCCATGCCCCGTGCAACCTGAAAAAAACCTTGGAAAGTTTAGAGTTAAGCGATCCGATTGGTCTTTGTGTTTATGCTGTGCTCGTTGCCAGCCCGGTCCTCCCCGCCTCCTGCCTGTGTGTTCTGCCTACTCTTGTGTGGGTCTGCCCTCTTCTTCAGCTCCACACACAGACACACACACAGGCAGGAGGCGGGGAGCTGGCAGCGAGCACAACATAAACACTCAGGCCGGTTTCACACCACGGTGTATCTGATCCGGGGCAGTCCGGTATGTACCAGACAACCCCGGATCAGATTTCGGCTCCATAGTATTCCCATGGGGCCGGATGGAGCCGGATGGCAGCTATTTGCCATCCTGTTTCCATCTGTCTAAGAGGATCAAGGAGAATTTGGATTTTTCTCTCGGAAACAAAAGCACTGCTTGCTTGCTGCTTGTCCAGGGCAAAAATCGGCACAAATCGGTTCCTCCTGGATCCGGCACGATCCGGCTCCCCCTAACATGGAAGTCTATGGCGCTGGATCGCACCAGATCCGACTTAAAATTGGATGCGGCTCCCAGACACCAGCTACTGAAGTTTAGCAGCGAGTGCTGCTAAACTTCAGCACCTGGAGCTGTCCCCTGCAGAGATTTCAGGACTGCAGCTAGCTCCCCGCTAGCCGCAATCTTGAAACTTCAGCAGCTGCAGCTGCGATCTGCCAATTCTGGCATATTTGCCCTTCGGTTCTGTTTGGGGAAGTCAGGTTCTGTCCGATGTTTCCTGCAAAAACACCAGACAGAACCTGATACACCACAAGCGTGGTGTGAAGCCAGCCTCAGACCCATCGGACCTCTTAACTCTAAACTTTCCAAAGTGTTTTTTTCGGGTTACAGGGTAATAGAGACATAGTACACACCTTCCCTGAATGCAGCATATGTGGCGCCTTTGCTGACCAGTCACCACTAGAAGGTGCAGCAGCCAGGATCAATAAGTTCACTCACCCCAAACACACACCCAACACACTCCCTACCCCAAGACTCTATGCCTAGCAACAGGGTAGCAGGAGGAGACAAGTGGAGGGTGGGAAAGTTAGGACAGGACATGGTTAGGGGAGGAAAAAAAACTAGAAAACACTAAGTTAATTTAGCCAGTCAGCCAAGTAAAGTCGAGGAGTCAAGTTCAGTCAGAAGGAGAGGCGAGAACACCAACAAATGGGACTGAAGTTGCAGACTGGAACTTGTGCAATATTATTTAAAACTGAATGTAAACACTAAGGGCCCTTTCACATCAGCGTTTTTTTCAAATCGCGGCAGATGCGGTGAAAAAACCGCATCTGCCGCGATTACCGCATACCGGCTGCACTTGCGGCGCAGTTGCGGCGCAGTTGCGGTAAACGCCATACTATGTATAGGCAAGTGCGGTTTTGGCAATTGTGGCAGGTGCGGCCGCGAAAAAAACCGCGGCTGACAGCATTTTTTTTCGCGGCCGCACCTGCCGCAAGTGCCAAAACCGCACCTGCCGCAAGTCCGCCTATACATAGTATGGCGTTTACCGCAACCGCGCCACAAGTGCAGCCGGTATGTGGTAATCGCGGCAGATGCGGTTTTTTCACCGCATCTGCCGCGAATTTCAAAAAACGCTGATCTGAAAGGGCCCAAACATATTTAAGATCCACTTGAGGAAGACGCCCTGAGCTTCGAAACATGTTGTGGGAGAGGACCTAGTGTGATTTGAACAATAAACTTACAGGTAAAATACTTGTTGAATTGTTGCTGTCTTCATATCCCAGCGCTCACCCAAACATCGTTTTATTCCATTGCTAACATATTTAAAAGTCTTTTTTTCTTTGTTTTTGATGTCAAAGATTTGCATAGCCTTCAGATCTATGGTAAGGCTTCTATTTTGATCTCGGTGTTAAAAAATTAAGATACATTAGGAGATTAAGTTGAGAATTTTGCACCTAAGACTGAGTTTAAAATTCAAAAATGTAAAAAAAATTCCATAAAGCCAGCTCATTGTTAGGAGAGTCTCTCAGATTCTTTTAGTGTCCGACTCCGGGGCAATTGTAGGATAGAAGATAGAAGCACACTGCTATAATATTAGAAAAAGAAAAGATAAACGTCTCCAGCGATCCAGCCACAAGTCCAAAAGGGAAAAATAACATTTTTTATTTCATCTTTTTAAAATCTGAAGACAGTGTCCAAAAAC
This sequence comes from Allobates femoralis, assembly GCA_033576535.1. NCBI lineage: Eukaryota > Metazoa > Chordata > Amphibia > Anura > Aromobatidae > Allobates > Allobates femoralis. Next base: position 26,267,495 of record JARQOC010000006.1, read on the forward strand.
AAACTGCATGGTGGGAATTACAGTAGACAACGCGTTTCAGCATGTAATGCCTTCATCCTGGTCGGAATGCACAATTTGTTTTCTGGCACTGTATTCAGATTTTAAGAAGATGAAATAAAAACTTTTATTTTTAACTTTTGGACTTGTGGATGGATCGCTGGAGAAACGATCTTTTCTTTTTCTACTAAGACTGACTTTGTGTTAAACCTAAATATTGTCTGATGATGGAGCCTTGAGCTTTGAAAGCTTATAAATATAATTTTTTGGTTAGCCAATAAAGGTATCACTCCTAGAATACTTTTCGCAACTTTTTGGGGGACTTACCGTATATACTCGTGTATAAGCCGACCCGTGTATAAGCCGACCCCCCTACTTTTGCCCCCAAAACCTGGGAAAACCTATTGACTCGTGTATAAGCCGAGGGTGGACCCCAGTACAGGTATACAGCCCCCAGCAGTGTGGTATACAGCCTTCCCAGTGGTAGTATACAGCAGCCTCCCCAGTGGAAGTATACAGCAGCCCCAGAGGTATATACAGCAGCCCCAGAGGTAGTATACAGCAGCCTCCCCAGTGGTAGTATACAGCAGTCTCCCCAGTGGTAGTATACAGCAGCTCCCCGTGGTAGTATACAGCAGTCTCCCCAGTGGTAGTATACAGCAGTCTCCCCCTGTGGTAGTATACAGCAGTCTCCCCCTGTGGTAGTATACAGCAGTCTCCCCCTGTGGTAGTATACAGCAGTCTCCCCCTGTGTAGTATACAGCAGCTCCCCTGTGGTAGTAACAGCAGCCCCAGAGGTGTATACAGCAGTCCCCATAGGTAGTATGACAGCAGCCTCCCCAGTGGTAGTATACAGCAATCTCCCCAGTGGTAGTATACAGCAGTCTCCCCCTGTGGTAGTATACAGCAGTCTCCCCCTGTGGTAGTATACAGCAGTCTCCCCCTGTGGTAGTATACAGCAGTCTCCCCCTGTGGTAGTATACAGCAGTCTCCCCCTGTGGTAGTATACAGCAGTCTCCCCCTGTGGTAGTATACAGCAGTCTCCCCCTGTGGTAGTATACAGCAGTCTCCCCCTGTGGTAGTATACAGCAGTCTCCCCTGTGGTAGTATACAGCAGTCTCCCCCTGTGGTAGTATACAGCAGTCTCCCCCTGTGGTAGTATACAGCAGTCTCCTCCTGTGGTAGTATACAGCAGCCTCCCCCTGTGGTAGTATACAGCAGCCTCCCCCTGTGGTAGTATACAGCAGCCTCCCCCTGTGGTAGTATACAGCAGCCTCCCCTGTGGTAGTATACAGCAGCCCCTCCCCTGTGGTAGTATACAGCAGCCCCTCCCCTGTGGTAGTATACAGCAGCCCCTCCCCTGGTGGTTTATACAGGCCCCCCGTTGCTGCCGCACACCTTAAAAGAAGCTTCATACTTACCTCCTCCGCTGTCCACGCTGGCATCCTCCACTCTCCTTCCTGCTTGTACCGCGTCCATCCATGTGACGCGCTCCTGTAATGACTCATTGCTTGTGCGCGGTCACATGGATGGACGCCGGGTACAAGCAGGAAGGAGAGCGGAGGATGCGCACGCGGTGACAGCGAGGAGGATAAGTATGAAAGCTCTTCTTTTACAGGTGTGCGGCAGCAACGGGGGGGCCTGTATATACCACAGGGGGGGGCTGCTGTATATACCACAGGGGGGCTGCTGTATATACCATTGAGGGGGGAGTGCTGACATAGTGCAGTGTAATATGCACCGCTCCCCCTGCCGCTGATGGACAGGGGGATGCAGTGCATATTGCATTGCACTAATGAGTGGGGGCACGTGACCGCCCGCTCCTATTACAGCCTCCCCCACCTCCTCCAGCCCCCGGACACCGGCCCCCCACACTCTGAGCCGTCACTGACTCGTGTATAAGCCGAGGGGGGCACTTTTCAGCACAATTTTTGTGCTGAAAAACTCGGCTTATACACGAGTATATACGGTAAGTATTTACATTGTTAAACCTAAGGAATGATTTTAAATCTCATGTATATAGCATATCCATATAACTTCTTATGGAGCATTTCCTTTAAGGAAAAAGATATAAATAATATGGCATCTGATGAAGCATGTTACGACTCTGGCAGAAAATTTGACAGAAGAGACGTCCGTATACCTGCATGTGAATTTCCTCTGCCTTTCATGGTGATGGCACTGCCCCTGCTCATTCCCTACTGCCCACACTCACCCCACAATGCCCCCACTGCCCCTGTTCATCCCCACTGACCCTACTCACCCTCCACTGCCCCACTCACCCCCAACTGCCTGCACTCTCACCCCCCATAGTCTTCACTCACTCATCCCCCCCACAGACTGCACTCACCCTCCCACAGCCATTACTCACCCCCCACAGCCCTCACTCACCCCCCCACAGCCCACACTCACCTTCCCCCACAACCCACACTCACCCTCCCCCACACTCACCCCCCACAGCTTTCAGTCACTCACACCCCCACAGCCCGCACTCACCCCCCACAGCCCTCACTACCCCTCCCCCACAGCTCTCACTCACCCTCCCCCACAGCTTGCACTCCCCCTCACCCACAGCTCGCACTTACTCATCCCCTTCAGCACGCACTCACTCATCCCCCCACAGTCCGCACTCACTCACATCCCCTTCAGCCCACAATTACTCATGCCCCCACTCATGCCCCCACAGCATACCCCCACAGCATGCACTCACTCATCCCCCACAGCCCACACTCATCCCCCTACTCACACCCCTCTTAGCCTGCACTCTCAGCCCCCCACAGCCTTCACTCACACCTCCCCACAGCCCATGCTCACTTACCCCCTCACAGCCAGCGCTCGCTCACCCCCCCACAGCCCACACTCACTTATCCTTTTCAGCCCGCACTCACTCATCCCCCACAGTCCACACTCACTCACACCCCTATAGCCTGCACTCTCAGCCCCCACCAGCCTTCACTGACACCTCCCCACAGCCCATGCTCACTTACCCCCTCACAGCCAGCGCTCGCTCACCCCCCCACAGCCCACACTCACCCACAGACCACACTCACCCACTACAGCTCGCACTCAGCACCCCACAGCCTTCACTCACCCCACCACAGCCTGCACTCACCTCCCCACAGCCCACACTCAACCCCGACAGCCCACACTCACCCCCAGCCCACACTTACACCCACACCCCCCACAGCCTGCACTCACCCCTTACAGTCCGCACTCACACACCCCACAGCCTGCACTCACACCCCCAGCGTTCACTCACTCACACCCCCCACAGCCTGCACTCACTCACACCTCCCTCACCTTCATTCACATACCCTGACAGCCTGCACTCACACCTTCACTCATTCTCACCCAACCCCATTGCCTACAATCACCCCCTCTCAGCCCAGCCAACACTCGCGCCCCACAGCCTGCACTCACACCCCCCACAGCTTTCACCCACACCTTCCCAGAGCCTTCACTCTTTCAGCCCCCACAGCCTTCACTCACACACAACCCCCCACAGCCTGCCCTCACTCAGCATGTCCTCACTCAGCATGTCCTCACTCAGCATGTCCTCACTCAGCATGTCCTCACTCAGCATGTCCTCACTCAGCCCGCACTCATTCAGCCTGCATTCACTCATCCCCCACAGCCTTCACTTATCCCCCCCATAGCCCACATTCACTCAGCCACCACAGCCTTCACTCACTCAGCCCACCACAGCCTTCACTCACTCAACCAACCACAGACCACTGTCACTCAGCCCACCACAGCCCACACTCACCCCCCTCGACCTGCACTCAATCACCCCCCCACATCCTGGACTCACTCAGCCCCCCAGCCTGCACTCACTCATCCCCCCTCAGCCCACACTTACCCCCACAGCCCGCAATCACTCACCCCCCACAGCCTTCACTCACACACAACCCCCCACAGCCTGCCCTCACTCAGCATGTCCTCACTCAGCATGTCCTCACTCAGCATGTCCTCACTCAGCCTGCACTTTGGTCAGCCCGCACTCATTCAGCCCGCACTCACTCAACCCCCACAGCCTGCACTTACCCCCCCAGCCTGCACTCACTCACACCCCTCCACAGCCTGCACTCACTCACACCCCCAGCCTTCACTCACTCACCCCTCCCACAGCCTGCACTCACTCACACCCCCCCTCACCTTCACTCACACCCAACCCCACAGCCTGCATTCACTCACCCCCTCTCAGCCCAGCCAGCACTCACCCCCCACAGCCTGCACTCACTCACCCCTCCCACAGTTTTCACTCACACTGCACCAGAGCCTTCACTCTTTCAGCTCCCCACAGCCTTCACTAACTCACAACCTCCACAGCCTGCCCTCATTCAGCCTGCCCTCACTCAGCTTGCCCTAACTCATCCTGCCCTAAATTAGCCTGCCCTCACTCAGCCTACACTACAGTCAGCCTGCACTCATTGAGCCCGCACTCATTCATCTCGCACTCATTCAGCCTGCCGTCATCCAGCCCGCACCACGGCATCCAATCCCGCACTCATCCCGCACCACGGTCATCCCGCACTCACCTTGCACTCACTCACCTCAGACCACGCTCACCCCGCACTGCCTTAGCCTGCCCCACAGTCCCCTTCTGGCACTGGAGGGGGGCAGAAACAAGGCAGCAGGGGGGGGGCAGACAGCGAGGAGGAATAAACAGCGGGCTGGTGAGAAACCGCACGGGGGAGAGGCGAATGCTGCCCCAATGCCATAGAGCCCGTCCATCCCCATTGTGATGTCACCACCCACCCGATGCGATAGCATCGGGCTCCCATCTAGTGCTCACATAACCATCAACCCGGGGATTTGTTTGTTGGTGAGGCATGGGGAATATACCAAGGACACATGGATCGATGAGACGGCAAGCCATAATTGCACTTGGAAGGAGCCAGATGTCAACTCCTTGCTGAGTTCCGTGGTGCTGTGACCATTGTAACCCTGTTATTTTTACGCAGACAACATGTACCCTGCATGGTGTGGGAGATGTTTAAAGTCCAGAGCCAAACATTACGTTGGTGATAATAAACACAAGCAAGCAATTTTATTTACGCTAACGTGGCCATTAAACACATATGCATGATCCGCCATCACCACAGGCCTACTCATCACGCACAAGTACACAGGCCTATGAGGACATCCAGAACAGTAACATGGGCAGGTACCCGTAGTTTACAGTATGTGTGTGGAGTTGTAACATTAACCCTTCAATCTGTGCTGAAACATAACATAACGTAGAAAGTACTTTACTTTGTTGAGCCAAAAAATCACAAGCAACAATGGTTGTGGTTATGTTTTAGTAAACAAGAAGGTACACAATCATTGGTGTGAAAATTATTACACAAATTACAATGAAAATGAACATGGGCTAATAACGCTAAACAAGGACCCAGGATAATCAAATATGCTCAGCAAGCCTGAACATCTGACCAATGTCAGTCATGAAGTATTCGGCAAAGTGATTCCACACTTCTATGGCAGCCAAAGGAGAATGGACATTGGCATCTTGGAGCCCAATCAGGGTTGAATCTCATTCATAGGGGTCCACTATAGAGGGGTCATGCCGGCAGACGAAGTAATGTAAGCACACGCATGGCTTCACGACACTATCCACGATGTGGGGGTGCAATTGAATGCATGAGAGGAGCACACGCCACTTTGAGGACTAAATCCCAAACGCACACTCCACATACTGGCGTGCCTGACTTAACTGGGTAGTGAAGTTACGCCTTGTCTGGGTGAGGGTGCGGCTGGCATAAGGCTTCATGAGGTTGATGGACAACTGGAAAGCCTCATTTAAAACAAGCACATAGGGGACACTGGGCGCCTTTGTTCCAGCAGTTGTGATATAGGGCTTTCCCCATGTTGCTGTCTTTAAAGACACGAGAGTCATTTGTGCGCCCATATGCCCCCCTGTCCACAGCAACAAATCTCCCTTGGGCATGGGCAATTGCGATAAAAACAATAGAAAAAAACTTCTCATAATTATAGAAGTTGGTGCACTATTTGGTGGCTTGCATATTCTGAAATGCTTGCCATCAAGGGGGAAATGAGCCACCTGGGTAAAACGGTTGGCGTTTTGCTGCCACATTTTGGGGGTGGGTGGTGGCAAGACGAGGGACTGCAATTATGCCCATATCACCTCACACGTCTCAGGTACGATGCCGCAGATGGTGGAACGGCCAATCCTGAACTGGTAGTGTAATGAAGCATAGGTTTCTCTGGTCACCAATTACCTGCAATGATAATGGACCCAAAGTTAGCAATGAACACACAGACATGGGGACGATGTGGTGTGAAGTTGGTGCGGGGTCAGTGTGGTGCAGGGATGGTGTGGTGCAGGGTCGGTGCAGTGCAGAATCGGTGCAGTGGGGAGTCGGTGCGTGGTTGGTGTGGGGACGGCACGGTGCGGGATCAGTGTGGTGTAGGGTCGGTGTGGTGCGGGGTTGGTGTGGTGCGGGGTTGGTGTGGTGCGAAGTCGGTGCGGTGCAGGGTCGGTGTGGTGCAGGGTCGGTGTGGTGTGTGGTCGGTGTGGTGCGGGATCGGTGTGGTGCAGGTTCGATGTGCTGCGGGGTCGGTGTGGTGTGGGGTCGGAGTGGTACGAGGTCAAAGCGGTGCGGGTTCAGTGTGGTCGGTGTGTTGTGTGGTCAGTGTAGTGCGGGTTCAGTGTGGTGTGTGGTCGGTGTGGTGGAGGGTAAGTGTGGTGCGGGGTCGGTGTGGGTGTGTTGTGGGGTCAGTGTGGTGTGTGGTGCGGGGTCGGTGTGGTGCAGGGTAGTTGGGGTGCGGGGTCGGTGAGGTGTGGGGTCGGTGTGGTGTGTTGTCGATATGGTGCGGGGTCAGTGTGGTGCGGGGTCGGTGTGGTGCGGGGTCGGAGTGGTGCGAGGTCGGTGTGGTCGATGTGGTGTGGGGTCAGTGTGGTGCGGGGTCGGTGTGGTGTGGGGTCGGAGTGGTGCGAGGTCGGTGTGGTTGATGTGTTGTGTGGTCAGTGTGGTGTGGGTTCAGTGTGGTGTGGTCGGTGTGGTGCGGGGTCAATAGTTGTTGGGGTCAGTGTGGTGCGGGGTCAGTGTAATGCGGGTCAGTGTGGTGCAGGGTCGGTGGGGTGCAGGGTCGGTGGGGTGCTGGGGTCGTGTGGTGCGGATTCAGTGTGGTGTGTGGTCAGTGTGGTGCGGGGTCGGTGTGGTGTGGGGTCGGAGTGGTGCGAGGTTAGTGCGGGGTCGGTGTGGTGTGTGGTCGGTGTGTTGTGTGGTCAGTATGGTGCGGGATCAGTGTGGTGTGGTCAGTGTGGTGCGGGTGGTGGGGGGTAAGTGTGGTGCAGGGTCGATGTGGTGTGTGGTCGGTGTGTTGTGGGGTCAGTGTGGTGTGTGGTCAGTGTGGTGTGGGGTCAGTGTGGTGTGGGTCAGTGTAGTGTGGGGTCAGTGTAGTGTGGGGTCAGTGTGGTGTGGGGTCAGTGTGGTGCGGGTGTCAGTGTGGTGCAGGGGTCGATGGGGTGCGGGGTCGGTGTGGTGCAGTGTCGGTGTGGTGCGGGGTCGGTGTGTGGTGCGAGTGTCAGTGCGGTGCGGGGTCGGTGTGTGGTGTGTGGTTGGTGTGTTGTGTGGTCGGTGTGGTGCGGGGTCATGTGTGGTGTGTGTCGGTGTGGTGCAGGGTTGGTGTGGTGCGGTGGTCGGTGTGGGTGGGGATCAGTGTGGTGTGTGGTCAGTGTGGTGCGGGGTCAGTGTGATGTGTGATCAGTGTGGTGCGGGGTTGGTGTGGTGTGGGGGTCAGTGTGGTGCTGGGTCGGTGTGGTGCAGGGTCGATGGGGGTGGGGTCGGTGTGGTGCAGTGTCGGTGTGGTGCGGGGTCGTGTGTGGTGCGGATGTGTCAGTGCGGTGCGGGTCGGTGTGTGGTGTGTGGTTGGTGGTGTTGTGTGGTCGGTGTGGTGCGGGGTCAGTGTGGTGTGTGGTCGGTGTGGTGCAGGGTTGTGTGGTGCGGGTCGGTGTGGTGTGGGATCAGTGTGGTGTGTGTCAGTGTGGTGCGGGTCAGTGTGATGTGTGATCAGTGTGGTGCGGGGTTGTGTGTGGCGGGTTGGTGTGGTGTGGGATCAGTGTGGTGTGTGGTCAGTGTGGTGCGGGGTCAGTGTGATGTGTGATCAGTGTGGTGCGGGGTTGGTGTGGTGTGGGGTTGGTGTGGTGTGGGATCAGTGTGGTGTGTGGTCAGTGTGGTGCGGGGTCAGTGTGATGTGTGATCAGTGTGGTGCGGGGTTGGTGTGGTGCGGGGTTGGTGTGGTGTGGGATCAGTGTGGTGTGTGGTCAGTGTGGTGCGGGGTCAGTGTGATATGTGATCAGTGTGGTGCGGGGTTGGTGTGGTGCGGGGTTGGTGTGGTGTGGGATCAGTGTGGTGTGTGGTCAGTGTGGTGCGGGGTCAGTGTTGATGTGTGATCAGTGTGGTGCGGGTGTGTGTGCTGCGGGGGGTTGGTGTGGTGTGGGATCAGTGTGGTGTGTGGTCAGTGTGGTGCGGGGTCAGTGTGATATGTGATCAGTGTGGTGCGGGGTTGGTGTGGTGCGGGGTTGGTGTGGTGTGGGATCAGTGTGGTGTGTGGTCAGTGTGGTGCGGGGTCAGTGTGATATGTGATCAGTGTGGTGTGTGTCAGTGTGGTGCGGGGTCAGTGTGATGTGTGATCAGTGTGGTGCAGGGTTGGTGTGGTGCGGGGTCGGTGTGGTGTGGGATCAGTGTGGTGTGTGGTCAGTGTGGTGCGGGGTCAGTGTGATGTGTGATCAGTGTGGTGCGGGGTTGGTGTGGTGCGGGGTTGGTGTGGTGTGGGATCAGTGTGGTGTGTGGTCAGTTGTGGGTGGGGTCAGTGTGATGTGTGATCAGTGTGGTGCAGGGTTGTGTGTGTGCGGGGTCGGTGTGGTGTGGGATCAGTGTGGGTGTGTGGTCAGTGTGGTGCGGGGTCAGTGTGATGTGATCAGTGTGTGTGTCAGTGTGGTGCGGGGTCATGTGATGGATCAGTGGGTGAGGGGTGCGGGCGGTGTGTGTGTGGGATCAGTGTGGTGTGTGGTCAGTGTGGTGCGGGGTCAGTGTGATGTGTGATCAGTGTGGTGCGGGTTGGTGTGGTGTGGGGTCGGTGTGGTGTGGATCAGTGTGGTGTGTGGTCAGTGTGGTGCGGGGTCAGTGTGATGTGTGATCAGTGTGGTGCAGGGTTGGTGTGGTGCGGGGTCGTGTGTGGTCAGTGGGTGTGTGGTCATGTGGTGCGGGTCAGTGTGATGTGTGATCAGTGTGGTGCAGGGTTGGTTGGTGCGGGGTCGTGTGGTGGGTTGATCAGTGTGGTGTGTGGTCAGTGTGGTGCGGGGTCAGTGTGATGTGTGATCAGTGTGGTGCGGGGTTGGTGTGGTGCGGGTCGGTGTGGTGCGGGTCAGTTGTGTGTGATCAGTGTGTGCAGGTTGGTGTGGTGGGGTCGGTGTGGTATCATGTGGTGGTGTCAGTGTGGTGCGGGTCAGTTGATGTGGTCAGTGTGGTGCAGTTGTGTGTGGTGGGATCAGTGTGGTGTGTGGTCGTGTGGTGCGGTTGGTGTGGTGCGGGTCGGGCGGTGTGGGGTCAGTACTGGGCTGCAGCTCTATGACCTGCTGTTCTCTTCTGCTCTCCACCCATTCTGCTGAAGATCCTGTGGTAATGTCATGATCATGTGATCTGGCTCCGCCCATAATCATGACATCACCACAGGTCCTGTAACTCGGTCCCAGCTCATCAGCTGTGCCAAGGTGATGGCTGGGGGTTGCAGCGTCAGGTGAGTGGAGAGGACTACGGCGACCGGGCGGGGGGAGCAGCGGCTGCCATCTTTCCATACCCATCACTTAGGTGTGGAAATATGGCGGGGGAGGAATTGACATAGGCGGACATCTGGGAGGGGCCAAATGCGCAATTATATAGATTAGATATGCTGAAAAGAAAATAAATCCTAGATTTATACCCCACAGAATTGAACACACACTTCTCCAGTAGAAGAAGATAGCCCATCCTGCTGAAGGAGACTTCAGGTACAGGCACCTATTACTGATAATAAAAATGAACTTGCAAGTCAGAAACAACACTATGCTGATAAGAGTGTTTTTTAGTAGGAGGATTTGTTCCGGCTTCACTAACATAAGACGAAATATCGATACCCAAGGAGATTTCCTACTCACCAGACACTACAGGTATCTATATATCATAAACTTTAGAACAGTGTGGTATAGTGACAAATTAATATGAGCAGTAAACAAATCCTCAACAACCACAAGATAGAGGGACACCTACGCAAAATCCAGAAGCTATCTATGCATAGAGAAACCCAAGTGGTAAGGTGATCTTAATATAGAAAGCGCCAAGGGTCACCATGAGAAACAACGAAAGATACTAACATACTGTATCTTTTTAGGACTCCACACCTAGAGGGGACACAAGCCCACCAAATGCTGGGACCCCAAATAAAGGACCAGTCACACAGCCATACAAAAATTATGCAATATGTAAATAACTTGAACCCGAACCAAATTGTTTTTAAAAACAATGAATTACATCTTTTTAGATTTTCTATTTATATAATTTTTAATAAACATCCGGAAGAATGGTTAAACGACACTACTGAATTATGTTCAGGTATAGCCATTGATAAGGGGTTATCGTTAGGTCTTGGCCCAACTCAACATTAGCTCAGCTTTCTAGCTGCTATAATTATTAGTAAAAGCAACGTTGACTGATCCTTTGATTAGACAAAGCTCCCCTAACTGACCAGCTCCCGTGTTTAACCAGTAATATCCCATAGACTTATATGGGAAACGCATTGCAAACACAATGCCAAACACAGTCGCGGTTGAAACACATTGTGTTTTCGCCCAGCGCACAGGAAACGTTGCCAGCAACATTTCCTATGCACTTGGGCAAATGCAAGCGTTCAAACGCAACTGCACTTTGCAGTTGTATTTGGCATTGCGTTTCACTGCTTTCGCTCATAAGAGACAATGGGTGCATTACTCTTTTCATTTGAATTGTGTTTACATTACATTTCATTGCGTTTGCAAGCGCTAAACACAATGCAAGCAAACGCAAACCCCCATAGATGTGAACTCAACCTAAGTATTCTCTTTATTTTTGAGCTGTGTATAAAGTTGAAGAAATGTCCAGAGAGGTCATCTAAAGATGATGTTTTTTCCTGTGACATTTTAACACCATATCACATCCAAATATATATATATATAATCTAGGTATATATACACATAATGAAACTCTTCTGGTGGAGGTGTCACTGAGTCAATGGATCAGATATTAATTTCTTGGTTAGCAGAAGTCTGGAGGAGATGGTGGCACAAATGTTCATGTTACACTTTGTATTTGTGTTCTGGAACATTCACATGTACTATTTAATGCTATGTCTCTTTATCACCTTAAGGTTTGTTGGCCTCTTTTACTTGAAATAGAGATGAGCGAGCCTTCCCCGAACATGTTCTCCAATTTCAAATTCAGCGCAAGTCCGGTTCGCGATCAGAAACCCAAACTTCGAAAACATAGTTCCCTTTATTTTTTTGAACTTCATTTCTCTTTGAGTCCTCAGCTATATCTATGCACTGACACCCTATCACCCTTCATTTTATTTTAAATAAATTTAAACACTTATGTAATAAAAGTTCTGGAGATACTTTTATGAGATTGTTTTGTTCAACAAAGTCCACCAAGGTGATCGGGAACGCTTAGTTCCTCATCATTTTCAAAAACAACAGAGATGGTGGAACTGGAAGCTGAAGAAGTGACATTGATTAACATATGATGACTAAAAGTAAAAAAATCAAGACAACAATAACAAGAAAAAAGAGGAAGGGGAGTCCTCAGGATGTAAAAAGATCAGTAGGAGAGTGAAGAGGGATGGAAAGATGAAGGGGATGAAAAAGGGGAAGGAAACAAAACCAAATGAGCAAAGTTAGGCTAGGGTCAGACTTGCGTCTGGCCCTAGCCTGCCGGATGCACTGCAAACTTAGAAATTTGCAGGCTGAGCGCATAGTGTTATCAGCAGGTAACGCTATGTGCCGCCTGTCTATTGATCCCTATGGCATCTCGATGTTTAACACAGCAATCAGCTCCAAAGGGAATCCCCAGATATGCGCTTTTGCAGAACACACAGGAAACGCTGTTTGCAGCGTTATCCTGTGCACTCTCCAAAAGCGCATATCCTGCAAAATTGTGTGGAGCCGCCAGGTGCGTGAGGCTGCTTGTTGCCATAGGGATCAATAGACAGACGGCGCATAGCGTTACCTGCTGATAACACTATGCACTCAGCCTGCTAATTTCTAAGTTTGCAGCACATCCGGCAGGCTAGGGCCAGATGCAAGCATGAACCTAGCCTTAGGCTTGTTTCACACTAGCATATTTTGGAATCCTGGGGCATGTAGGAGAAGCCTGCATGCTTCTGGATTCCCCCGCAATGATAAACTGAATGCAATAGCACCCCATTCAGGATCATCTGTTTGCATATTTTACAGGGACCAGGTGGATGGTAAATGACATGATCCCTAGGGGGTGTGACATTTAGAACTGCATTCTACGCATTCGCAGTTCATAAAACAGAGACCATAAATCCTGATCCACTGGGATCCAGAGTCCGGATGATTCAGTGTCGCATAGACCCCCATTCAGATTTCACCCTTGGTGCCCAGGATCCAGGTGGATCTGGGGCGTCACATTTTTTTCACGGAGACCAAAATTGCAACAAGATGCTGAAACGCAACCGCACTTTGCACTTGCGTTTGGGGTTGCGTTTGCATGCTTTCACCTATAGGATATAATGGGTGCATTTGCAAATGCATTTCAATTGCATTTGTATTGCGCTAGCATGCTTTTGCATGCGCTAACATACTGCATGTGCAATGCAAGCCAACGCAATCCCCCTTAGATGTGAACCTGGCCTTAGTTTTGCTCTATCACATAAAGTTTCTGAGATAGGCTAGGGTCAGACTTGCGTCATGCATTTGCTAAATGCATGCAATATTTTCATGTGCAAATGTTGAAAAACGCATGCGTTAACGCACCCATAGGCTCCAATGCAAAAAACGCAATGCAAACGTGCAATGCGTTTGACGCTATTTATTTTTGCAAGTGCACCAAAAAACGCAGTATGCAATGTTTTTTGGTGCTTTTGCACAAACGCATGCATTTTTTTAACATGGAAGTCTATGAAAAACTTAGAAATTACCCGGCTTAGCACATAGCGTTAACAGCATGTAATGCTATGCGCCACCTGTGTATGTATTTCTATGGCAACCTGCAGACTCACAACTCCCGGATATGTGCTTTTGATGAGCTCACAGGAAACGTGATCTGCAGTATTTTCCTGTGTGCTCTGCAAAAGCACATATCCATGGCTTGTATGTGGTGGCGGCGGCTGCGCGATCATTCCGGTAGCCATAGGAATACTATACTCTGGTGGTGCATAGCGTTACATGCTAGTAACGCTATGCTCTCAGCCTGAGTATTTCTAAGTTTTAAGCACATCTGGCAGGCTGAGGGCTTAACGCAAATTAGACCCCAGCCTTACAGGAACAATATCAGTAAAGGTTTAGTGAGTTTTATGAGAAGGAGTATTTACAGTGCAGTCAACCAATGACTGCTTCTCAGAAAGTCACATTTTATGGGGAGTATTATGTTCATCGTGATTGGGGACGGAGAAACATCCATGCTCCAGGTAGAGATATTGTTCAGCATAATCCTTTAGTTGTTCCAGCAAAATCTTTCTTCCTTCAAGAGGTCTAAAGTTGGGATTGATTAAAAACTTTGTGAAAGCCATGGCAAAGACAAATTCACAAGGGTTCCAGTACATTTCACAGAAATTCTCCAGCATTTCACCAGTAGAACTGTAGGAATGGGTATTTGTTGGTCCTCAAATCATTGAGCCTGCGAGAGATGATGTGTCTGAAGGAACTCTAAAGGTACCTTCACACGCCGAAATCTCGCCTGGCGATATGAGGCGATCTAACGTGCGCGTGCAAGTTTTTCATGGTCGCCTCAGATCGCCGATTGTGGCATCACACGCCACAATTGCGCCCTGAAAGTAAGGCGATGCGTCGCTCCAGAAATTGCCTCACCTACAGCTTAAGCCAGGGGTGGGGAACTCCAGTCCTCGAGGGCCGCAATCAGTGCAGGTTTTCACGATTTCTTTAGTATTGCACAGGGATTGGAATCATCACCAGTGCAAGTGATTATGTTATCACCTGTGCAAAACTAAGGAAATCCTGAAAACATGCACTGATTGCGGCCCTCGAGGACTGGAGTTCCCCACCCCTGGCTTAAGCAATCCTGCCCAATTCCATCGCCGCTTCACACACTGCAATGTGGGCGTACATGTTCAGCGTGGCGAGTAGATAGGCGTGCCACAGTGGTTTACACCGCGTCCCATACACGCTCATTGGACAATGCAACAGCGTTACGATTGGTCATCCTGCTCTGGAAGGCTGGCTAATACATGACGCCATTGTCTATCGGAGTTTGGCACCAATACACGCTCAAATATGGAGCGGTGTCAACTGACATCCAATGGGAACACAGTAGCCAACACCAATCAGGTCAGACGGGGTGCGGAGTCCAGAACACTGAGACACATCTACGGGAAATCATAGGTGACGCTGCTTCCATCACTATCGCCCTATCACACACCACAACACGCAAATATCACCTCCAGGATAGCGGCTGATTTCAGAGCAGTGCTCAGGAATCAGGCGACAGCCAAGAGGCGATTTATAGCCGCAAAATTCCCCAATCACACGCCGCAACTGTGAGGCAATTTCACGACGATTGCTCCGGGCGACATATCGCCTTTAGGATCGCCGGGCGAGATTGCGGCGTGTAAAGGTACCTTTAATGATAAGAAAGTAAGATCTTGGAAAAGCTTCAAGTGGATCCATGAAAACGTCTTAGAAAAAAAGAAATGGAACACGGCTACCAGGGTTTTTATAATGACTCAATGATGGCAGATTACTCTTGGATGTTATATTGGGAAAACCCTGAAAATGACTAATGTCTAATGTCAGCACTTTTAATTTCTGCTCATATTTTGGTTTCTATTTTGCATGTGAATTATTTTGGTTCAATAAAAACTGTTCTGTAAGGTGAAGGATTTTATCTGATATGTAGATTTCTGTTATCTTAATGTCGCCAGTATATTTGCTATACCTTATTATAATGATGCTGCTGCATGGAAACTATACGTGCTACAGAAAAACTATATACATTTTTGAAATCAGGACAAAAAGATGATTCAGAAAAGTACACAGTCATCTGCGATGATTACGAAATATATTCTTTTGTAGACCTGTGTAATGGAAACCTTTTCCTTGGTTTATGCACAGTCCTCAAGACGAGATGATGTATCTGAGGAAAGGCAGTTTATGATACTCAAAGAAACATTTCTCCAACTTAACGTAGAGAGTAGGTGATTCTATTGAAGTCTCTTCAGAACATCAAGGACATAAAGTCAATGAGAATCTCAGTCTCTGAAGAAGGTGAAGATGTCGTCCAACAGATTAGGATATTCAGATACAGGACATCAAAGATTCACAAAAAGCTGGAACATACCCCAAGCATTGCATATTCCAGAAAGGCGTCACTAGATATGTATACTGACCATCATAGGTGTTGAACTCTGTCTTCCATTCATTGCTGTCTTAGGTTATAAGCTCCACACTGGTATAATTCAGTGAAGACGGTAGCATCTCTAATGCTGTCAGGTAACACAGGGCTGAGGGGATATCAAAGACCCAGGGGCATAACATTGCGGATGAAGGGGTCGCTACTGTGACCAGGCCCTGAACCCAAAAGTACAGGGACCCGTTGACCCCAGTGCCTACCTACTTCAGCTGGATGTGCATCGTAGGACACACATCCAGCTGAAATCCATCATGGCGCAGAGACCCATCAGGTCTCTGCCCTGTGATACACGCTATGGCATCAGTGCCTGGCAATTGATGTCAATGATACTGTTATTGAGTGCAGCGCATGACAGTTACATAATGCGCCATGATGGGCACTCTGATGTCAGCTGCAGGCCACTGCACATTGCCTACAGAGCACACTGGGAGAGGTAGGAGCAGAGGGAAGGTGAGTAGAATGTTTTTGCTTTTAATTACGTTAGAATTAGAGAAAGAGGATATATATACTACAATTAGGAGCCTATATACCAAGATGGGGGACATATATACCATGATAAAGATCATATACCATATTTTTCGCTTTATAAGACGCACCCCAAATTTGGTGAAGGGGAAGAGAAAAAAATAATTTTTAATGTTAGATGGGGCTCATCTTATAATACCAGTGTCCGTCTTACAATCAGTATATATGTCCCTCATCCTGGTACATGACTGGCCGCGATTGCTGGGTTGTGCGCTGGATCGCTGGTGCGCTGCCAATTGAACACTCGTTGATGAGATCTATGATTGTGACACCGCACAAGCGATATCAATAAATTGTTCTAGCGATCTCGATCACGACTTTCCAGGCAACATTGTTAAATATCTCGTAGTGTGTAACGGCCCCCTAAAGGTACCTTTACACGGGGCAACTTTTCTAGGAATTTCAATGGCAACTTACTGGCTGCAGTGAAATCATGGACACATTGTTCCATTTGTACACAGCCACAAGATAGAACAATGTGTCCATGATTTCACTGTAACCAGTAAGTTGCCAGTGAAATTCCTAGAAAAGTTGCCGCGTGTAAAGGTAGCCTTACAGTTTGTGATTCAACATCAAATCTACATAGTACAATATTTCATATCATGTGTTGGTATAGACAATTGGATTATTTGATTATTAGGGTATAGATAATTTTGTGTGACACTGGAGACAGTTCCACATGTGAAGGAAACTTGGTATTAAAATATTTGAAGCCCACCTATGAAGCCATGTAGAGAGGGTAATGATTTCTCTATAGTATGTTATATATTAGTTTTATGTTCATGTCCACTTTCAGACTTTCATATTTGAAGTTTAGTGATTGTGTTTCATTTCTTCTGAGAATAGAAGCTCTTGTGGCTGGAAACATTTGTGGTATCCAGGATGTTTACTCTAGTTCTTTACACTGACCACCGCAATACTGAGGAGGACATCTTCATTTCAGACACTGCAGTAATAGGAAAAACACTTCTACAATGTCTGACCTTGAATTGAGATCAACTCTGAAAAAATACAATTAAAATAAATCTTGTAATTGTACATGATAAACATATTCACGTAGAGGAGGTCATTGGCTTTACAAAAGTTCTCCCACGGCACTGATCCAAAAAGTATTTAAAAAATCCTCACTGTTCTACGAGCTGCAGATACCTGGGAGTTGGCTTTTATCGCCTTTCATCACCTTAATGGCCACTTTACACGTCCCGATATCGTCGTCCAACTTCGATAAAAAGTCACGTGGTTCATGCGTTGGCGCCGATATAGTTTGTGCAATTCGATGCAAGAACGATGCCAAAACGATATCGTTGCGGAATTGTGCATGCTCTCCAACTGCCCGATATTGGATGGACGATCTGGCCGGATCGTGCTGTGTGACAGCCCAACAACGACTTGGAGAGCAACTTCCCCTATCCACTCCCATGTTAAATGGTCGTTCTCTGGTTCGCTCGTACAAGGGGGCGTACACATCGCAGTTGTGTTGCCTGCCGATATCTCCCTGGGTGACAGCTCCTATGCGATCTTGGATTTCAGCCAAAAAAGTGCGCGCTCCCCTGCTGTTGTATACAATATCGGGACGATATCGGGACGTGTAAAGTGGCCATAAGACTTTGTGCCAACAGACTAAAAGTGATGAAGAATTTTCTGCATCAAATTTGTATCCACTTTTAGGAGAAATTACTTATCCAAAACTTACAATACTTTCCATATATTATGTAATTTTAGATCTATCTTTGCTTATTTGTATAAAATTAGCAACCTTAACTCAATCTTACTTTTAGTTTATACCTGTGTATATTAAAATATTTGATAAAAATATATATATTTTAATTGTTATAATTTACTTGTTTTGGTCTGCTGTTCTTAGTAACCTACAAATAATTAGTAGCTGTCTGTCAATATGCTGTGGCGCCACTGCGGTCCGGTTGCCACAAATGGTACTGCACTCAACACCCTGCAGTGTCATGCCTGGAGAGGGGTAAGGATCAGGCTGCTGGAATTCTCCAAAAACACCTACCTTAGGGCAGACCCCACTTCTGGTTGGAAGGAGGAGTTAGGTGAGGGAGAAGTAGGCAAAGGAGAAGTTCCAGACAGGATTTTGGGCTGTGAGACCAATTGGTTATATCTGCTGCCAGCTCTGAGTAGCTGGGCTGAGTAACGTTGCTGCACACAGGGGCCAGGCCCTAGGGCTCAAGGTCTCGAGGGCCTGGCCACAGATCCTGGAGACTATCAAATTGCAAGTCTAGTAGCCACCTTTGGGAACCTGTTTGAGACACTGTGGCTATGAAAGAGTCTTAGGACCTAAAGACAGATCACTCGCAGGGCTTGTGCCACCAGTCCAGTGGGAGGGTAGCCACCAACCAGGGAAGACTAGAGGACGACAAGGAGGGAAAACTAGTAACCTGGAGTTAGAAGACAGCTGGTAGGCCGACACACCTTATTCCAGCAGGATGTTCCCAGCTCTCTCCGGACTGGCCGAGCCACATACCTTGTTCTACACAGAAGTTCCAGCTATTCTACAAAGTCATCAGTAAAGGTACAGAAGCGTGAATCTGCCTCCTTGTCTCCTCTGTGACATCTCACCTTCTCTTACTACAACCCCCATCATCACTGCACCCCCATTCCACTCCAGGGGCCTGCTCCTGCTGAGGGGAGTATTACACCTTGCTGCTGCACAATCCAATCTATCCCCTATTCACAAGCAGCGTTGGTTACTAGACACCTCAGCTGCTGTCACAAACATTCACAAACTTTATTTCATCCCTTGTAAATACACCCCTTCATTGTGCAGTCAGGACTATGGTACTGGGTATATGCCACAATGATACAGACTGCCTACCCAGATACCGAGTGCTTTGGCCCTTGCGACCAACACATATTTGGCATCTCGAGCAGAATGCTGAAACCCCTTTCTGACAGGGTCCTGTGCACCTTCTATGTGTGATGGACTACCCCCATCATGGACTGTGTAATGGCAGCCAATGTTGTCATGGATCATGTGCAGGGCTTAATTTACTCCCATTGTGGGCAGAGCCTCAGGAACGGTGCCAAAGGATGCCCCTCCCACTCGCATATACTGTGCTCTGAGTTGCCTGTCATTCCATCAAGAAGGTGCCAAACACCCTGCATTAGACTCCCTCTTTATAGACTGCATTGTATTCCTCTGTGAAGACTGATCCGCTCCCTCTTCAGTGTGTGCAGTGCTGAGTGATCCATCCCACCATTCAAGGTGCAGCAGCTCCTGTGTAGTCAAGTGTGAGGAACTGGACAGGGGACTGCACTGTGCAGGGCAAGAGCAGCTGTATTATGCCCAGCAGGGATCCCAAGCACCCAGGAGCACCTCAGAGGAACAACGATCTACAGCATCTGGAGCGGTGAGTCACACCCCTGCAAGGGTTTACTAGGGGCGAAATGGCCAACACCAGTAATCCCCCTCGAAGCGGCTGCAGGTGTGGCGCCCCTATGGCAAGGCGCCACAGGGTGGTACTGCACCCTAAATTAATGGAGTAGTGCTTCTTTAGCCATGGATGTGGGGAATCCTCAGAGTTTGCACCCCAACACCCAATATAGGCCACTTTAATACAGGGGACTGATGTTCAGTAGGTCCCAGGGGGTGGAGCCTAGAGAGCGGGATACGGGGAGTGACAAGTCAGTCAGACAGTTGGTGTGAGGAGAGTGAACAGAGCAGTCGCAGGGGACCCTGCTGCTGCATCAAGAGGGCACCTCTTGGAGAGGGGTAACCCAGACTGGAAGGGGGTTAACCCAGGACTGGTTGGAGCCGGCTGGAAAACCCAGGTCAACACCGGCATACCGGAACCGAGGTAGATAGACGCAAGGTTCACCCCTATCTACAGACCGGCAAGCTGAGGGCCCGTCATACACAGGGAGCCGAAGCACCCCTAAAGAAGCCCAACATCTGTCCCATAGCTGGTTCATGATGCGGAGAGGTAACAGAGGGCTCAAAGCAACAGACCCTGAGGACTAGAGACTTGGCTCAAGAGGGGTAAATAGAAAATAGACAAGTGAAGCTCGATGCACCAGATTTGCTGGAGGGCAGTCACACATGGGGAACACAAGAGAAGTACATGCAGCTTAGAAGAGATGTATGCATACAGGAACTTGCAGCAGGGTTATGGTTAATAGCAGAGATGTAATTAATCAGGAACTTGTAAAAGAGATATGGTTAACTGCAACATAGTGGTAATATATTGGCAATCTAGCAATTTGCTTGCAGACGTGTTACACGCACACAGTTAGGTTAAAATGTATATATTTGAACACAGACACAAATTTTGTATTTTTAACTTATATAATGCACATGGACATTAGAGATGAGCGGTGTTCGACTTGAACTGTTCGCCAATCTCAAATTCGAGCTGTTTTTGGCGGTGTTCGAGTCGTTCTTCGAAATAGAACAATTTGCTCTGAATTCGGCAGTTCGAGTTCATGTTCGATTTCAGTTCGATTTCAGTTCCACAAGGTATATACATACTTTGTGGAACTGAAATGAAGTAAAATCAAGGATTAAAAATAATAAAAATCGATACTCACCTCTCTAATCCATCCAGCGACGCTTCCAGCACTGCCTACCTGTCGGAGATGTGATCCCGGCAGCGTTTCCCGGTGAAATGACAAGTTCTCGCGATAACTCGTCATGTGACCGGAAACCGCTGCCGAGATTATGATTTCACCGTAGGTCCTACAGGCCCTCACTAGTAGTGAATAGTAGTGAGGACCTGCGGTCACATGACGAGTTCTCGCGATAACCTGTCATGTGACCGGAAATCACTGCGGGATTATGATGTCACCGCAGGTCCTACAGATCCTCACTACTATTCACTACTAGTGAGGACCTGTAGGACCTGTGGTGACGTCATAATCTCGGCAGCGGTTTCTAGTCACATGACGAGTTATCGCAAGAACTCGTCATTTCACCGGGAAACGCTGCCGGGATCACATCTCCGACAGGTAGGCAGTGCTGGAAGCGTCGCTGGATGGATTAGAGAGGTGAGTATCGATTTGTTTTATTTTTAACCCTTGATTTTACTTCATTTCAGTTCCGCAATGTATGTATATACATTGCGAAACTGAAATTGACCACCACCACAGTGTTTTAGTGTGTTCGAGGGTGTGCAACGAACATTCGACGAACATTCGACGAACACACCGTCCATTCGACGAATCGAATCGAACTAGAACACTAGGGTGGTGGCTCAACTCTAATGGACATAAAGTCCAGACTAAGCTTTCATTTCAAGGTATC
Source organism: Allobates femoralis (assembly GCA_033576535.1). Classification (NCBI taxonomy): domain Eukaryota; kingdom Metazoa; phylum Chordata; class Amphibia; order Anura; family Aromobatidae; genus Allobates; species Allobates femoralis. The sequence continues at coordinate 26,288,924 of JARQOC010000006.1, forward strand.
CAAATTAAAATTGAAGGGTTAGCAATTTCAGTTCCTTTACATTTGCCACCCTGTTGTTAAAGGTACCAAAAGTAAATGGTCAATTGACTCAAAGGCGGTTTCACAGGCGGGTGTGAGCAATTCCTTCATTTTTTAATTCTCAAGTTAGCACATAAAAGGTCTGGAGCTGATTTGAGGTGTGGTGTTTGCATTTTGAATATTCTGCTGAGAAGTAAACATGCGGTCAAAGGAGCTCTCCACGCAGGTGAATCAAGCCATCCTTCATCTGTGAAAAAGGAATAAATCCGAGAAATTGCTACAATATTAAGATAGGCAAAATCTACAGTTTGGTACATCCTGAAAATGAAAGATAGAACTGGTCGCCTCAACAATGAAAAACACTTGGACGCCCACAGAAGACAACAGTGGTGGATGATCACAGAATAAGTACTATGGTGAAGAGAAACCTCTTCACAGCAGCCAACCAAGCGTCCAATCAGACACCAGCAGCCGCCGCCTGATTGGCTGGTGGCTTACCATCGTACATCTACGGCGCCCGGATACGTACACACCGGGTGACATGGGACAAATCAAGCGGTGGCGCTGGTGGCAGCGGTAAGCTCCGGCAGGTTCTAGTAATAGTGGCACTGTGTGTGTGTGTGTTTGTGTGTGTGTTTGTGTGTGTGGCTGACTGTGTGTTTGGCTGACTGTGTGTCTGCAGATGCGTGATGGGGGCTACAGAGGGATATTGGGAGATGATGGGTGATGCTGATGGATGATTGGGCTACAGAGGGATAATGGAGGATGATGGGGGCTACAGAGGGATATTGGGGGATGATGGAGGCTACAGAGGGATATTGGGGGATGATGGGGGCTACATAGGGTTATTGGAGGATAATGGGGGGCTACAGAGGGCTATTGGAGGATGATGGGGGCTATCGAGGGATATTGGGGGATGATGGGGGCTAAGGAGGGATTTTAGGGGATGATGGGGGCTGTAGAGGGATATTGGGAGATGATGGGGGATACTGATGGATGATGGGGCTACAGAGGGATACTGGGGGATGATGGGGCTGCAGATGGATGGATGATGAATGACACAGTATAGTTATACTTGTTTGTGATGACGACTGCTGTACAGTATATAATCTTCATTTTTTTGGTTCATCAATAAATGTGAATTCTTCTTCATGGAGATAAGACACCCCTGAAAATAAGACATGGTGCATCTTTCGGAGCAAGAATTAATATAAGACGGTGTCTTATTATCGGGGAAACAGGGTAGGATTAACTCTCATCGCCATACAATAAAGGAAAGAAGGACAGATTTAGCTGTGCCAAGACATTTCTGTAAAACAAAAAGGAAAAGGGGCGCAAATGTGTAGGATCCCCTTATTAAAAACGTCTAAGTTGTCTGCTTGATCCTTAGAGCGCTCCTAATCAGACTGCCATTACTATTTTTTGCATGAAGACATTTCTGTAGGCCTGATCACACAATATTGGATATGAAAATACTAATTCTAAAATGTAACTTCAGATCACAGCGATACAGAAGAGTGTGGGAATATAAACTGATGATGACCTTAGACACACTTAAGGCAGGAATAAATGTCTCACATGGATTTATGGCTTTCTACATTCACTGAGAAATATTCAGGTTTCGACTAACCCTAAACATAGAACAATAATACAATCTGTGCCTCTTATCTCGGAACTCTGATTTTACCTCCCCAGCTCCTCTCCCCCTCCCAAGACTGGATACTATTTTCTGCTTTACGTCACCTGTCGTATATACTGCATCATCCTACCCTGTATATGTACAGTATATATGTGTGTGTTCAGAATTTGTATCATTATTAGCCTGATGAAGAGGACATAGTGTCTCGAAAGCTTGCTTTGCTTTTTCTTACCATCTTTTTAGTTAGTCATTAAAGGTACCTTTACACGCCGCGACGGCAGGCTGGAAACATCGCGCTACAAGCTACAATTGTAGCTTGTAGCGTCCATATCGCCTGTAGTAGCGGCGTCTGAAGAGGCGACGCTACAGCCGGCGACAGATACATCTGTTTATGGTCTCTGCTCATAAACTTAAGGCAACATCGCCGATTGTAGCGAGCTGTATCGGCGTGTAAAGAACCAACGGAAGGCAACTCTGGACACCCGGCGATGTGGCTGCCATGTATCTAAGGCGTGACACAGTCGCCATGTTACCGCGCCCCATCTGCGATCATTGGAGGTCGCTCCTGCTTTATGATTGGTAGTCGCAGCATAGGGCGGGATATTTAAGGAGCTGACCAGTCACACTACACAATTACTCGAGCGTGCTGTATTAACCAGCCTCCTGCGATGCCTGGCCAATCCTGATGATATTGCGCTGTCCTATCATCATACGGTCGGCTCGTAATCCAAGATTGTTGCACGCCTATGTGCTATCCCTGCTGCACCGGGTCCGCCCATAGTAGCTTGTTGGAGCGGTGTGTGAACATGGTACGCTACGCTACAGATGGCTACTTCCGCCACCTGGCGATGTAGCCAGCTATAGATGTAGCGTAGCGTAGCGCACCTTATCGCGGCGTGTAAAGATGGTGCGTTGACCGTTTGTAGCCGTTCGGGCGTGCTCGTGCACGCGAAGTAGCGCGATGTTTCCAGCCTGCCGTCGCGGCGTGTAAAGGTACCTTAAAAGATATCAACCACTGAGGACTCTCAGATTCTAATATTTTTCGATCTTCTGCCTAACACGGTACAAACATTTTTTACCCGAATAGAACCTGTAATTCTTACTCACAAATGTCATTTTCCTCCCTGTTTAAGACTCATAGTCCATTGATATGCTTTCTCTCCACTATCTCAGGTCTGGGCAGAGCACGATATCACAGGCCACAGTCCTTGTCACTGTCTCAGGCCACAACACGACCACACTGAGCTAAAGGCCACAGCTTCTATCACTATATCTATCCACAGCACCACATCTCTTTACCGGCTCCAGGCTCTATCACTGTTCTTGCTATCTTGTCACAGATGTTTGCAGGGATAACTGGCTTGTGTGGTCAGTGAGTGCGTCATTTTATGATGTCTATAATATAGGTCAAGGGGCTCCAAAACTACCGAGCTAGCCTCACAGGTTGTCATCAGCTTTCTCACTTTTTTCAGGGCCATTATCACAATTATAAGAATTGCAGAAGTTATAGAACACAAAAAATGTTAGTACATAACAATGTATTTATTTAAAGCAAAAAAAAAGGTACGTAGGTTCCTGGTTTCCCGTTTGCCATATGTTATCAGTGGAGCTTGTTGTTGGTCAAGAGTATAATGTCATCTTCAGTACCTCAAATAACAGCTTAATGGGATTGGCTGACCAAAATTAAAATTTTACCACTGGCTTCTGTGATGCAGCTGTTTGCTGCATTGCAGATATGTATACTGGGACTTGTAATTCAGCGAGATGAAGTAATGCATTATGCTAGGACTTGTAGTTCCATAGGTGGAGGTAATGTATTACAAGTGCAAGACTGCAGGTGAGCTGAAAGACAGGGGAGTGTCAGGCTAGCTTGATGCCTCCCACATCTAAGTCTAAAGCCCCCGTCACATGGGGCAACATCGCCGCCCATTACAGAGGTGACGTGGGGGCGTGGCCTATCGCCGGCGTCATCGCCCCTACATCGTCTTATGTAAAGGGGCGATGTCGGCAGTGCCGGGCGGTCGCCTGGTTTCAGAGCAGTGCACAGAGTGTGCACACATCACCCCATGTAACCGAGCGCCGGTGACTTGTCAGGCGATGGGAGCCACAGGCGATGCCACCTGACAGCTCACCAGCGCAGGGCTGGAGGTGTCGCACCGTGTAAACGGGGGACGGCGACGCTGGCGGGGCGCCAAAAACGTGTGCGCACCCGCCAGTCGCCACCGACATCCCCAGCCCCGTCGCCTGGTGTCACGGGGCCTTAAGAGTACAGTTCCTTATGGAAGTATTTGCCCCCCTTGAACTTTTCAACCTTTTGCCACATTTCAGGCTTCAAACATAAAGATATAAATTCTAATTTTTTTGTGAAGAATCAACAACAAGTGGGACACAATCGTGAGGTGGAATGAAATTTATTAGATATTTTAAACTTTTTTAACAAAGAAAAAACTAAAAAGTGGGGCGTGCAATATTATTCGGCCCCTTAAGTTAATACTTTGTAGCGCCACGTTTTGCTGCGATTAAAGCTGCAAGTCTCTTGGGATATGTCTCTATCAGTTTTGTGTCGAGCCCACTGGGACGGGGTACTGGACCGGGTTTGCTGCTGGGGGATGTCACGGAGGTCCTGGTCCGGACCGTGTCCCGGGCCATGGCAAATAAAAGGGGAATATTTACAGGGGATGAATAGTTTGTCGTGACGCCACCCACGGCTTGTGGTCAATAGTGGGACCACCGCTGCTGCAGAACCTCCGGGGATGATGTTATAGCAGCTAAGGATGGAATAGTTCTCCGCGGGTAGAACTGGGTTCCCCGGGCAGTGATGATAAAGTCTATGGTTTAGTGTAGGCTTGTAGTGGATGCAATACACTTTCTGTCCTGCTGCTGCAGCTTTCCTTACACCAGGGTTCAGAGCTGACAGGCTGTGGCTCTCCAGTTGCAGGCGTTCTGCTGTCCTGTTGGAAGGGAATCATGTGCAGGAAATAGAGAATCATGCAAGGGAGTTAGAGGCAGGGTTCACCATGTTTACTTCTCAGTTTGCTCAACATAACAGCTCAGTTACAGTTCACAGTACAAGTCTTTACACGGGCACAACTCTCACCTCCGGGTTCCTTTACTCCCTGCAGCCAGGTTGTTCTCCCTGTGATCCCTCACTCTTTCTCTGTCCTTTCCAGGCTTCTCTCTCTCTTTTTTCACTTGGTGTGCGTCTCCAGACAGTATGGCGGTGGCTTGGACCCCTGTGGGCCCTCCTGGTTGCCACTGAGCTGACTGTCCTTTGGGGTAGGAACTCTAACTTGAAGCTGGAGTTCCCTGTCGGGTAATCTGGGGAAACCGGGTAGATCTTCGGTCCCCTTCAGAGCTGACACTCTGCTATCAGCCTAGCCTCCAATAGTCCTCCTGGGTGAGGCTCTATCAGGCTCCCTTCTACCGTGTGCTTTGGGTTCAATAGGAGGGCTACCCCGCCTGCAGTTGGTCGTCTCAGCCGTATTTCTATGAGCCAGTACTTCTGGTCCTCTCTTCCCTCACACTCTGGGGTGCTGGCTTCAGATGGGCTTTCTCTCTGTGGCTCGCACTGGCTCTCCAGATTCTGCGCTCCTTACACCCCACTCTTCCAGCTTCTTGTCTCTGTGCTTCTTGTCTTTGCATCTCAGCCTACCTCGGCCTACTGACTCCTTCCTCCTCCCCTTCTCTATATCTACCCTCTGTCACCTGACCTGCTTGCTGGCCCACCCACTGTCTCTAAACCTACCACCCCTTGCCCGCCTAGAGTCCCGGCCTCTGGGTTGGGTGCTGCCCTCTAGTGGTTGTGGGTTGTCTGTGAAGGTGTTGTGGTGAAACTGTCTTCCTATCTTACCTGGCTGCAGTTCCCTATGTGGCCTCCTGGTCGCAGGGGCGCCACATTTGCACATCGAGAGATTGAAATTCTTGCCCATTCTTCCTTGCAGAACAGCTGGAGCTCAGTGAGGTTGGATTGAGGCGTTTGTGAACAGCAGTTTTCAGCTCTTTCTACAGATTCTCCATTGGATTCAGGTCTGGATGTGACTCGGCCATTCTAACACCTGGAGACGGTTATTTTTGAACCATTCCATTGTAGATTTTGCTTTATGTTTGGGATCATTGTCTTGTTAGAAGATAAATCTCCGTCCCAGTCTCAGGTCTTTTGCAGACTCCAGCAGGTTTTCTTCCAGAATGGTCCTGTATTTGGCTCCGTCCATCTTCCCATCAATTTTATCCATCTTGCCTGTTCCTGCAGAAGAAAAGCCCAAACAATGATGCTGCCACCACCGTGTGTGACAGTGGGGATGGTGTTTTCAGGGTGATGAGCTGTGTTGCTTTTACGCCAAATATATCATTTTGCATTGTGGCCAAAAAGTTTGATTTTGGTTTCCTCTGAGCAGAGCCCCTTATTCCACATGTTTGGTGTCTCCCAGGCGGCTTGTGGCAAACTTCAAACCAGACTTTTCATGGATATCTGTGAGCAATGGCTTCTTCTTGCCATTCTTCCATAAAGGCCAGATTTGTGCAGCGTACGACTGATTGTTGTCCTATGGACAGACTCTCCCACCTCAGCTGTAGATATCTGCAGTTCATCCAGGGTGATCATGGGCCTTTTGGCCTCATCTCTGATCAGTCTTCTCCTTGTTAGAGATGAAAGTTTAGAGAGACGGCCGGGACTTGGTAGATTTGCAGTGGTCTGATACTCCTTCCATTTCAATATGATCGCTTGCACAGTGCTGCTTGAGATGTTTAAAACTTGGGAAATCTTTTTGTATCCAAATCTGGCTTTAAAGTTCGCCACAACAGTATCTCGGACCTGCCTGGTGTGTTCCTTGGTCTTCATGATGCTCTCTGCACTATAAACAGACCCCTGAGCCTATCACAGAGCAGGTGCATTTATACAGAGACTTGTTTACACACAGGTGGATTCTATGTATCATTACCAGTCATTTAGGACAACATTGGATCATTCAGAGATCCTCACTGAACGTCTGGAATGAGTTTGCTGCACTGAAAGTTAAGGGGCCGAATAATATTACACGCCCCACGCCTCAGTTTTTTATCTGTTAAAAAAGTTTAAAATATCCAATAAATTTGGCTCCACCTCACGATTGTGTCCCACTTGTTGTTGATTCTTCACAAAAAATTAGAATTTATATCTTTATGTTTGAAGCCTGAAATGTGGCAAAAGGTTGAAAAGTTCAAGGGGGACGAATGCAAACGCACTGTATATAATCTGTACTTTGATGTGATTACATGTCTCTGTTCATTTGGGAGCAGGAGCTGCCCTGGAAGATGTATGGCCAGATCTCATGCTTAGGAGAAGGCATGAGGTTCAGTGACCATGGGACCTCTCATGCTTGGGACCAGCTGATGCCCTGGAGGGCATGAGGTCTGGAGCCTGGAATGGTTCTGGAAAGTACCGGGATAGCTCTCTCTCTCTGGCTATGCTTGGACAAGGCCCTTGAAGGCAAAGATCAGGTCTTACTCTCAGTGCTTGGGTGGGTGTTGTCCTGGAATGCACCTGGGACAGTATGTGTGGAAGTGGACGGTGTCCTGGAAAGCAAGCAGTGAGGAGACCACAGGAGCTGGAAGGTAACCCATGTCAAGGGACTGTGTAGATTATGTGTATTTTACTAATGTTCCATTGATGTACATATGTTATATTGCACTACTTGTGTTGTGTGATTTATGGTGTAATAAACCAATCTACTTTGTTTAAGGAAGATCATGCCTGTCTGCCTCAATCTTGCTACCATTAGATTGGATACTATGGAGCAGGTTGTACTGGGTCTGTGAGTTCTGATGGGTGAGTGTAGCTTTGTTTGTTTTTTATATATATATATCAAGTCATTTTTGCCTGGACAAACCCTTTAATATCTTGTAGATGATTTACAAATGCGTCTGTGGACTAATCAGCAGCCATATACTCTACGGGTGTGAAGTTTTCTTGGATAATTACTCATCTCACAAAGAAGATATGAAGAAACCACACAGTTGTGGTTGAGTTAAGCGCGTCTTCAATGCCACAATATTATGTGTACTAAGCAAACTAGCAACGGCGAGATACATGACAACTCCTGTGGACGTGTCAGAAATGTCCATAATGATAAGAAGTATAAGTCTTCATTCACACAGGGTCCTGAGTGGGTACTGTGAGTGGGTGATGCCAGGTTGCTTTAGCTCAAATCAATCTTTACAGATTTTTTTAGACATATTGTTCCATATTTTCTCTTGCAGTCATCCTGATAAAAACCCAATTTAGTCATTAAGGTGCAGTGTTCAGGTGAGTGCACCATGAACTGGAACCTAAATAAAAAGAAAATACATGAATTAAAATTATAGTTGTCCAATCACCTTTCACTTCCGGATCGGGAGAAGGTGCTGCTAACACTGCAGTTATACTAAACATTAAAGATCGACTTGCAACACCTATCTGTGAAGGTGCTAGCAAGAAAAAACATTATAATTAAGTAAAGAAATCCGCTGCACACTAAACACTAAAATGAATATGAACTTGCATACTGGCTATCAAATGAATAGCAAAGCAACGTGTAAAGCTAAGGCAATGTGTATATGGAAAAGGACAGAGCAGAAACTCCTTTAGATAATAGAGAAAATTGAGAAACTTAGCTTAAGCAGTGGCCATTGCATGAGAGCCCGATAACCGCGCCAAGGTATTCTCATCTTATCGAGTCCTAACCTTATCCTGGTTCCTAGATATACCCTCCCATGCAGGTTTTAATTGCATTCAGAGGCATATAAACACCCACACATACAGTTGTATACCGCAAGTAGAAGCACAAAGTTAAGACCCGATAAGATGAGAACACCTTGGCGCGATTGTTACGCAATGCTGTGGGCCCTGGGTGAAAGGAATGGGTGACCCAGTGGTGTGAGAAAGGAGCCATTGATCTTCCGGCTGTGGCACATGCACAGATTGAGATTTAGGCTAAGTTCAGACAGACCGTTCTCTGTTTTTTATTGATCCATTTTTGGTGCAGTTTCTTTGTCCTACTCCTACCTGCTGTGGGACTTTTTGGGTGTGTTCTTCTTTCTTATGACGAAGTATCCATGTGCTGGTAGGGAGAGTCTCGTCTAACAATGAAGATGATGGAATTGGTATTGGTAGTTGCATCCAAGGGTTTTAGTGGTTTCTATGGCTGCACTGAGGTGCATTGTGTTATTTGACATTTCTAATAGTGTGTATTGTGAATTATGTGTGTTACTGTGACAGAGACACTTACAAGGTGCCGTTATAAATATCTCCATCCACCCATTTCCAGGCGTCTCCAACACGATGAAGTCCGATCCAATATGTGTCTTTTACTCGCTGTTGTAGCATTCTCTCTATGAATACCTGGAAAAAATTAGGAATATTTTTTATTGTGCACACAATTAGGACATACAGCTACACATGTGCACTGTATATGTGTGTGTGTATATATATAAATATATATATATATATATATATATACAGTGCAGACCAAAAGTTTAGACACACCTTCTCTTTTAAAGAGTTCCTGTATTTTCATGACTATGAACATTGTAGATTCACACTGAAGGCATCAAAACTATGAATTAACACATGTGGAATTATATACTTAACAAAAAAGTGTGAAACAACTGAAAATATGTCTTATATTCTAGGTTCTTCAAAGTAGCCACCTTTTGCTGTGATTACTGCTTTGCACACTCTTGGCATTCTCTTGATGAGCTTCAAGAGGTAGTCACCGGAAATGGTCTGCACTTCACAGGTGCCCTGTCAGGTTTGATAAGAGGGATTTCTTGCTTTATAAATGGGGTTGGGACCATCAGTTGTGTTGTGCAGAAGTCTGGTGGATACACAGCTGATCGTCCTACTGAATAGACTGTCAGAATTTGTATTATGGCAAGAAAAAAGCAGCTAAGTAAAGAAAAACGAGTGGCCATCATTACTTTAAGAAATGAAGGTCAGTCAGTCCGAAAAGTTGAGAAAACTTTGAAAGTGTCGCCAAGTACAGGTGCAAAAACCATCAAGTGCTACAAAGAAACTGGCTCACATGAGAGGACCGTCCCAGGAAAGGACGACCAAGAGTCATCTCTGCTGCGGAGGATAAGTTCATCCGAGTCACCAGCCTCAGAAATCACAGGTTAACAGCAGCTCAGATTAGAGACCAGGTCAATGCCACACAGAGTTCTAGCAGCAGACACATCTCTACAACAACTGTTAAGAGGAGACTTTGTGCAGCAGGCCTTCATGGTAAAATAGCTGCTAGGAAACCACTGCTGACAAGCAACAAGCAGAAGAAACTTGTTTGGGCTAAAGAACACAAGGAATGGACATTAGACCAGTGGAAATCTGTGCTTTGGTCTGATGAGTCCAAATTTGAGATCTTTGGTTGCAACCACCGTGTCTTTGTGCGACGCAGAAAAGGTGAACGGATGGAATCTACATGCCTGGTTCCCACAGTGAAGCATGGAGGAGGAGGTGTGATGGTGATGGGGTGCTACGCCAGATGACCTGGCCTCCACAGTCACCAGACCTGAACTCAATCGAGATGGTTTGGGGAGAGCTGGACCGCAGAGTGAAGGCAAAAGGGCCAACAAGTGCTAAGCATCTCTGGGAACTCCTTCAAGACTGTTGGAAGACCATTTCCGGTGACTACCTCTTGAAGCTCATCAAGAGAATGCCAAGAGTGTGCAAAGCAGTAATCAAAGCAAAAGGTGAATACATTGAAGAACCTAGAATATAAGACATATTTTCAGTTGTTTCACACTTTTTTGTTAAATATATAATTCCACATGTGTTAATTCATAGTTTTGATGCATATTTGTCCAGGCCAAACTTCATACTGATGTAATTACTAAAAATTCTAACAGTGTTGGTCAGTGACTGGATCTCAGTTTCAGACTTTCCATACGACTTTAAAGCGAACCTGTCACCCCCTCCAGGCATCTAAAGATAACATAGCCACCTTCTGCAGCACTAAGGCTGCATTCTGACAAGGTGTCTATAGCATTTATGCTCCCTTGATTCACTGAAATAAAGACTTATATAAAATCTGTTTCAAACCAGATCCAAGACCGGGAGGCGGGTTTTCATGTGTCTGTCTCCAGCCTCTGTGGTGTCAGTCATCCCTCTCTGCTCTCTGTGCACCGCCTCCAGGGCCACCTCCCTGCATTACAGAGCTTTGTCAGCTCTGCTGCAACATAGAGCTGCTGTTATAGGAGACCCTACAGTAGTAAATCTAGCAGGAGGACGAGCAGACAAAGCACTGCCTGCTACATTGCAGCCTTGAGCTGAGCTGTCAGCAGTGCAGCAGAGTTGAGTTTGTGCTTTAGAGCAGGGGCTGAGGACGGAGCAATGATGCTGGGTACAAGAAACTGAAAGTGAAACCTGCTCAGCTCAAGGGCTGCTACGTAGCAGGCAGAGCTTTGTCTGCTGTTCTGCTCAGTATCCTCCTGCTAGATTTACTACTGTGGGGTCTCCTATAACAGCAGCTCTATGTTGTAGCAGAGCTGACAAAGCTCTGTAATGCAGGGAGATGGCCCTGGAGGCGGCACACAGAGAGCAGAGAGGGATGACTGACACTACAGAGGAGGGAGAAGACACTTGAAAACCCGCCTCCCGGTCTTGGATCTGGTTTGAAACAGATTTTATATAAGTCTTTATTTCAGTGAATCAAGGGAGCATAAATGCTATAGACACCTTGTCAGAATGCAGCCTTAGTGCTGCAGAAGGTGGCTATGTTATCTTTAGATGCCTGGAGGGGGTGACAGGTTCGCTTTAAATTATTATTATTATTATTGTTTAGGTTGAAATACTGCTAATTTACTCATGTCAGAATATTTTCACAGAGGACAACACAATGACCTTAACATTAAGGAAATTGTGTGCTGTTCTCCAATTTTGATCACCAGTGAATGTTATGAGGAAAAATAGAAATAGCACTCTACATATAACTAAATAAGTGCAAGGTCTCTAAGGAAGACCACAAATCCAATGGCATAAATGATATAAAATATAGAAATGGATGGTAGCACTTCCAAAAGTAAATTAGAAAAAAGTGGCCGTTATCTATTTAACTGTCTGTCTGTCTGTCTGTCTGTCTATCTATCTATCTATCTATCTATCTATCTATCTATATCTATCTATTATCTATCTATTATAAAATACCTATATATTATTGTTTGCATCTATTATCCATCTATCATCTATTTATCTATCTATCTATCTATCTATCTATTATCTATCTATTATAAAATACCTATATATATTTTGATTTTATCATCTATTATCCATCTATCATCTATTTATCTATCTATCTATCTATCTATCTATCATCTATCATCTATTTAATCATCTTATCTATATCTATCTATCTATCTTATTATCCATCTATCATCTATTTATCTATCTACTAGATGGGTGCCCGATGCTTTCACATCAGGAGTGCAGTGACTTAATGATGGTAGTGGGCTCTGTGGTGCTGGGGGCGGGCTCATGCTGTGGTTACGTCCTTTATTTTGAGGGTGGTGAGGTAAGGATGGAGCAGGCTATGGGATGGACTCGTGACTGACACCACTGTCATGTTTTTTCACCGTGTCATGCATAATAGCACACCTGGTGTACAAATATGGCAATAGCATTCCCATTTAAAAAGGGTGTGATGCCATGATGGGGACGGGCTCTGAGGTGGCCTTATTATGGAAAGGTGCAACACTGGTGGAGCCGGTGGAGTACCTTGGTCCAGAGGACAGCAGCAGCATACGGTGTCAATGGCAGTACTGCACAATGTAAACCTTCTTGATGCAACCATCACTTGGGTGTCCGAATATTGCAACCGCAAGTTTTTTTCTCCACTTCAGGTGGCCAATCAGGTGGAACATAGATGGCTACTTAGGTGGTGTTTTATTGGGGACATTCGAACACCAAGGTACTTATGTAAGGAGAAGATGTTAAGCAGCTTCGGAAAGTATCTGACTGAGAGCATTATATAAGAGTTTCTGTTGCAGTCAACTGCAGGCAGCTCCGGTGGTGATGAGGTGGCAGCTCTGCTGGTGGTGAGGTGGCAGTTCCGGAGGTGGTGAGGAGGCAGCTCCAGTGGTGATGAGGTGGCAGCTCTGGTGGTGGTGAGGTGGCAGTTCCGGAGGTGGTGAGGTGGCAGTTCCAGAGGTGGTGAGGAGGCAGCTCTGGTGGTGGTGAGGTGGTAGTTCCGGAGGTGGTGAGGTGGCAGTTCCAGAGGTGGTGAGGAGGCAGCTCTGGTGGTGGTGAGGTGGCAGTTCCAGAGGTGGTGAGAAGACAGTTCCGGTGGTGGTGAGGAGGCAGCTCCAGTGGTGGTGAGCCAGCAGTATGGCCATTGCAGGCTGTAGCTTTCCTAAAGAAATGTGTTTTCAGGTTCCATCTGAAGGATCCGATAATTAGTTATGTGATAATTAGATGTGTTGGGGCACAGAATTCCAGAGGATGGGGGATATTCGGGAGAAATCTTGGAGGTGGTTGTGTGAAGAACGAATAAGTGTGAAGGCGAGGAGGAGGTCTTGGGAGGTCCAGAGATTAGGTGAGGGGAGGTTTTAAAAAGCCTTGTAGGTTAGTGTTAGTAGTTTGAACTGGATTTGTTGAGGAATTGGGAGCCAAAGGAGGGATTTAGAGAGGGGAGAAGTGGTGGAGTAGCAAGAAGAGAGGTGGATTAGTCAGGCAGCAGAGTTAAGGACAGATTGGAGAGGTCACAGAGGAGGATGTTGCAGTAGTCAAAAAGAGAAATGATGAGGGCATGTACATACAAACATACAAAATCATGTACACATATCAGTATGAAACACATCAGACACATATCAACATATAAAACACACTGGACTAGATACATACACATGCAATACAGCAAACTAAGGCTGGTCTTCTAGTTCTATATTACCCCTATACAGATACATATACCTTTTCTTCCGGGTCCTTGATGACCAGTAGATCGGCTCCCATCTTCTTACAATCATCCCGGCTCTGGTTCCAGGTTCTATTTGTTTCATCTGAATAGTAATAACACTGATCTCCATGCGGCAGCCAATTAGAAGGACACAGCTGACATCCTGCAAGGAGTTTTTTAAAACGATTTTAATTATTTTTTCTCAATGTTTCATCTTTAATTATGCCAAACAATTTTTCTCTTTTTAATGTTATCTTTATCAATTAAAAAGTGACCTCCTGATGACAGCTATCATCTTTCTGACTTTTCCAAGACTTACAACTTTTTTATTTTTCTGTTGATAAAGCTGTATGAGGACTTGTTTTTTGCAAGATGAGATGTAATTTTTATTCACACTATTCACTTTACCTTGTAAAGTACTGGAAAATAGGGAAAAATGTCAAATATGGTGAACTATTGAAAAAAAACAATTCTGTCATATAGATGTGGATGTTTGTGTTGCTCTGCTTTATATTGACACCTTGTGGCCCTTCTTAGATCACCATCCTCTTCTCAGTTTCAGTTCCTGTTGTCTCTGCATCGGATATACAGACAGGGGCGTAACTACAATAGGTGCAGGGGTTGCGATCGCACCCGGGCCCTGCAGCCTAGGGGGGCCCCCAAAGTCCCTTTGGCCTATAGAAAAAGACTAATATTATTAAAGATTTGCAATAATTGGGGGTCCTGTTGGAGCTTTCGCATCGGGGCCCCGGGGCCTGAAGTTACGCCACTGTATACAGAATTAACTTTATTTTGACACCAAGTAAATATTCTGAGAAAAGGAGGTGTAAACATTTCCTCCCCTATAAACATTCTTCCTATACACTATTGAAAGAATGAAATCTTTAATATTTCTCTATAATTCACGATCTGGCCAGGATGACTTTGACAACTGCTCTTTTCTTACTTAAAGGGAATCTGTCAGGTCAAAAATCCATATGTAACAGATATCATTTTCTAATTCCTGGTGAAGCTCTTTCTATTCATGCACTGCTTTTATTTGTACTCCCCCATCATCTGTAAACTGAAAATAAAGAGATTCATCCCATCTGTCAATCACAGTGAGTGATCACTTAGTTTTCTGCAGCACACTCCTCATGGAATGAATATTCATGCAGTGATATCACTGCCCTTTTCTGTCAGCATACAACCAAAGCAGTGGAAATCACTCTTATGAGGGGAAAGCTGTATTCTTCTGTCTCTGCTCTCCATATATGCAGCAAAACAAATGTTCAAATAAACACACTGAATCTCCCGCATACAGCACAGTTTCTGCTCAGAGCGACAGATGAAGGAGATTGCCTTAAGGTACCGTCACATGTAACGATATCGTTGCCGATATCGTTCAAAAGTCACGTGTTTTGTGACGCTTGAACGATGTCGAAACGACATCGTTGCGTGTGTCACTACAAACAATGAACGATGAGTCGGCTGATCGTTCATGGTTTGATTTGAGGTCCTGTCCTCAAATCAATCGTTGGTCGCCCGGTGGACACACAGCATTGCTTCGTGTGACACTGGGAGACGACCGATAAACCAGCTCCCAGCGCCTCTCTGCAAGCGCTGGGAGCTGGTATCCAAGGTAAACTGCGGGTATCTAGGCAGCGCGCGCTGCTTTGTTACCCGATGTATACCTTGGTTACCAGCCTTCTCCGCTCACCGGCTGCTATCCAAGGTACACAGCGGGTAACTAGGATACCTAGTTACCCGCTGTGTACCTTGGATACCGGAAGGGGAGCGGAGAAGGCTGGTAACCAAGGTATACATTAAGTATCTAGGCAGCGCGCGCTGCCTAGATACTCGCAGTTTACCTTGGAGACCAGCCTGCTCCCGCTTACCGTAGGCTGGCAGCGGGAGCAAGACATCATGGAAACGATATTTAAATCATTGATCGCTGGTGAGTCTGTCTGTGTGACAGCTCACCAGCGATCTGAACGATATTGTTAGCGATCGCGCGTGCATGTGATCGCTAACAATATCGTTCTTCAAATTGATACGTGTGACGGCATCTTTACTGAGCTGAGCTATCAAATATGTGCCTGCCATCTCTCCCTGCCTCTCCCTTTGCCTCCCCATCAGAAGCAGGACAGCAAATAAAAATGAAGCTTGCAGTTCAGACATAGCAAAGGAAGGAGGGAGAGAAGAGCTGCCTGCAAATGAGTGAATAATAAATGAACATTTACATACTGTGGACTACTCAGCAGTAAAAGTAATTGATAGGACTAGTGAAGTAGCTGCCTGCTGGGTGTGAAGATTCTTATAGCAAGAGAACTGTAAAGGCTACAGTAATTATTTTTATATATTCTGAACGGTCTGACTGAGCATTATTCAAGGGTACTACAGTATTAGTATCATACTGGAAAATGACCTGAGAGAGTCCCTTTAAATCAGTCGACCTTCCTGCCACATAACTGATATCACTCTTTATATTACATAACTTTATATCGGTCCACTTACCTACAGAACTGCTGCTGCTGGAATTCATACAGAACTTTTTTATTTTCTCACACCACAAGTTCTTGTCATGATTGGAAAATTCCCTAAAATAAACTAGAGGAGACAAAACTGTATTACAACTCTAAAATTAAAAGGAAAAAAAAATCATTTGGGATTAAATTATATAATTTGGTTTTAAAGGGAAAAAAAACATTGCTACTACATATACAGTGAAGGCATTCATAAGGGGGCAGTGTTGAGCATTATATATTGTGTGTTTGTGTATACCGGGCAGTTTGGGGCATTATATTGTATAGGGATCACTGGATACATCATTGCGTGGGGCCACTTTGAAGACATATTAATGTGTAAATGGGTCATCATAACGTTTGAGAAGAGCATCACACTTTGGCGTTGTGAGGGCATCATACTGTGGTGGGCACTGTGGGGGCATCATGCTACATGGGGCACTGTGGGAGCATCATACTGTATAGGGCACTGTGGGAGCATAATACTGTGTTGAGCACTGTGGGGACATCATACTGTGTGGGGCACTGTGGGAGCATCATACTACATGGGGCACTGTGGGAGCATTATACTGTGTGGGGCACTGTGGGAGCATCATACTGTGTG
Organism: Allobates femoralis; assembly: GCA_033576535.1. NCBI lineage: Eukaryota > Metazoa > Chordata > Amphibia > Anura > Aromobatidae > Allobates > Allobates femoralis. The sequence goes on from JARQOC010000006.1 coordinate 26,305,586, forward strand.
GGGCACTGTGGGAGCATCATACTACATGGGGCACTGTGGGAGCATTATACTGTGTGGGGCACTGTGGGAGCATCATACTGTGTGGGGCACTGTGGGAGCATCATACTACATGGGGCACTGTGGGAGCATCATACTACATGGGGCACTGTGGGAGCATCATAATGTGTGAAGCACTGTGGGAGCATCATAATGTGTGGAGCACTGTGGGAGCATCATACTACATGGGGCACTGTGGGAGCATCATAATGTGTGGGGCACTGTGGGAGCATCATACTGTGTGGAGCACTGTGGGAGCATCATAATGTGTGGAGCACTGTGGGAGCATCATACTACATGGGGCACTGTGGGAGCATCATAATGTGTGGGGCACTGTGGGAGCATCATACTAAATGGGGCATTGTGGGAGCATCATACTACATGGGGCACTGTGGGAGCATTATATTGTGTGGGGCACTGTGGGAGCATCATACTGTGTGGGGCACTGTGGGAGCATCATACTACATGGGGCACTGTGGGAGCATCATAATGTGTGGAGCACTGTGGGAGCATCATACTGTGTGGGGCACTGTGGGAGCATCATACTACATGGGGCACTGTGGGAGCATCATACTACATGGGGCACTGTGGGAGCATCATAATGTGTGGAGCACTGTGGGAGCATCATAATGTGTGGAGCACTGTGGGAGCATCATACTACATGGGGCACTGTGGGAGCATCATAATGTGTGGGGCACTGTGGGAGCATCACACTGTGTGGGGCACTGTGGGAGCATCATAATGTGTGGAGCACTGTGGGAGCATCATACTACATGGGGCACTGTGGGAGCATCATAATGTGTGGGGCACTGTGGGAGCATCATACTGTGTGGAGCACTGTGGGAGCATCATAATGTGTGGAGCACTGTGGGAGCATCATACTACATGGGGCACTGTGGGAGCATCATAATGTGTGGGGCACTGTGGGAGCATCACACTGTGTGGGGCACTGTGGGAGCATCATAATGTGTGGAGCACTGAGCGGGCATCATACTGTGTGGGGCACTGTGGGAGCATCATACTGTGTGGGCCACTGTGGGAGCATCATACTACATGGGGCACTGTGGGAGCATTATACTGTGTGGGGCACTGTGGGAGCATCATACTGTGTGGAGCACTGTGGGAGCATCATACTACATGGGGCACTGTGGGAGCATTATACTGTGTGGGGCACTGTGGGAGCATCATACTGTGTGGGGCACTGTGGGAGCATCATACTACATGGGGCACTGTGGGAGCATCATACTACATGGGGCACTGTGGGAGCATCATAATGTGTGGAGCACTGTGGGAGCATCATAATGTGTGGAGCACTGTGGGAGCATCATACTACATGGGACACTGTGGGAGCATCATAATGTGTGGGGCACTGTGGGAGCATCACACTGTGTGGGGCACTGTGGGAGCATCATAATGTGTGGAGCACTGAGCGGGCATCATACTGTGTGGGGCACTGTGGGAGCATCATACTGTGTGGGCCACTGTGGGAGCATCATACAGTGTTGAGAACTGTGAGGGCATCATACTGTGGTGGGCACTGTGGGGGCATCATTCTGTGTGGGGCACTGTGGGAGCATCATACTGTGTTGAGAACTGTGAGGGCATCATACTGTGGTGGGCACTGTGGGAGCATCATACTGTGTGGAGCACTAAGGGGGCATCATACTGTGTTGAGAACTGTGAGGGCATCATACTGTGGTGGGCACTGTGGGAGCATCATACTGTGTTGAGAACTGTGAGGGCATCATACTGTGGTGGGCACTGTGGGAGCATCATACTGTGTGGAGCACTAAGGGGGCATCATACTGTGTTGAGAACTGTGAGGGCATCATACTGTGGTGGGCACTGTGGGGGCATCATACTGTGTGGGACATTGTGGGAGCATCATACTGTGTAGAGCACTGTGGGAGCATCATACTGTGTAGGGCACTGTGGCAGCATCATACTGTGTTGAGCACTGTGGGAGCATCATACTGCGTGTGGCACTGTGGTAGCATCATACTGTGTTGAGCACTGTGAGGGCATCATACTGTGTGTGGTACTGTGGGGGCATCATACTATGTGGGGCACTGTGGGAGCATCATACTGTGTGGAGCACTAAGGGGGCATCATACTGTGTGGAGCACTGAGAGAGCATCATACTTTGTGTGGCACTGTGAGGGCATCATACTGTGTGTGGCACTGTGGGGGCACTATACTGTGTGGGGTACTGTGGGGGCATCATATGCTGAGGAACACTGAGAATGCATCATACTGTGTGGGGAACATAATAGGTTCATCATACTGTCAGGGAAACTGTGTTGGCATAATACTTTGTGAGGCACTGTGAGGGCATCATTCTGTGTCGGGCACATAGTTGCATCATACTGTGTGGGGTATGTAGGGGCATCATATTGTGTACAGCACATTTCGGGTATCTTAATACAGTGTGGGGCCTAAAAATGTGTGGGTATACATTGTGTGAAAGGGCACAGAGATGGCATCGTACTGTGTAGGGTGCAGGCCAACTGTCTGGAAAACGCAGCGATCGGATCCGGAAATATCCGAGGTACTCCACTCCCTGCCTGCAGAGCCGACTACGTACTTTCGTTTTTCAGAGACTGGCAGTGATTCACTAGGAGGGAGCGAGGATGAATGGACCCAAACAACGCAGCGGCCCCTCAGGTAAACCCGCTCGCCGATGCAAGCGGAGTCCAAGATGGACAATACCGGCACCTGCACCAGTAGCCCCGATAATGCCGATCTCACTGTCATACGTCCCTAATGCAGCCTGGTTGTCCAAGTATGATGGCCAGCCAGGCACCTTGAACTCATTTAAGAGAAAGATTTGTAATGTGTTGGACATGTATGCGATGACTGGTAAGCAGAGAGCCAAAGAAAATAAAGGACAGCACCTCACCAGTTGATGAATTTTCAATACTCTTTATTATCAACCTCGATAAAGACCTCACTGTAGGTTGAAACGTCGCTGATATGGACGGACAATAAAGAGTATTGAAAATTCATCAACTGGTGAGGTGCTGTCCTTTATTTTCTTTGGAGTTATGGTCCGGGTGAATCTCCTTGGAGTGACTTGCACCTTACAGATCGGGTAAGAAGACAAAACCCAATTTATCTACTGGTGCTGTGTCCTTTGTGTGTATGGTAAGCAGAGAGCATCAGTAGTGATAGGACAGTTAACAGGTGCAGCGGAGCTGGAAACCCGAAACTGGTCTGAGGAAGGTCAGGGGTCTGTTGTTCAAATATTTGAAAAGTTGAAGGTTTTTGAACATCATACTGAGACTGAGCTTAGAATGCTATTTTACCACTGCAAGCAGGGGACACAAGAAAGTGTCCTAGATTACTCCTTACGTCTACAGGAGGCGCTGAGAATCCTTAAACAAGTTGATCCAATCAGCATATGTGATTAAAATAAAATGCTTATTGAACAGTTTGTAAAGGGGCTCAGGTTACCAGATGACAGCAAGCAAGCACGCTGGTTGGCTCTTCAAAACCCTGACACAGAGTTTGCCACCTTAAAAGTACTGACCATTTAGGGACAGCAACTCGCTGCAGTATCAGACTTAACCCCCCAGCTGCGATGGGTTAAAACCCCCTCTTTGCCAGAAGCACCTTCCTTATCCCCTGCAGCAGAGACCAGCATGCAGGCTGTGACCCCTGACCGGTTTGACAGCCTGTGCTCCGAGGTGCGCCAGCTAAGCAGAGAGATGGCCAAGGTCCTGGGTGCTAGGCAACCCAAGACAGAGACACAGCCACAAGCAAAGATACAGCTCTCTGACAACCCAGAGGACATCCCGTGGATGAGGAAGAGGACAACACCGCTTTGAGGGAGAACCACCGACGGCTACAGTGCCAGCGGACAACGCATCTGTCGCAAGTGTTACAAGTAAGGGCACATCTACCGGTTCTGCCATTTAAACGAGTATCCCCTGTGGCCCAACCCCAGGAGTACGTGGGAGATCTTCCGTACCTGTCCATCATCATAGAAGGCATTGCTACCACTGCTTTGGTAGAGACTGGATCCCAGGTGACCACCATCCCGAGTATCCTTTACAAACAGTTCTGGTCTGAACTTGAACTTAGCCCTCCAGACCCTAGACTGGCTATCACAGCTACCAATGGGTAACCAGTCAATATAGAGGGGCACCAGAAGGTAGCCATAAAGGTGGGGAGGGTGGAATTAAAGAATCAAGGACTCATTGGGATTGAGACTAATCCTAATGAGAGGGATCCACATGTGATACTTGGTACAAATATAATGGTTAATTGTTTAGATGAAGTGCTGTTTTTGCTTCAACAGATTGCAGACACTGCTACTTCAGGAGAGAGGAGGGTTCTTCAGAAAGAGCAACAGGTAACCTTAATAAGTGGTGAAATTGGTAGCGTACATGTAACAGACCCAATTCCCATTGTGGTACCACCAAGAAGTGAAATGATCGGGCAGCAGTAGGCCTCAGAGGGCAGGGCTACCAGGCGGTAGTGGAGCCAGTGATGTCTGAAAGTAGTCCTTCCTCATGATATGTCTTGGGCCACAAGGGTCTGGGTACTCGGATCTCGGGCGTACAGGTACGGGGATGTCACGGGTGGTCGGCGCCCGAGTCCGTGCCCTTGGGGAGACAATAAAAAGGGGGATAAAATATTAAAGTTGTCAGTTCGTGACGCCACCTGTAGGTCTGCTGATGGCACCAGCGCTGATGGAACCTTCGGGGTGATGTGCGGCATCAAGATGTTGTAGCTCTCTACAGGTAGGGCTGAGTCCCCGGGGAGTTGGAAGTAGCAATGGTGGAAAAGGGCAGCACAATCACTGTGGAGCAAAGTCGGTAAATCACAGTTCTCTGAGAAGAAGCACAGACACGTTGCTCACTCTGAACGGGTACTTTACTTCGGTAATCTGCAGGTTTACAGAGAAATGCAGTTCGGGTGGTCCTGGTAGTGAGTAGTGTCCCTCTGCAGCTTCACTGGTGTTCCTTCTCTATCGCTTCCTCTGTCCTTACTCTGTGCTGCCCTGCACAAATCCCGCTTCCTGAACCAGGCGCGTCGGGTGATATGGGAACCCTTTATCTCTCTAAAGGGAACCTAACCCAGTTTAGAGCTTCTGGTGGAGACTGTGCTTGGTTTGGGCGGTTGGATCATGCTCCTATAAAGCTTGCGACCACGCCGGTAATTTGCGGTTCAGGGATGGACCTCTGATCCACGTCAGAGCCGGTACCCTGCACCGGACTCAGCCAGGGTATTTGGTTACACTCTATCTGCCCCTTCTCTCTCTGGGTCACCAGGTTGAGGTGCCCTCCCATTACTTCTCCTCTGTTCTTTGAGCTCTGTTCTCAGCTCTGCTCTCTGCTGCTTGTCTGTTCTGCTCTTACTTTGCAAATGGAGTCCGTGGAGCCTTGATTAAGAGTCTCAAACACGGGACTAGCCAGATATCCCTCCAGGGAAGGACCCAGCCTTAATCGAGGCTCCATGGACTCCATTTGCATATTCAAATTTCCAGGGGGCAATGCATCATGGATTTTACTGTGTCTGAGTGCTTTAGCCAGCTGCCTGCAGTGTTTCCCTTGACTGGTCTCCCTGAGATCAGAGAGTGCTCTGCATTCACTTTGCAACTCCAACTCTGCTGCACTGCTCTTTGCAGCGCCCTTCTGACTTCTCCTTTCTCTCCCTCTTCTACACTAATTTTTTCCTCTTTCCCCACTCACTTTATAACCTAGCTTCTCCTCCCACTGGGATCGGTTACCCTAGCAACTGGGTGTCTCTTCCCCTCTATGTCTCTCTCTTCCCTGTATGGCAGTCTCTTCCCCTCTATGTCTCTCTCTCCCCTTTGTCGCAATCTCTTCCCTTCTATGTGTCTCTTCCCTGTGTGTCAGCCTCTTCCCCTCTATGTGTCTCTCTCATGTTTCAAGCGGTATGCGCTGCCGAAACATGTTGTGAGGAATGAGCAGTCCACATTAGAGCAAGTATAGAGAAGGTACTAAAAAGCTATCTCTGTGGTTTATCTCCAAGCGCCCGCTCAAAAAACCGCTACAGCTTCTTTAATTTACACAGACCTGCAATGATGTCTGCGACACGTGACTGCGACACAACCAAAGGTCCTGTAGGCACCGGAAACAGAGAGGTGAGTCAGAGGCTGCGGGGGTGGGGGGGGACGTGTGAGGGGGAGGCGGGGGAGACTGAGCGGACTGCTTGGAGCAGGTGGGGGGAGCACTAGTAGTGTGCGGTAACTGTCTGCGGCGGGCGGTGTTAGGATCCATATTCTTACACCCATATCTTGGGTGTAGAAATATGGCGCAGGCAGAAGTGACATAGGTGGACAACCAGACGGAAGTAGAGGAGCCACTTCACAATTATATAAATAAATATAGCAATTTCACAACTTCTTGTATGTTTCTGTGTCTCAGTACACAGTGTCACAGTGTTTGATTTAGTTATTGCCAACACCTGTTAGGTGCCACAGGTAAGTTACAGGTGCTGTTAATTACACAAATTAGAGAAGCATCACATGATTTTTCTAACAGTGCCAATACTTTTGTCCACCCCCTTTTTTTATGTTTGGTGGAATTAGATCCAATTTGGCTTTAGGACAATTCTTTTTGTGTTTTTTCATTGAAGACAAATTAAATGAAGATAATAATACCAAAGAATTTGCGATTGCAATGATTTTCAGGAAGAAACTGAGTATTTTCTGACAGAATTGCAGGGGTGTCAATACTTTTGGCCACAACTGTATTAGTTACTTTTATTTTTTTTGCACTATAGCAGCTGATTAAAAAAAAATAAGCTGGTTAATACATTTCTTAAAGGGGTGGTGCCTAAAATGTATTTTCTAAATATCTCTTTTTACAGCCAAACCACTTTTGTAATAAACTTTAGGACCCAATACCCTACATGTCTCTTCATCTAGGTAATCACTATATGTGATATTTTTTTATAATACTTCTTGTGATGTTTTGTTTGAGAGGATTCTCAAATGTGATGTCACAGGAGGCCGGGGCTGCACTCACTCCCCACTGTGTCTATCTTCCCTGCTAGAACAGGACATCATCAGGGGGCAGCGCTGCATTTACTTACAACAGAGTCTTGCATCTTGTCCTCTAAAGACATCCATAATTTATCTGATAGACACCATGGGAGATGTGAGTGCAGCCCCCGCACTCTGCTCCTGTCTCCGCTCTGCAGCTTTTTTAAAGCAGAATAAGCTCTACTTTTTCTTTCTTGAACATGTTTTCCCATGGAGCATTACCAGTAAGGCTTCATACTCAGCCGGTCTACTTATGGAAAACAGGCTCCTGCCCAAAGTGGCAGCTGTAGGCTATATTCCAAGCGTGACCTAACTAGTGATTTGGAAAGTGTAGCGATGTTCTTATGATAAACATTTTATGATCTTCTTTGCCTTTACCCTGCCGCTTCCTATACAGACTAGAGATTCGGACCCTGCAGTACCTAGTGGTTCCTGTGTGGGCTGGAATAGCCCTAACCCCAGACTAAACGATGGCTACTTGGACCTATGCTGCTTGAACGGCCATCAGATGCATCATGTTCCTCTTAAGAAACCAAAGAGCAGGGCAGAGTGCAACATACCTACAGAAAGGAAGGAGTGCTGAAATAGAAAGTGACCCCATCAATAGAGTCACTTTCTGTGAAATCCATGAAATACTGAAGTAAGGATAAGGTACATACTGATATTGACGCCTACTGTACTTCCTAACTATAAACTGAAGGTAGGTGGAGGGTCAAAAGCCTAAACAGCAGAGAGATAAAACCTAGCTGATCTTTCACTGTCTGGCCTAAACAACAGCAGTATGGCTGGACATCTACATGAGAATATCACCAGCAGGAAATCGCAGCAGGGGAAAAGTATTAATAGCTGCACCTGAAAATTGACTGGGCAGAAAAATGAATAAATGAAAACACCTGTTACCCTAAAACAGTAAAGCAAGGATAAGATATATTAAACACTCAGAGATAATGTGTATCTGCTGTGGCTCAGTTGACAGAAAAGCCGACCACAGAGCACAGGGTCACAGCTTTGAATCCTGATGCATGACAGATACTTTACAAGGTCAATTAAAGAGTTCCCTATTTAAGACAATCTAATCTGTATTTATAATAAGCTGAATGCAGTTCGCAGTCCTAGGGTACAAGCATCGGACAGCATGCAATTTAGACATTGCAAACTAAAAATAATGTAAAAAATTTAGTCTCCTACCCATATATCCAAGAAGACCACAAAGCAGAGCGATGATGAGGATGAGAACCCTGTTGACTATTTTGCCACTGCACACCTTCAGATTTGTTTTGGGATCTTCTGCACAAAAAATAAAAGAAAGGTGCTAAACACTACTAATGTTTTTTTCTCACAGAGCATGAAACCACTGTTAAAGCACATAACAAAATTATAATAATTTTAAAGTGCACCTGTCACCTGTTTTTGGGGTACTAAACCCTGCCCACCACCTTTAACATGATGAAATTGAGGTTTCTAAAACCCCTTTATATTGTTATTATTTATTTACAGAGCACTATTGATTCTATGGTGCTGTACATGGTGCTGGTTATATCCCCAGACATCCTCCTGCATACCTTAGAAGATTACCTGTATGCTAATTTCTTTTAAGGGTCATTTGGGGTCTGCACATTCTCCATGGAAAACCTGTCCCTCCTGAGTATATGCAAGTGGATGATGTTGCTATGTCATCCACAAAATTCACTAGTTTCACAACTGCACAGTGGTACCTCACTGTGTCCTATTGAAGAGCCAGTGATTCCACTGCGCAGGCGCGAGACGTCAGTCTCATGAGACTTTGGACACTGTGCAGCTGTTGCGAGACCGAAGTCTTGCACCTGCGCAGTGGTTCCTCACTGTGCCCTATTGAACAGTGAGTGATTTCACTGCGCAGGCTCGAGACTTCGGGCACTGTGCGGCTGATACAAGACAAAACTCTTGCACCTGTGCAGTGGAATCACTGGCTCTTCAATAGGGCACAATAAGGCGCCACTGTGCAGATGCGAGACTTGGGAATTGTGTTGATGGCATAGCGATGTCATCCGCTTGCACACACTCAGGAGGGACAGATTTTCCATGGCACAGGACAGCACTGACCACAATGTGCAGACCCCCAAATGACCCTTAACAGCACGTGACGGATTAAAAGTCGTTTTATTAGGTATGCAGGGGGATGTCTGGGGATGCAAATGAGTTTCAGGAACCCCAATTTCATCATGTTAAAGGTTGTGGGCAGGGTTTACAGCCCCCAAAATTGATGTTGCCAGGCTTATTAAAGAGTTGGACATTGACTTATAATGTAGTTCCTTCCACTAGACAGTTACAAGATAGCTTTCTTTCCTTCCAGCAGAGAGTTAATTTGCATGTGTTCCCATGGATCATTACCAGTAAGGCTCCATACTCAGCTGGTCTGCTTAGGGAAAACAGGCTCCTGCCAAAGCAGCAGATTTCACATAAATATGGGAAACTTACCTTGTACTGGAGTTTGTGTTGGTATATGGCCCTGGGATTCAGCTGTCCTTACGACAGCATAAACAATTGGTGCATCTGTGAAATAAAATAATGGACAATTGTTATTACAACATTACTGGTTTATATCATTTTGAGCTACACAGAACCCTCTGGGTTACTATATGATCAAACACCTTCTTCTCCAAGAATGTAATAACATGGTCCCAGCCATGGAATTCAAATTCCACCCCGTCCTAATCACATGTCAGGATGACCAGCAGTATGAAGAATAAAAGCGCCCGAGACCTGAGCAGAGGATCAGTATTGTAAGTACACATACTGGTGAGCTGCTGGAGAAGGTCGGTCACATAGAAGAAATAAATCTACTCTGCTCACTGTGCACATAAGATTTTTTCTCCAGCCTCAGTCCATCGTGCTCAATCATCTCAGGAGAAGATGTATTTATTCTCCTGTCACAGCCCTTCTCCAGCAGTTCTGATATATGTTCTTATGGTAGAGCTCCTCAGGCAGTGGAGACACAGGTTTCAGGAGCTGCAGCCCATCATGACACGGGACTAGTACAAGCTTCTGTTTGAATTACATGATGGGCCATTTTATTGCTATTATCATACTACTTTTGTTTTGTGAAATATTCTATACCTTGGTGACCTCATTGAGTGGGAAAAAATGTTTGTTAGCTGCTATCAGCTGTGCCATAAATCTTTCTTATATTTCTTACGTCTCACCAGAATTTGTCTTGGGTGAATGTCTTGGACTTTTCTGGAAGTTTACTTGGGAGTAGGTAACTTGCTCCATATTTTTCACAAGTGCAAATGGGCACTGTCGTTGATGGACACTAAGTGAAAGTGTGATCTCCTAAAAAAGCAAAACAGACATTATTCAGTATAAAAGGGCTAAAAGTAAATGTGTGAAGCTAAAAGATAGAAATAAATCTAACTATCGATAAACATCTCCATTCCAATCTTCTCTTCTGATGGTTATCAAGGCCCTGCATCTTCCATATACTATAGGGCATATCTACCTAGGGGGGCCGTCAAACACTACGATTTTGTGAGCGATCACACCTACGATCTCAGGGGTGCGCGCTCGTGGACAACATCGTTAGTGAGGTGTCACATGTATAGATATTGTTCAGGATGTAGCAACGATGTTACGTGCAGGCTTTGTTCACACAACCAGTGACTGATGCTTGTCAATGTTGTGAATAGGCGAAATCATAAAGGAGATTGATATCGTTGTGTCACACAGAACGATGGAAGCAGATAGTATGATCGACATTGTCTGATGTGGGGTCCGGATCTCATATCTGCGATGAACGATCAGACCACTTATCGCTTGTAACATCGATGTGTCACATGCAACGACGTTGTTTGAACAACGGAAAACTCGGGACGGAAAACTCGGGACATTTCAGTGACAGCGACATGGTTAAATATATTGTAGCGTGTGACAGCCCCTTAGGACGGCCCAATGAAATATGCACTTGAGTAAGGGTACCGTCACACCTGGCGATGTCGGCGTCAATTTTATAGGCAGCGCAGGGGCATGGCCTATCGCTGCTGACATCGCCAATGCATCACCTAATGTGAATAGGCAAGGGCGACACATTTGAGTGGTCGCCTGGTTTCACTGCAGCGCTGTGAAACCAGGCGACCACACTGGGGCGAAGTGTACACATTGCCCCATATAATACGTCAACCGGCGATCGCACAGGCAATGGGAGCCATAAGTGTTACGGCATCGCCGCTGGGGTTTTTAGACATCCCAGCGGCGCCGCCGCCTGTGAGGTCTCTGGGGCGTCGCTGGAGGTGTCGCCGCATGTAAACATGCAACGGCGATGCTGGCGGGGCTCCAAAAATGTGCGTGCTCCCGCTTATCTTGTTTCTTCCACTGAGAGCAACCTTTTTTCCTTACAACACACCAGGTTAGTCATATTATGGTTCCGTGCAAGTTGGACTTTCATTCCACACAGTGAGCTGGCTGTCTTTTATGTATTGCCATTTTCTAAGATTCATAGTTGGATAAAAAAGTATATGAATTTTATAAAACGTTTCTTCTTCCCAGACCACTTTAGAAGGATTTTAGTAAATGATCGAAACTACAAAATCTGGACCCTAGAGTTGTGACGAGCTAGATTTTTTTGTTATTATTTTATTCTGTCCACAAGTTATCTAGCGATCTCTGTTGATATGAAATTTGAAAAGTTTGGTTGTTTTTTAATCACCATCTGCACTTTAGGCAGGTTTATACTTGGTTAAGACTTACACTCAGGCCTGTGGAATCGGTAATCCAAACATTCAACCCTGACTCTGACTCTTTAAGTTCCCTGAAAGTGGCTCCAACTCTACCAAAATGGACACCGACTCCAACGCTGACTCCATAACCATGGCTCTAAAGTCAGTAAGCCACACATCTGACTCTGATTCCAACTTCTCAATTTCCATGAATCTGACTCCGACTTGACCTAAAATGTGCACTGACTTCGACTCCACGGCTCTGATTCCACAGCCCTGCCTCCACTGGAAGAAGGGCTGGTTCCCTCTCCTTGTGGGTCCTATACCTGCCATAGTTTGGGTGATCTACGCTGCATTATTCTTCTTTTGCTATTTTGATTCTTTTTTACTTTTCTCCCTATACAGGTACGTGTCTTTCTCTCTCTGTGTACTTACTTTGGTCTCATCTTCCCTAATCTTGAGGTATACATGTCTTAAGTTCACAATAAAAATCCATTTTTGCATCTAAGAACACTTGTTCAGACTTTTCTTGGTTTGTGTTCTTTTTGGGCAATAGTGAACTTTATGTGCGCTTGGTTTTTATTAAAAAAAAATGTATTTTTTATGCAAAGATTTTTATTTTTCAATGTAGAACAGCATTGGGATTGTGAATTTGTACCTGATTACCTGATGTTTCCAAACACTAAATGATAAAGTATTAGCAATATTATTAATTATATGTTTATTAATTTTTGGAATATGAAGTTTCTTAATTGTGCGAGACCAAATATATTTTAGTGATCCACGTGAAGATATATTTAGTTCTTATCTAATTAACTAAATGTTTTATATAAAGATATAAGAAACTTTTGTTGTAAGATTAATTAAAATAAGATAGAATTCATTAGAATTTTAATGTCTCAAATTAAAAAAAATTCCAATCCACTCAACATAACCCAAGATTGGCTAGTTGGGTTGGATAAAAATTTGAAAAGCTTTGAAATTCTCTTGACCGGCGATCATACAGTTCATTGTAGTCTATTCCATATACCAAATGCATGGATGAGGTACCTGAGGAAGGCTATCTTTATATGAATCTGTAGCCGAAACGCATTGTATTTCCACATCGATTGTACCCTATGGATTATGAATATTTAATGCGATAAATCATTAAAACAAAAACCATCTTCTATTTGATTCTGGGAGTGCTGTGAAACACCTCCAGATATTCTTTTTTCGAAACCATTATAAAATAGTGGAGAGAAAACTCTCAGCCTTAACTTGTAAAAGAATTGCCAATTAATCTTTGCTGCTTGAAGGTTGCACTCAAAAGCTTGGACAATTATTTATTAACTAAAATATTTGTTAATCGATCCAAATTGGACTATTTATTCTTAGGTTTAGTCTCATTGATAATGGTGATCAACAATAGCTTTTTTATATTCTTGACGAAAATTGGTTTGGTTTTTCAATTTTGGAACTACAAGTGTTTCTCCGTTTTTCCAACGAAACGAAAATTTACTTTTTCAAATGTATTTTGACTTCAGAAAATAATGAAGTTTCCAAAAAATAACCCAATGACTAGTAATATTTTTTTAAAGAAAGTTCTAGATGCTATTCTACTAATAAAGATTAGCGACAGCGAGGTAAAAAAAAAATGAAGGCAATGAAGATTAATTATCATCTCACCGTTCAATGGAATCTGTGTGGATTGTTACAGTTGTTACAGTTGTATATATATATACATATATATATATACACATATAAAACTGTAAAATCTGTGCAATCTAACAACCACAATATATAAAGTATATACACATATACAGAATATATACATAGTAGCAAGCACTTGATAATATTTGATAGTTTGAATGTTCAATACAAAATGTTAATTAATTGAATTTTAGATTTTAAATTATAAAAAATTATCGAGTGAATGCAACTATTTATATATATATAAGCATAGTTATGACCACTTGATGATTTTGCATAATTTGAATGCTGAATACAAATTTATTATCACGTCCACAATAACTTTCACTTGACTCGGTTGAAAGTTTTACAAGTCCCCGAGCCTCTAAAGGAAGAGTCAAGCTCTTTTTCGTCTTTATTTCCTTCTACCTGCAAATTAACAACCACTGTAACATTATCAAATGTTGATTTCTGGGCAGAAAAACCACATCACTTAACACACTTGTACGTAGGGATTTTATTGCCTTTAAAAGTTTTTTTTCAGCTAAAATCTTTTTTAACCATAACATTCTTTTATTTAAGAATATCGTCATATATTACCGTACTTCATATATGGAAATAATCAATGTACATCATTACAACATCATATTTTCTTTTTTTCCTTAATAACTTGACATTTGATCAGTAGTGTTCTGGGTAATATTTTATACCTTGTTTTGATAATTCAAGCAATTTATATATCTTTGATAACTTGTGTTGTATCAGGTTTGTATTAGATCTGCCATTGAAGCAGAAAAGCAAGGACACAAAGTGTTTGTATTTGTCTTTGTGTTTGCTTCATTGATAGCTGGTTTGATGGGACCTTGCCTTTGGTTGAGCTGTTTTAGCAATATCCATGTCTCATGGACTTTGTTTCCAAACTTTTATGTTTTTGGATAATTGCTAAGCCATCCTATTGTTTCAGGAGTATTAATAAATACATGTGGGCTGGCAAAGTTCTTTAGACAAGCCATGCACACTGACATAGAAGGCTGTGTGTGCTTGATCTCCGATCAATTAACAGACAAACCTGAATATAGATCAGAACTGGCAGATGTAGAGATCCTTTGCGTCTCACTCCAAGTTAGCCCTCACTGGAAAAGGGTTTCCACAACAGTAGTAATACCTTCTTATTATGACTAATTATTTGGGTTAATGGGGGGATGGAAATTAGCCATAACCTTAGAGAAGATGTTACCATTCAAAGTTTAGAATTGAAATTAGCTGAAAAAAATCATGTGATTATTTTAACTCGTTTATAAGCAATTTGGTTGATATTTTGAAATTACCATACTGAAAAAAAAAGAAAATCTAAATTGTTGCCAAGAAAACGAAGGAAAAACTAAAAAAATTTCAATACTCTGATTGAAAACTAATCTGTTAACATAGATTATTATATAATTGATTGTTTTGGAAATGCAAAAATATATTCCATGTTGCATATAGTTTTTACGATTGTTAATTGTTCATATGGATTATCAAGTAACCAGTACGAATGATATTTTCACTAATAATAATATGAACCTCTTAAGGACCAAGCCTTTATTTTAAAATTCTCTTCAGTGTCACTGTTAAAGGTTATAAGTCGAGAACGATTCAACAGATCCCAGTGATTCCAAGAGTGTTTTTTTTTCATGACATACTGGACTTCATGTTAGTGGTAAATTTAGGATATTTTCTGCATTTCTTTGACCAAAGAGAGTGTTTACACGAAGTGACAGTTCAAAGTCATGACGGATTTCGCCGTCATTGGTCATTAAGGGGTTAATAATAATTTTATTTATATATCCCCAACGTATTCAGCAGCACTTTACAATTCAGAGGGGACATATACGGACAATATGAGACAAAACAGAGAAACAAAAAAAAAAACTACTGCCAACGAACAAAAAATATCTAAGAATAAGTGTTTCAACAGATGGAAACAGATAATTCAATAAACATTTAAGCATTAAACGATTGGTGTACTTTTTTATAGTGATATGTAATGTTCGTTCAATCTCAGTCTAAATACATACGGTTCTTCTATTTTTAAATACAAAAAAAACTTCCATCGAGGAAGACAATCTTACAGACGTAAGCAAAAACTTGAAATTTAATTAGCCAAAAAAGTTACAAAAAGTAGACAAACATGTCACCCCACTAAAACTGATGCGTTTCGGCAGATGCCTTCTTCATCCTCTGAATAAATAGTCTGCCCATACAGTTCATCCAGGGAACACTGTGTGTTTTATTAGATTGATTATAAAGTCCAAGTTCCATCCTATGTTCCTCCATTAGTCAGTACAAAGATTTCTTTCGAAAACCAATATGGATATCTCCTGATGTTTGTCTACTTTTAGTAACATTTTTGGCTAAATAAACTACAAGCTTTTGCATACGTCTGTAAGATTATCTTCCTCGCTCGCTGGAGGTATTTCTTCTATTGGATTCTGCTTCATTTAGTCTAGGCTGGGCTTCCTCTGGGCTGGAGCCTCTTACATGGTCATCCAAGTGGTGAGCTGAAATATTCTTATGACGAATTAAATATCAAAGAAGTGGTTACCGGGCACTACGGAACACTACGGAGATCTGGACCCGTTGAAGCGGTGAACACCGTGAAACAGCAGCCGTCGTCCTCCAATTCCCCGCTCCCTCTCCGTGCTGCACTAAACTGCAATAATGCCTGACTTGCACGAATAGAAGAAGATCCACCCAATGGTGAGTGCCGCCTGCTTTTTTCTTATACTAAAGTTCTAAAATACTGTTATGTTTGTCTGCATTCTTTCTATTTAGTCTGTTTGTCATTTTTAAAAGGTTAAATTAAAAAAATAAAGAAAACACACACACACACATATATACGTTAAATACTACTTACAACAATCACAGAATACCTTGACGTAATGTTGGCTGCTGTTGAGATTTTATGTCACCAGGTACAACTGCTGCCCAAGAGTGTCTGCAGATATAGAAGAGTAGTTCTATAAGCCTAAAGCTGTCACGTACATACCCACTTGTGCGCAGTTCGTTTTCTCCTATCTGAAGACTATTTCCTATGTGGTTTTTGAAATACGAAATAGGGGGAGACTTTTTACTCTGCAGGTACAAATATTCGTTAATGATGTTCCTTTGAAAAAAAACATAAAACATAATGAGCTACTTAAAGCTTTATTTATTGAAGTAGAAGAAATAAACCTCAGAGAGTAAAGGTCGTTTTAATATCTATAACATAGATCAATATATAAAATATATTTTTGTTTTATAAATCAATTTATAAATCAAAATATGTAAAACAGTGTTCTACTTTTTTTCCCCAAGTTGTCATCTTTAATTATAGAGATATTTCTTAATGATTTCGATAATTCAAACCTGATAATGAAAATTTTAGTTGCCTCTTCTTTCTACAAAATGGAATCAAAGAGTTTTCCTTTTACTACTATATATAATTATTGCATAAAAGTTTCAGTCATTTGAAACATTATTGATTTTGCAAATTTAAAGATGCAGAATAATTTATTATGCCAATTTTATAGAGGAAATTTTGTAACTATTCAAATAACTAAAACCTGTCTAAATATTATTGCAAATTATAGGCAGTTACAGAAATTGGGTCGTCATTCAGTGACAACTCTTATTTCTTCTCTCTTGTCCTCCTGCATCGGATCATCTCTTATAATTGTTCAGCAGTAATCTGCAAGCATTGATGGATTCCATTTGTCTTGATATTCTCCAAAGCTACAATATTTTGGTTAAATCTCTCATTCGCGCTCTTCGCTCACTGCAAATTATCAATGAGTTCACTCACCTCATCTAGTTGTGTGACACACAACCAGTTTAAAAGATATGGTCGCTGCAGATCCCACAGGAAAAGATGCAGAAATCAGGAAAGAACCGGGATTTATTCCGTGTTGACCAAGACGATTTGCTGGAGAAGCAATTTATTTGATACAATACACACAGATATAGCACACTTAGCCTACGTGTTTCGTGATCACCGATCACTTCATCAGGGCATATCCCTCAGTGATCTCAGTGTCATTAGCTTGCATTGTCTTGCATGAAAGCCTAAAAGTCATAACGTCCTGACCTGGGCAGCAAAGGAAATGCTGAAAATGGCCCAGCATAGACTCCACCAGTGGCCAGATCGGAAAAGAAGACTACAACACAGCTGTATGGCGGCCCTGGTGGCTATATGTATACACAGGGTGGGCCATCTATATGGATACACCTAAATAAAATGGGATTGGTTGGTGATATCAACCTCCTGCTTGTGACACATTAGTATATGGGAGAGGGAAAACTTTTCCAGATGGGTGGTGACCATGGCGGCCATTTTGAAGTTGGCATTTTGGATCCAACTTTATTTTTTTCGATGGGAAGAGGGTCATGTGACACATCAAACATATTGAGAATTTCATAGGAAAAACAATGGTGTGCTTGGTTTAAATGTAACTTTATTCTTTCATGAGTTATTTACAAGTTTATGACCACTTATAAAATGTATTCAAAGTGCTGCCCATTGTGTTGGATTGTCAATACAACCCTCTTCTCCCACTCTGGACACACTGTTAGCAACACCGCAGAAGAAATGCAGCACAGGCCTCCAGGATCCGGTGTGTCAGATGCTGCACATCTTGTATCTTCACACCATAGACAATTGCCCGGGTGGGCAATTTACATGGGTACACCAAAATAAAATGGGAATGAATAGTGACATCAACTTGAAATAACTCATGAAAGAGTAACGTTTTGTTAAAATCAAGCACACCATTGTTTTTCTTATGAAAATCTCAATGAGTTGACCCTTTTCCCATTGAAAAAAATAATGTTGGATCCAAAATGGTTGAATTCAAAATGGCCGCCATGGTCACCACCTATCTGGAAAAGTTTTCTCCGTTTCATATACTAATGTGCCACGCACAGGAAGTTGATATCACCAACTATTCCCATTTTAATTAGGTGTATCATACAGATGGCCCACCCTGTATATACGGTGTGTATATATATATATTTTATATATATATATATATATATATATATATATATATATATATATACTATATATATACGTTCTGTTCCCTTCTGATTACTGCAAATCCCAAACGCTCTAATCACCAGTCTTTTAGATTATTGTATACTTGTACTTACATCACCAAACGATGATAGACAGTATCAACTCAATTGTTAGTGCAGCTGTAGAAAGACCAGGAAAAATGCTGTAGTTTTCATCCAAATCTTGTATTAGTTATAATGGCACGATAGGTGAAAAGGAATAACCTGTACAGGGTTGCACATATGCGTCTTCTGTAATGGCTTCTCTAAACTAAACTGGTGAAGAAGGGAGGAGCATCCTGTACAGAGACCAACTAAGGGAGGGAGGTAGGGACAAACTTAGTACACAGTCTAATCTACCTGGTAATAGTAAAGGAATTTCCTGGTAGGAGGAAAAATACACAATGTGAAAAATAGACATTGCAGGTTGTTCCCATTTGTGGGACACAACACAATTATATATATATATATATATATATATATATATATATATATATATATATATAATATATATATATATATAAAATTATATTTTGCATTTTATAAGACACACCAAAAATTTAGAGAAAGGGTATGGGTAAAAAATATTTTTATGTGAAAATGGGGATACGACATATAATCCGGTTGTAGTTTACCGGGGAAGGGGCCGTTGAGATCTCTCAATAACAAACTGAAACAAAACTTCAATCTGCACATGTGCCAACTTTGGCACCATTGATTTCCTATCAGCAGGATTAAGGAAAAAGACGTTAGAAGGTGGCGCGTATGCAGATTGAGATCTCGGTTCATCATTGAGCCGAGAGCTCAATTGTCGCACATGCCACATCTGACACCATTTTCCTGAAGCCCACACCGCTGAAGTTTACCTGAACACAACCACCAGGATGGTTTCTGCCTTGCACCACAGGCAGCAATGCCGGTACACCCACCACACTGCCACAGCATCACCCTACTACTGCCACCACAGGCAGCTTCAATGTAGTGGCAATAATGTCTCTGGCAACCCGGCTCCACCCCCTCTTAGTAAGCCACAACTGAATTATAAGACGCATCCGCCTTTCTCCTTCCAAATTTTTGGGAGGAAAAGTGCATCTAATAATCTGAATAATGCAATATATGGTATATATATATTTTAACCCCTTCTTAACAGTACATAATAATGGCAGCTGGTCATTAATAAATTTGGCCAATAACAAATCATAAAAAAATTAGATTCTACAGAATCCAGATTTTATTAAAATGTAACTTAAATTTGATTGCTGAAATTTCTGTAATAAATAGGGATGAGCGAGCATTCTTGGCGCTACTCGTTACTCGCACGAGTATCCCGGTACTCAGGATGCTTGGCGAGCACCGAGTACCGCCGGGATGCTCGGACTCTTTGCAAAAAAATTATCGATCTGACACAAATACACTGTCCCCCTCCCGCCCCTTCCCAGAAACACTAGTTTTATAGCCAGAAGTCTGTGGGTGGAGCCTGTCACTAATTGACTTACATTGGGCTCAGTGCTCGGTTGAGCACCCGAGCATCTAGAGATGATCGGCCCGAGCATCGAGCACCCGAGCATTTTAGTGCTCGCTCATCACCAGTAATAAATCAATTTCGAAAACCACAAAATTTGTGCACAATGCAACGTTGTACAAAAAGTTTGCAAGTTTTGGTGTTTTCAGGTCAGTTTTGTCCGTCTCTGCCAAACTAGGTGGAGTTGGCGTAGGATCGGGGCATGACAATGGAGTTACATCACAGATCATCTAATTTATGACAAATTGTACCTTATGCCACAAATCTTATTCTAGTCCATAACTGAATCTGGTCGTAGTGTTCTGTATGTGTGCGATATAATAGCATTGTATTTTGGTCATAGCTTGGTCGGTTCATGTTCGGTAGAGTACTGTTCGATCTATAATAATAGTATAATAGAATGATATTATTGTCATGTTTAGTAGTCGGTCCACGGTGTTTATTGTGGGTTTCTATTTTATGTACTGAGTATGATATAATTGGATAACAATTATGTACAGTGGCTCATGTTGGTGATTTTAATATTTTATACAAAGAGTACCTTTATAGAACTGTATTTACGGTCAGGTCCAGTGATTGATCCATTACGTGGCTTGTAATCCTTTGTTTACACGGTATAATAGAATTGCATCATAGTCACGTCATGATGGAAGGTGAAGGGTTTGATCATCAGGTCCAGATTCCGACCCTGTTTGAAGTTCACAATTTTATTTTTAACTAGCTGTAGTACCCGGCTACGCCCGGGTTAATAAATAACTGCTGTTAGCTATGACAAAATAGAATTTGAATATGTCATATTAATGACCTGTAGGAAAATAGAAGCTGAGCTGTGATTGATTGCTATAGGCAGCCTAATAAATCTCCAGCCAACAGTAAACCCTCCCCCTGGCGCGGCAGTATATGTTACCTCACACATACACATAATAGACAGCTCATGTGATTGACATCTGCCTTAATTCCCTATATGGAACATGTGTTGCACATTGGCTGTTTTTAATCAGATGTTTATGTTTGGAAAATAAAGATAGCACACGTATGAGGCTAGTTGTGTGAGGTGATTTGTGCACATCTGTGTCTGTCTGTGTGGTGTGTGTGTGTTCCTGGGGTGTGTATGTGTGTGTCTCTGTGGGGGGGGGTCTGTGTGGTGTGTGTCTCTGTTGTGTGTGTCTCTTTGTGGTGTGTGTGTGTCCCTGTGGGATGAGTGCATGTGTCACTATAGGGTGTGTATGTGTGTGGGGGTCTGTGTGGTGTGTATCTGTGTTGTGTGTGTCTCTTTGTGGTGTGTGTCCCTGTGGGGTGAGTGCATGTGTCCCTATAGGGTGTGCATGTGTGTGTGTCCCTGTGTGTGGGGGGTGTCTGTGTGGGGTGTGTGTGTCTCTGTGTTGTGTGTGTCTCTGTGTGGTGTGTGTCTCTTTGTGGTGTGTGTGTGTCCCTGAGGGGTGAGTGCATGTGTCCCTATAGGGTGTGTATGTGTGTGTCCCTGTGTGGGGGTCTGTGTGGTGTGTGTGTGGTCTCTTTGTGGTGTGTGTGTCCCTGTGGGGTGAGTGCATGTGTCCCTATAGGGTGGCTATGTGTGTGTGTCCCTGTGGGGGGGGGGGTCTGTGTGTATGTGTCTGTCCCTGTGGGGTGAGTGCATGTGTCGCTATAGAGTGTGTGTGTGTCCCCTTGGGGGTGTGTGTGTGTCTCTATGTTGTGTGTGTCTCTTTGTGGTGTGTGTGTGTGTTTGTTCGGGTGCGTGGTGAGTATCCAATGTTGGGGCTGCACCTTAGTGACTATACACTTGCTGTTACTCTTTGTGTGTGTGTTGTGTATACATGTCTCCCGATGCGTGGTGAATATCTCATGTTGGGGCCCCACCTTAGTGACTATATGCTGGTGTAGTGAGGTGAGCAATTTAGATTGCATCATAGAAATTGATATGGAAATGAACTGTGCACAGTCCGCTACTGCCCCTTGTGGACAAGTGCTGAAACAAACGCAGGGAAGTGGGAAATTCCCTTTTCAGCAAATGTGTTTACTCAGGAAGAGAGAGCAGCAGGAAGTCAGTACAGATCCAGAGCTGAGCCAGGGAAGACCTGCGTGTGGATGTCTGTTGAAAGTGGACTACTTTGCTACACCTTGCCGGAAAAATCACCCCGCAGAAGCCCCCGTGCCTGATCCTGGGCCACTGGACTTTGGTGCTGTGACTCTGGCCGCTCTGCAAAACCTTGCCCGCCGAGCACCCGGAGTGCATGTGCAGGGGCCGTGACCGACATAAGGGAGCCATTTGTACTGCCGTGATCTCCTGTTCTGCTGCTCGGTGTGCCCTGAGACTGGGAGAGACTAACAAAGAAAGATTCCGTTACCTGCGGAAGGAGACCAAAGAAGAAGACTGAGGAGTTTCCCCCTTCAGCACTGCACCGGGACCCGTCCTCGTGAGATCCCCAGGCCTGCGACGTGGGAGCGACATCTTCTTCTGTGATAGACTGGTACGTGATTTTAGGGAAAGTTAGGGAAAGATATCTCCATTTTGTTTTTTTTTTCTTTTTCTTTTTCTTTCTGCGTACCCGGAAGAAGTGAAGATCCAGAGACTCTAATTTATACAAGTGCGCATATAGTTCGGTTGACTGTGATATAAACATGTTTGACAGTAAAGAAATGTTATTACTGGTTAAACCTGAGTATGGGGATTCTGTTGAGAAAGATCATACACACACACCCGCGGCCTTACCACCGGTCTCTACACTGGTATGTGCTGTTAGTCTTTGGCGCTATCATTAACCCCTCTCATTCACAACTGACAACTGGTAACTGTCACTTTTTCCCCATTATGTAGATAAGGGCAAAATTGTTTGGTGAATTGGAATGCGCAGGGTTAAAATGTCGCCTCACAACATAGCCTGTGACGCTCCCGGGGTCCAGACGTAGGACTGTGCAAAATTTTGTGTCTCTAGCTGACATCTGTCGATTTTCCTCCAACTCTTTTCCATTCACTTTGTCCCCATTATGTAGATAGGGGCAAAATTTTTTGGTGAACTGGAACGCGCAGGGTTAAAATTTCGCCTCACAACATAGCCTATGACGCTCTCAGGGTCCAGACGTGTGACTGTGCAAAATTTTGTGGCTATAGTTGCGACGGTGTAGATGCCAATCCCGGATATACAAACATACACACATACACATATTCACACATACACACATTCAGCTTTATATATTAGATTTCTTTAGAAGAGGGTAACTGCTATGGCTGGAAACCTTGTGGCACACAGGACGTAAAGAAGTGTATATTACTCTAACCACATAATACTAAAGAGATAAGCTTTATTTCAGAAAGCATAGAACTAAGAAAACCACTTCCAAAATGTGTGACCTGAAAGTGAGAATATGTGCAAGCTAAAATTAATGTAAGATAGGTCAGCTTTCTGGAGATAACAAAAAGATTATTACCATCGGTAATAGCTGTAAATGATATCTCAGAATTGTCCATAATCTTTAGGTGTCATCTATAGGCAGTGGAATAATTTAAAGTTCATGGGCCCCAATGCGAAAGTTACATTTCAAATCTTTAAAGGGAACCCTGTCAGCTCGTTTTTGTCCCCTAACTTACCACTACTTGTCTCTGCACCTTCCTACTACACCCCTATCCATCCCTGTCTGCCCCAAAACTGTCATATAATGTTTGTGCAAAAAGAGTATGATACTTACATGTTGTGAGGCACCGCCGGCATGATCCTCATGGCCGGGGCGCATCACATGCAGGATCAGGAGGATCCTGTGCACACTGGCCGGTTTTCCTGTGATGATACTGTGTGAACCTATCCTGAACACAATGAGGTTTAAAGTGACTAGTGAGTGGCTCAGGAAATCGAGGAAGCCATGAGGAATGGGATGTAATGAGTGATTGCTGACAGCCCAGGTGGGTGTGTCAGGTCTGTGTGTCCGGAGGAATAGCAGCCCAGCTGGATGACTCAGTATGGGTGTGGCAGGCACGATAAGAGGTCAGCCAGCTGAGTGATTGGGAGATTCATTCTCAGCCAGACATCAGCCTGAGAGCATGTGGGATGGTTTCCAGCCAAGTGCAGAGCAGTCCAGAGGCTCTGTGTGAACCTGAAGGGAGCAAGCTAGCTCCATACCGGTAGCCAGGACTGGGGTCGTTACAGCACCTGGTGTGGGGAAGACGTGGCTGACCTGGTGGACGCTGGACTGGACGTGGGGTGAAACACGTCCAGGAAGGAGCCCGTGGGGGAGGCTTGGTCAACCCGTTACCCATGTAACGTGACCCAGATCCGTGCCCGGTAAGACAGCAATTCCCGTGTAACGGAGTGAGCTGTGTGTGTGATTAATGCCAGGCGGGCATAACCGCCATTGGGTCCGACTAGGCAGTCGGTAGAGGACCCGTAGACATATGAAAGGTCTTAGGTAACAGTGCCCTGAATGAAAAACGATGGCCTATGTGTAACAGCCACGTATAATGTTGTGGGGGAGAGTGACCCAGCCAGTGTGGATGATGCATTGGAGGCGATCCGTCCCTGTGGGACGAGAGGGAGGCTTGCCCTGCTGCTTGCAGAGGGTACCTGTCCCTCAACCACGGCCTCTAATGGTGTGGGTGTGCCTGTGGTGCCAGACACAGGGGTAATAGGGCTCCTAGTAGGTAACGGATGAGTTTCCCGGGTACTAAGGTTTGCCAATCCCTGTAATGGACCCAGGAGAGCCACAGTCCATGGATGATGGGCTGTGAGCGTGTGGAAGGATGCGTGTGATCCATGGACGTTTGAATGATGGATCACATACGGTATGTAAGGAATCCTGACTACGGGTTAATGGTATATCATCATGCTGGGTGACTAAAGTCAGGCGGCAGGTACCGCCATTGGGACCCACAGGGCCCATTGAGGCGTATGTAACGAAGGTCAGAAGCGGGGGTTAAAAAGGGCTCCTAGAGTTGGGGACACCATAGTTGAACCAGGTGGGCGCTGACCTGGACGTGGGGTGAAACACGTCCAGGAAGGAGCCCCTTGGGGATACATGACATACCCGGTACTCAGGTTGCTCAATCCCTGTTATGAACCCGGAGGGGTCATCGTTGTAATGTAACGTATATATTGATGTATAGTGTAAGTAGGCCGGAGGCCGTAGCCACCACGGGAGCTGTTAGTAGAGCTCCAATGGGGACAGAGAGATGGTTACAGGTCCCGGGTTACAATAAGATGTCATGTGCAATAAGTGTTATGTAATGTTATATGTAAATGTATGGTGTATTTATGTATGGTGTTTATAATCAATTGAGATGTGTCAAACATGCTACCCGGGTTATGTTATTAATATGTGAAAAATAAACGGGTAGACATTGATTAACTTATAAACACGTGTTTGTTGTCGTTATGCAAGCGGGTTCCCCGGTTGCTACCTCACAATGTCCACATGCTAATTAGTCTTCTTGACTACTGTAGTCAGCCTGGGCGTTCTCCACAGCTCCATTCTTCTCCCCTCGCTACTGGTATCAAGCCCCGGTGGGCATGATCATTCATTCTGAAGCACAGTCCCGATTCAAAATTCAAGGCTCCCTCCTTTCGGGTATGATGCGCCAGCTGCACGTCATTTTCAGTCCTGCGCAGTATGTGGGTGTATTGACATACAGGCCGGCTCCGGAGCATTGCACAATGTGCATTCCGAAGCGGCCGGTACACTCGATAATCCCCCACAGTGCACCAGACCGGAAATGACACTCTGGCTGGTGCATCATACCCGGAAGGAGGAACAAGAATTTTGAATTGGGACTGCGCTCCTGACTGAATGATCTCACCCACCAGAGCGTGATACCAGCAGTGGGGAAGGGAGGGGTGGAGTGCAGTCGTGGAGACCGCCCAGTCCCAGTAATTAGCATATGGAGGTGTAAGTATCAATCTCATTTTTTCCATACATTATAGGACAGTTTTAGGTCAAGCAGGGATGGTTAGGGATGTGCTAGGAAGGTGCAGGGGTAAGTAGTGATAGGTTAGCAGCCAAAAACGAGCTGACAAGTTCCCTTTAATAGCATTAGTCTTTCTCTATAGATCAAAGGGAATTTTGGACCCCCCTAGACTCCAGGGACTGCACCTGTTGTATGTATGCCCGTGGAAAGTGGGACTTTTTATTTTCCTGCTTTAAAGTGACCTATAAACTTGAGATTTCTCCTTGAATTGGTAGTCCATGTATTATCCTTAGTGCATTCCTTATTTACATATTAGATTTGTGGATGATAGCCTGACTAAATCACTGGGGTGGAGAGTATAAGTTTACACAGATACATGATGCTTGCTTGAAAACTTTGGAACTTTACTCAAAATCTCAATTAACCAGGGTTTCTCATACATAATCGTGGGCCCAATTTTTCCAAAAATGAGGCTTTAGGGTCTATAGTTTATATTATATTCTACATCAAAACTTGTATCGCACATCTTTATTGAATAAAATATATTTTCCATTTTAATATAAATGGACTGCTGGATTGCTTTTGTTTTTAGTTGTTCCACATCTAAAGGGAACAAAAGCGTTCTCTCCCTACAGAGCCCCAGATCACACTGAGTGGTGCGTGGAGCGGAGACGTCACACACTGAGTGCTGTGAGGAGCGGAGACTCACACACTGAGTGCTGTGAGGAGCGGAGACATCACACACTGAGTGCTGCGAGGAGCGGAGACATCACCACTGAGTGCTGCGAGGAGCGGAGACTGTCACACACTGAGTGCTGGAGGAGCGGAGACATCACACACTGAGTGCTGCGAGGAGGGAGACATCACACATGAGTGCTGCGAGGAGTGGAGACGTCACACACTGAGTGCTGCGAGGAGCGGAGACGTCACTCACTGAGTGCTCGCGAGGAGTGGAGACGTCACACACTGAGTGCTGTGAGGAGCGGAGACTCACTCACTGAGTGCTGTGAGGAGCGGAGACGTCACCACTGAGTGCTGCGAGGAGCGGAGAGTCTCACCACTGAGTGCTGTGAGGAGTGGAGACATCACTCACTGAGTGCTGCGAGGAGCGAGACGTCACACACTGAGTGCTGCGAGGAGCGGAGACATCACACACTGAGTGCTGCGAGGAGCGGAGACGTCACACACTGAGTGCTGCGAGGAGCGGAGACATCACACACTGATGCTGCGAGGAGCGGAGACGATCACACACTGAGTGCTGCGAGGAGCGGAGACTCACTCACTGAGTGCTGCGAGGAGCGGAGACATCACTCACTGAGTGCTGCGAGGAGCGGAGACGTCACACACTGAGTGCTGCGAGGAGCAGAGACATCACTCACTGAGTGCTGCGAGGAGTGGAGACGTCACACATTGAGTGCTGCGAGGAGCGGAGACGTCACACACTGAGTGCTGCGAGGAGCGGAGACGTCACACACAGTGCTGTGAGGAGCGGAGACATCACTCACTGAGTGCTGCGAGGAGTGGAGACGTCACACATTGAGTGCTGCGAGGAGCGAGACATCACACACTGAGTGCTGTGAGGAGCGGAGACGTCACTACACTTGGAGCGCGAGGAGTGGAGACGTCACACACTGAATGCTGCGAGGAGCGGAGACGTCACTCACTGAGTGCTGCGAGGGCGGAGATATCACACACTGAGTGCTGCGAGGAGCGGAGACATCACACACTGAGTGCTGCGAGGAGCGGAGACATACACATTGATGCTTGAGGAGCGGAGACGTCACAAACTGAGTGCTGCAAGGAGCGGAGACGTCACACACTGAGTGCTGCGAGGAGCGGAGACGTCACACATTGAGTGCTTCGAGGAGCAGACACGTCACACACTGAGTGCTGCGAGGAGTGGAGACGTCACACATTGAGTGCTGCGAGGAGCGGAGACGTCACTCACTGAGTGCTGCGAGGAGCAGAGACGTCACTCACTGAGTGCCGCGAGGAGTGGAGACGTCACATACTGAATGCTGTGAGGAGCGGAGACGTCACTCACTGAGTGCTACGAGGAGCGGAGACGTCACACACTGAGTGCAGCGAGGAGTGGAGACGTCACACACTGAGTCACCTGTGGCTCCGCTCGGAGGAGCAACATGACAAAGATTGTGAATATTTGGGCTACTGCAAGGAAAAAAATACTTAAAACGTTGCCTGCAATACGTCACAGCCTGTCTGCCCTGTGGTATTTTACAGTAAGACTGTGCACAATATAAGCAAAGCTGAAGTTAGTGCAGCGAGTAATGCTGCAAACTGTACCCAGTCCATAACAGAGTGTGCTGTGCAACAAGGAAACCTCACTGACTGCTGTACTATAGACAGTAAATGTTGCTGCCCAAATACTGTTCTTGTTACTAATGAAACCACCAAGCTCTATGCCTCTTTGATGCAGTGTAACCACAAAGCCTTTTAGCATCACTTTTTGTTCTGTCACGATTTCTCTGTTCTGCGTTCGGGGTATGCGGGGCGGGTGATTGACAGCTTGGTCATCCTATCTGGAGCAACAATATGCGGGCTGTTTTTGTTCTATTCAAAGCTCAGTCGCTCAATCTCTTTCTAGGTTGTGCTGAGATTTTGCAGTTGTTCCTTGTCTCCTGTAATTGCTCAGCTTTTTCGCTCTGCTGCCATTCCCAGTGGACTGCTAGTCTTAGTTTCAGCTCTAAGGTGCTAAGTTGGTCTCTGGTATCTGTGCTCTGGGAATGATATTTTGCTGCCTGACCTTGACTGTGTTTGAACATTCTTTTGACTTATCCCTCTGTTCTGATCTGCTCCTCTGCAGGTAGCTGACTTTGGAACCTGATTTTCTATGTCCGTGTTTTATCTCTCTGTCTTGATGTGCTCTCCTGGTACCAGACCTGAATGTTTGACTATTCTACTTCATCTTGTCTGTGGGGTGACTAGCATCATATTGTGGTGACTAGTGTTACAGTTTCACTCTTTAGTAGAAATGAGTGGACCTGGGGATGTTTAGGTTCAGGTGTACTCTAAAATAAAGTTCGGTTTGGGAACCACACTTGACCTCGGACTCCAAACATCACACAAGTCAATGAGAACCCAAAGTTCTGGGCTGAAACATGGTTGTACAATAGCCATAGAAAGGGCTAGGAGGCTGCAAAAGTAATCAAAATGGAGTAAGGTTGGTCACAGTACATTTACATGCATTTTGGAGACCTGCGTTTTCAAAAACGCATGTAAAAAACGCACCATAGCCCCATGTAAAAAACGCAGCCTAATAGCAAAAGCATGTGTGACTGTCCCATGCGTTTGGAGCATATCCAAAAACGCATGCGTTCTGAGAAACGCATGCTTTTTTTGAGAAAACGCATGCGTTTATAAATGGTTCCTATGGAAACCATGCAAAAACATGTACAGTTAGTACCTTTAGTGCCATTCAAAAACGCATGCGTTTCCCATAGGAGCCTGTAACAAAACGCTGCGTTTCCGAAACGCATGCGTTTTTGTTAACATGGTTCTATGGAAAAGCATGTTTTGATGGCACTAAAAGGTACTAACTGTACATCGTTTGCATGCGTTTCCATAGGAACCATGTATAAACGCATGCTTTCTACAAAACGCATGCGTTTCAAACGTCAAAAATACTACAAGCACTATTTTTAGGTGCAGATTCAAACGCACCAAAACGCAGGAGCCACACACACCTTACAAACTCATGCTGACATGAAAAAGCATGAGTTTTGTTAAATCACTTAAAAAACGCATGGCAACTGTGCCACAGCCTAAAGCAGAAAATCATACATACGTGTTTCCCAAGAAACCAGCAGTCAGACTCTTATGACCCGATGTTTAACAA
This sequence comes from Allobates femoralis, assembly GCA_033576535.1. Taxonomy (NCBI): domain Eukaryota; kingdom Metazoa; phylum Chordata; class Amphibia; order Anura; family Aromobatidae; genus Allobates; species Allobates femoralis. The sequence goes on from JARQOC010000006.1 coordinate 26,335,337, forward strand.
AATGCATATTCCTGTTCCCTGCCAACCTCTTTGCCAGCGTCTGTGATTGGTTCAGTCAGATGACTTACACACAGCTACAGTTGAACTAATTCATCATCCCAGCCACCTCTGTCGTGTCCTGATTGGGTGCAGCAGTCAGTTGTATTCCTGCAATCCTCACACTAGCTGTCTGCTCTCCAAACTTAGCATGACAGCTACAAGTCTAGTGTAAAAAGAATACATAAATAATTAAAAACAATAACATGGCCTCTTCCGATTTTTATAAATACTCAAGGTAAAAGAGACAGTTGCAGGCTTCCATCCCCAGCTGTCTGCTTTACCTTGGCTGGTTATCAAAAATAGAGGGGATCCTATACCATTTTTTAAATTATTTAAATAAATGTAAAAATTGGCATGGGCTCTGTCCTATTTTTCATAGCCAGCCAAGGTAAAGCAGATGGCGGGGACTGGTATTATCAGGGTGGGAAGAGCCATTGTTATTTGACCCCTCCCAGACTAAAAATAACACAGCTACCCTGAAATTGGCGCATCCATTAGATACGCCAAATCCGGCACTTTACCCATCTCTTTCTTATAGCCCTGGTGCGGTGTAATGGTTAGTGGGGATGATGTAAGCTGTAAACTGATGGACATCTCCATTAATAACCTGGCAAGGAATTAGTTAAAAAAAAAGCACAGAAATAATATTTTATCTGAATAAAGACTCCTACACCTCCACACACTCTTGTTCACCAATTTATCAAAAATGATCCCACCGCTTTTGGGAAAATCCAAGCCTGGCGTTGAGACTACTATACCTGGCGAGAGCGGTGAGGACTTATAAGGTTACTGATGCAAGCACCTGTGGGAATTCAGGGCTGGCATTGACTGGCAGTAATGTCTGGAGCCTTGTATAAGAACTTTGTCAGAACGAGAGTCCATAGGAATCGATGAGCATCGTGGGACATTACCTCTTGGATTATTGTCAGAACTTCCAGAATTTTTATTTATTTAATAAATTGGTGAATGAGTGTGTGTGGTGGAGTCTTTATTCCCTATTGGATTATCTTCGGAGCTTCATGAGACCATTTTTCATAATAAATTGGTGAACAAGGGCATGTGCGGGGAGTTTTATGCAAATAAACTATCTTTCCCTATGTACGGTATGTGTTTTTTACCAGGTTAGTAATGGAAGTGTCTGATAGAACTCTATGCATTACAAACCTAGGGGCTTAATGCCAGCTGTTAATTTACAGCTGACATCAACCCCATTAACCATTACCCTGATTGCCACCGCACCAGGGAAATCGATAAGATCCGGGTAAAGTGACAGAAGTGTTGTATCTAATGTGATGCACCAAATCTGGGACAGCTGGGGCTGTTATACTTACGCTGGAAAGGGGCCAAATAATCATGGCGCTTGCTACCCTGATAATGCCAGCCTGCAGCTGTCTGTTTTACCTTGGCTGGTTATCAAAAATAGGCGGTATTTGAAATAATTTATTTAAATAATATTAGAAAAAACGGCACAGTTTCCCCTCTATTTTTGATAACCAGCGAAGGAAAAGCAGAGAAATGGGGGTTGCAGCCCTCATCTGCCTGTTTTACCTAAACTTGTTAACAAAAATTGGCAGGAGCCCATGTCATTTTTTTTAAATTATTTAATTATTTTTTTCAAGTGGTCAATACTTGACATGGCCATGATGGGGTCTTAAATGCCCACACAGGAAAAACCTGCTAATTGGCTGCAGCCTTTCAACAAGCTTTAATCAGATGGCAAACCCGAACAGGAACCAGATATTCTGATAGAAGTCCATGTTTGGGTTTCAGCAGTAAGCACTAGGTGTCTGGTACGAACTCCGAACTTTAAGGTACCGTCACATGCGGCAATATGGCTTCCATATTGCCGTAAATTTGTGCGTAGGGGCGTGAGACAGGGAGATTTTATGGCGTCAAATCGCCGGTGAAGCGTCGCCTGATCTCCCTGCACTGCAGAGAAATCAGGCGATAACCACCAGGCAATTTCAGCGCGTGTGACAGGGCGAGGGCGACGTACACAGTGATCGTTAAAGAAATCAAGTAGGCGTGCTTGGATATAGTGGTTTTCGCGGCGCATCTGCGGCATTGCTAGGTGATACTGCATTTCGATTGGCTGGTCGTGTCCGCGGCGCCTTGTTTGATGAGCTGTGCGTTCACGCAAGGCTGATCAATAGGAACACAGTTTCGTCCACCAATCGCAGTGATAGGGGCGCGGTGAGACACACTCTAGCACGCCCCTATCATAACACTATGGAGACATCGCCGCTACGATAGGGGCGTGTGACGCGAAGATGTGGAAAAGGGAAATTGGAACGCAGGATCGCCGGAGATGGTATGCAAGATCTCTATGTGTGACAGGGTGACGGTGATGTGCAAAAAAAGTGCCTGGGACATGGAGAAAATCATCCACAGTATACTGGAGAAGCATGCAAGTAATGTGTCCATCAATGGACAAATAAACATGTTTGTACAGGCCAGAACTGTGTTATGGAATTATGTCACTTCATTTGTAGACATGTTATTTTCAGGCTGACATGGTAGCCAAACTAAACCACCATAATATTAATAGCAAATCAGATATTATAGTAAAAATAAACATCAAGAACTCCTGAAGAGTTACAAGAACACACTCAAGAAAGTTTTGTCTTTAACTCAATCTTACCCTTGGATTAATACTTCTCACTTCTTTTTGCAGAAGTAGCTTGTGTCTACCGCCACCTTGTGGTGGAGAACTAATATGCTCAAGACTTGTGAGCCTCTTTACTGTTGGATCGTTAAAGTGAATCTCACAATAGTAATGGCCACTTTACACGTCCCAACATCGGGCCGATTTTTTCGCCAGAATTCCAAGATCGCATAGGAGCTGTTACACAGCGCGATATCGGCAGGCAACGCCACTACGATGTGTATGCCCCCTTGTACGGGCGACCCAGGAACGATCATTTAACATGGGAGAGAATAGGGGAAGTTGTACTCCAAATCGGTGTTGGGCTGTCACACAGCACGATCCGGACACATCGTCCACCCAATATCGGGCTGTTGGAGAGCAGGCTCAGTTTCTTCCCCGATATTGTTTTGGCATCGTTCTTGCATCGCATTGGACATTTACACCACACAGTGCACGGACGATATCGGCGCCAACGCACAAACCACGTGACTTTTTATCGAAGTTGGACGCCGATATCGGGACGTATAAAGTGGCCATTATACTATTTATTCATTTATCCAGCACTTTTAATTCCATAGCACTTTACAAACATTTGCATCACACTTTCCCCATTGGCGCTCACAATGTAAACATCCCATCAGTATGTCTTTGGAGTGTAGGAGGAAACCCACACAAAGACATAGAAACTCCTTGCATATGTTTCCTTGACGGGGTTTGGACCCAGGACCACAGCACTGCAAGTCTGCAATACTAACCACTGAGCCGCTGTGCCATATAGCTTATTCGTGTGGCGCCCCGCAACGAGTGCGTCACAAGGGAGTATTGCAGCCGCAATATTCTCTGACAAAGCAGTGCAATAGTTAACTCTGAGATCCAACCCAACATACAACACCTAGAACAGAGGACCAATCCTAGGTCCTGGTGGGTGGAGTGTTAGGGTAGTGTAGGAGAACACACAGTAGTCTAGAGTCAGTCAAGTCAGAATCTAGAGCCTGAAGAGAGCAGACTAGAACTTGGAGAGGAGCGGGGGCTCCGCACCCCGTGCGGGCCCCTGGGCCGTCACCGGTCGGGTGTCCGCACCTGAGGCCTTAACTACCGGATTGGGCATTTCTACACGGGTTCCCAAAAGACTCCCGTGCCCACACTCACAGCCGGTTCACTGGTACCGAAGCTGGCAGCAGTTCACCTCTGTCACGCGAACCAGCCCCGTGGAGGAGCAGCTTTATAGGAGCACCCCACCACCAGTCAGTTTCCAGTCGTCTAACCAGCGGTGTACCCACTGAGGGATCCAAGGCTCCCCAAAGCATCCAGAACGTACATCATGGATAGGGCATTGAAGCAGCCTCCCCGTACCCGACCTGGTATTCCTGGGCGACGCTGGCAAAAACAAACTAAGGAGGTAGAATGGAGGTACACTGCGGATCTCTGAGGAGCACTATCACTGCTGAGTCCACCCGGTCTTCTACTCAACCACTGTAAGCCATGTACTGCCTGCTGGTTACAGTAAAGACCCGTTGCAGAGACTATCTGTGTCCGTGTCTCCTTATGAACTGTCCGTCATTAACTAAAGGTAACCGCAGCTGCCGCACAACATCTTGAGCAGCTCCAGCCTCCGGGGATCACCGCTCAGCCTGTGGGGAGCGTAACATCTTGCTGCTGTCCATCACCCCGGAGGTTCCGCAGCGTCGGTAGCCCTTACCGAACTACTCATAGGTGGCGTCACGAAGAAAACAAATTAAACCCCCCTTTAATCTGTTCCCGTAAGACGTCTTCACTTTTGATCTGCACTACACCGGGCCCCACTACCGGCAGGCGCGGTCCACCCGTGACAAGGAAGGAGAAGAATCGCCTGTATCAACCGGAGTCCGCCGGCCACGGTGAGTCATTCGCAGTGTGGAGCCTGTTTCTAATCAGATGGAACAATTAAGTTTCCTAATCCTTTGCATATAAACATCTGATAGGTTCCATATCTAATAATGCTGACAAGGACAAAACATGGGAATGTGGCACCCCTGAGGACTGGTGGCAACAGTAAGGTACTGCAGGTGGGACTGGTAAGTGTGACACTTCACACAGATACCTGACACATCCCCCGATCCCTAGTCCTAAGTACTTCATGTCAGGCAAGGGATAGCGGGTGAGACTAAGTGGAGGGTGGAGAGATGGAGAAAAGCCCGGGAAGGGGTGGAGGAACTGGAGTAAAACCCAGGAAAATTAAGTTGAGAGAGCCCAGTCAGTGAGATGAAAAGAGGTTCGGGTTCCTGTTGAGCTGTAAAGGCAGAAGGGACCGAATTCGTAAGCAGAGACACCTAACCAGCCTGAGACTGTAGGTCAAGAGTGGAAGAACCTGGATCCGGCGGCCTGTGCCACCGTATGGCTATTTTGGGTTCCAGGCAGTCTCCCGTGGGAAGAAAGAAGGGGTCCATTGTGTGTCTGGATCAGCGGGGAAACCGGGGTACTAGGTCGAAGCCAGGGTGTCGGCCCTGTTGAAGTGGCCGGGAGTTGTATGCCCCAACCACAGATTAACCGGCATGGTGAAGGGACTCCATGCCATAACCAGCATCCCCAGTGGCCTGAACAGCAGTGGTGGCTCACATTGGCCATAAACCACAGGTGGCATCACAAACTCTTTACAAAAACTTTAACCCCCTTTCATTTTATTTTTCATCCCCTTTTTATTGCCGCGCCTGGGACCACGGAGCCGGGTAACGCCACCATGATGCCCTACAGCCCTAGAAGACGACAGGGCCTGGCTCTGAGTACCCCCATCCCTGGGGCATGACAATTTGGTGTCACGAACAGGGTAACCGATCCGGTAAAACCGGGTCTTGTGCGCCCAGGACTATATTGAACTTTAACGTGCCTCACTAATGGTGAACCAAAAGGACTGAGGTCATGTGCTGGCAGAGGGGTGTGCTGAGGCCCTTCATCGTGGGCTAGCCCAGCACAGAGCGGGAACTTTTGTTTACAGCCCTTCCAGCCTGCGACCATTGGAAGGGCAGCACCAGCCAAGGCAGAACTCCCCACGGGGGCGGGTTGGCTGACAGTGACAACGACGGTAAACGGCAACGCCCACGAAGGGAGGAGGAGAAGATCTGCACCACGAGGTGTGAGGTGCATGGTGGTGACCCCCATGTTGAGGAAGGCCCGGCAATGGCGGAGCGCGGGGAGTGGAGCAACCCCCCTGGTTCCCCGGAGACCGGCCTGGAGAATTGAATGGAAGACCTGAACCTCCAGCAAGAGCAAACCCATGAGATGGAGGATTGTACCGAAGCAGGCACCCTCGTTCCCCTGGACTTGTTGGCCCCTCAGCCCTGGTTCGGGAGATGCCAGCCTGGCCTGTGAAGACAATATGGACCCCGCTTCAGGCCTTGCCAAGCTCCTCACCCCAGAGCCGCCGGGCCAGGAGGCCCATGGGGAGGAGATGCGGTGTTGATGCTCGTCTGTGACCAGAGAGAGGCGAGCTGCACTTCGCAGCAGCAATAGAGCCCGGACAGGCAACAAGACTAAGTGTGAATGAACACTTCTGCATTTTCCTTTGTTTTCCCCAATGTTTCCCTGAGTGAGTGTCCCCGTAATAAACATGAACAGTGAGGTTATGGACAATGGATTACCCGGACTCTAATGTATATAGTTCGTGCACCCCGGTGTGCACCCTATTGATTTTATAGTGTGTTGTATAATGTCTCTTACCTTTACTGAAGTCAACTGTTGCATAGACCTTTTGCACTAAAAATGTGAACTGTGAATTGGACACTGTGTATTGAGACCGCACCGCTCAAAAACCTACTGCCGCAGCCGACGATTCAGTCAGTGTAGTCCCTGTCGTTGTGCCCAGGGCATGCAAAGGGTTTTTCTGGTGGTGGGTTCCCAAACACCATCAATCGCAGGACGCTTTGGACTCTCTGGACTGTTTTACTATTTTTCTATTTTTATAAGTGATAGTAGTATTTTTGTTATGTAACGTTAAAGCACTGAACCTCTCTTCACGGGAGAAAGCACTTGTAAATATGTTACCAATGTTATTGTTTATTGAATAAACAAAAATTTGAGTTTGTGTGTCACCCGTGCCGGGTCTTGGCGTGCGGACGTGCTAAGCTTTGCTCCAGTAGAGGACTGGTAGCCACAGTAAGGTACTGAAGGTGGGACTGGTAAGTGGGACACTTTGCACAGACACCTGACACATCCCCCGATCACTAGTCCTAAGTACTTCATGTCAGGCAAGGGATAGCAGGTGGGACTAAGTGGAGGGTGGAGAGTAAGAAAAGCCTGGGAAGTGGGTGGAGGAACTAGAGTAAAAGCCAGGAAAATTAAGTTGGGGAAGGAAGAAGGCATCCACTGTGTGTCCGGATCAGCGGGGACACCGGGGGCCTAGGTCAAAGCCAGGGTGCCGGCCCTGTTGAAGTGGCCGGGAGCTGTATGCCCCAACCACAAATTAACCAGCGGGGTGAAGGGACTCCATGCCCGGAACCTACCCTCTGGTGCAGCGAAGGAAAGGCAGTCAGACCAGGGTCAGGGGGACAGGCTGTGTCCCCGGGAAAAGACCCGCGACCTCTAGCAAGGTTGTGTCTGGAACCTGATTTGAACTATCTGTACCCTGTGAACTCCGAGTTTGAGTAAAGTGCCGGGTCAAAGTCAGAACTTTGTGTGAGAGACTTATTCGTGTAACGCAGCAGGAGCTCACTTGTGGAACCGCTAACCGAATCGCTGCGCAGGCGGGCGCAGCCTGAGAGTGACATTAAATTCCGCTGGCTGCGGTGGGACTGCCTGAAGGGCTGAGCGCCTAGCTCTGACTTTTCATCCCTACACCTGCCCTGGGGATAAAGCCCCACCTGTGGAGGGCTCACCATCCTGGCTGCTGCAATAACCAGCATCCCCAGAGGCCAGAATGGCAGCGGTGGCGCACATTGCCCATAAACCATGGGTGGCGTCGCAAACTCTTTACTAAAACTTTAACCCCCTTTCATTTTATTTTTCATCCCCTTTTTATTGTCGAGCCTGGGACCACGGAGCCGGGTCATGTCACTGTGACACCCCGCAGCCCTAGAAGACGACAGGGCCCGGCTCTGAGTACCCCGTTCCTGGGGAAATCTTACTGGAAATGAACTGGAGAAACTTATGTGCAACCAAACCCATCTATATTATATTCATAGTTAAATGGACTCAAAGGAAAGACCAAATACTTATCCATCATACAACATCATCAGAGGAGATCTTAGGTGACTGCTTTGGCTCCAAATTTATTGTGCAGCCGGGCAACCACCCCAAAATATGTGAATGTCATTAAGATTGATCCTCAGGGTAAAGAAGAACAAGGAGTCCTGAAGGTGATGATCCGGCTCCCACAGAGCTCTGATCTCATATAATCCTGTCTGTCAAGGATCAAGACACAGAAGGATCCGCACAAGCCTCATACACAGAGGATTAGGAGTCAGGTCTCCAAGATGTTGGGAACAAGTTCCTGCCAAGTTCCTACAAAAATTGTACAAAGTGAAGAGATGATGTGATGGTGACGATGATATGTTTTAGATTCCACTTTTGTTCATTCACTTTTTAATTCACTTTTATTCATTGACCTACTGAAGAGCCTGTAATTGCCCGGGCATAGAAAAATACTCGGCCAGGGATGGTCGATGCTGCAATCCAGACCTCCGGGACAGATAATGATGCAAGCCGGGTGTTGTCGCTCCCTGTAGGTAGAGCGGTACCCCAGGGCAGGTGTAAAAGTCAACGTGTAGATGGTAGTGAAGTTATAGTGCAGGGCCGGGGACGCCGGAATAATCTAAGGACACAGCTGGTGCAGTTTAACACGTTTACTCACAGTTCTTTTGGTAGCGAAGTGCCCACAGGGGATTAATAACAAAAAATCAACCCCAAATAGTGACACAGTGTTGCACACATCAATCATCTGCTGCCCTGTTTTCCAGGATTTTATGACAATTTTCTCTGCAATCAAACATGGAATCTTTCAAATAAAGTTATGATTGCACTCAGCCTCCCAGTCACTTTACAGCCCTAAATCCTGCTGGTTTAATGTAAAGCTGTAAAATAGGTAATACAGTATGTCCAAAAATTGTTGGCATAAGTGGATTATTTTCTCTGCAATCAAACGTGGAATCATTCAAGTAAAAATATGATTGCATTCAGCTCCCCAGTTCCTGTAAGTCACTGGATTCACTTTATGGCCCTAGGTCCTGCTGGTTGGTTCTGTCGAGCCCCAGGCCCGGGGATACTCGGATATCAGGCTCAAAGGGGTTAAAGGGGATGTCACGGGTGGTGGTGCATGAGCCCGTGGCCTGGGTGACACTTTAATGGAGGGTGTATGTACAGGGAAAAAGTTATTTGTCACGTGACGCCACCTGTAGTACCTGGTGATGGATCACCAGCTCCGCCACAGTCCTCTGGAGGGCGATGGTATTGCGGCAAGTATGGCAGAGCTCTCTACAGGTGGAGCTTGTCCTCCGGGGCAGCGTTGCTGTAAGCAAAGAAGTTGATGAAAATGGCACAAAGACACGGAGGCAAAGTCACTCTCCCGGGTACTTTACTGTTAACAGTCATCAGCATACAAGTCCACAGTTCAGCAAAAGTTGTTAAAGAAACAGGTAGCTCTACGGGTGGCTGCAAGTGGATGCCAGGTGGTATGGTGGGACCCAAGGTATGGCTTAGTTGATGAACCCGTGTCCTTTCTTCCCCACCTAGGATTAGTCTATACCCAATTACTCCTTGAAGGTAGTCTTGGGGCTCCCCTCCCTCAAAGTAAGGAAGCAGGCAGACCGCTCTGTCTGGCAGGGTGCCGCAGCCGGTGAACAGACCGCAGCAGCCGGTTGACAGCTTCAGAGCTGGACTCTGGCCGTGTCCTCGGGTCCGGCGTTCCCATGGTGGACTGGGGAATTCCCTGGAGTATGGTCGCTCCACGCTGGGGTTCCCCCTTTCTCTCTCGGACCCAAACTCACGCGTCAGGCACCCTCTCTCAGGATCCCCTCAGGATCCCCTTTCATCTTTCCTCAGGGTCAGCCTGGAGCTGTCCTGTTAGATCTTCCGCCTCGCTCCACACTCCTCCTCAACTCCTACTCACTACTGACTCACTAACTGACTAACTCTTACTCCCCCTAGAGGTGACTATATCCCTCCCAGGAGTAACCTCCCACCACTACTCTAGTGTGGGAGTGCAGAATTGGGTCCTACCCACCAGCCTAGTATCCACTTGCAGTTGGGGAAAATTACACGACTTTTACGAGTGCAATACCCCTGTGTGACGCCTAACCATGCAACATGGTCTCTGTACAGATTGTGATGCCCAGACTAAAGGCAAGTCAAGAACCTATGTGTCACGGGGTGGAATAATTGCTAGGGAATCAGGAGGCCAGATGGTAAGATGGCAAGGGCGTTCAGTTAGCTAGTCTGGCCTGGGCTTGGGGTCCCTGACTAGCCCTGTTTCTGAAGGTACCTCTGAAGTGAGGAGGCTCAGATCGCCACCCTAGCCCTTCGCTTCTGATCAGCCCTAGGCTAAGAGCCCCTAACTCCACCCCTTGGACCAAGAAAACCCAGCAGCTTCAATGGAAGTCAATGGCAGCAAAAACACAGCTCAGCACAGCATGACGTCACAGCATGGGGACCAAGCAGAAATGAGCTCTATCTGTGACATGTATAGGAGG